>JABFEA020000119.1:9055020-9067604 GCA_019775915.2 Cyphomyrus plagiostoma | reverse complement strand
GTGATTGGTTGATTAGATAATTGCATTAATGAGAAATTGAACAGGTGTTCCTAATAATCCTTTAGGTGAGTGTAGACATCCCAAGTTAGGGTTAATGATTTCAGGGAAAACTGGGAGAGCTGGTTAGGCTTGGCTGGTATTACAGTAATGGTGTTTTTTTAATTCAAAAATAGTGCAACACATTTTATTGAATTGTATTGATTTTTAAAATACTGTTAAAATACTGTATACCGCCATTACATATTGCCCAAGCCAATTTGCCGAATGGTGGTGGGTGGGGGGTGCTGGTAGCAAGTTTGTTGACCAGGTGGTTGTGCCAGTAAAAACGTCTTGCCAGATAATTTTCCCTTCAGCTGAACAGCAGAAGTTACAGATGTCAGAGTCATGGAGTGTTATAGAAGCTACTGTCAATTTCCAGGAGACTACCAGAACGTCCGGGAGAGATGAGACGTCTGAAAACCAGTACTGCTATATTTATCAAGTATAGAAAAATTGTATTCACAAAATACTCAAAATCATTCAGTCACCTGAATCTGCTAAAAGCTCCTCCTTAACCTTTCCGTTATGTTCATAAGGCTGCGGAAGTGTTTGCTTGAATTCAGCAGGCATAACAGAGAGTTATGGGGGTGGGAGGGATCCTTGAAGATTTTTATTGCTCTGGTCTCGCAGATGCTGTTGTAGATTTCCTGTAGGGAGGGCAAGGCAGATCCGGTGCAGCGCTCAGCTGTTCTAACCCCCCTCTGCAGGGCTATCTGGTCCTGGACAGAGCAGTTCCCAAACCACGATATGAAACTCATGGTCAGGATGCTCTCTATGGCAGCCGAGTAGAAGGCCTTAAGGACAGCAGGAGAGACCTTAAACCTCTTCAGCTGCCTCAGATGGTAGAGCCTCTGCCTCGTGTTGCTGACCAGAGTGCATGCGTGTGTGGACCATACCATGTGAGGTCCTTCTGTAGGTGGAACCAGAGGTATTTGAAGGTGCACACCCTCGCCACTGTAGCACCACTGATGTGGAAAGGGGTGTAAGAGCACCACTGCTTCCTGTAGTCCACAATCAGCTACTTTGTTTTGCTGATGTTCAGCTGGAGGCTGTTATGCTGGCACCAGCTTTCTAGGTTTTCCACTTCCTTCAAGTAGGCTGACTCATCATCGTTGGAGATGAGACCTGATACTAAGGAAACACAGGAAAATACTGCACTAGGGGAAGAAACAAGTAAAACAGAACCCAACCAAGGCAGGGCCAGAGAACCATAAACAAAGCGAATTAATTGCATGGATAAACAATATGTAATTAAGCATAAACCAAAACAGGGAAGCAAAGGACTAATGAACACTTGGAAAAACAATAAACAGACAAGGCTAGTTTCAAACCAAGAACTGCTGGGTTAGGGGTCTCTGCGGGGCACATGGAGCCCACTCAGCTAAGGGAACCACCGAAACACGCTAGGGGCTGAAAGGCAAGAGCTCAGGAGGACTGGATGGCCAGAAACGCCCGCTGGCCAGGGAAGAGACGTGAAAGGCAGGGCTGGATGGACACCGGCCCTGACACCATTCGTAGTTCAGAAAGGTTTATGGAATTAACTGATGCAGTAACAAATATAATAACTGCTTGAGTAAAAGATGCATCACAATTCATTAATGATGAACGAACACGTGGTCAATATATAACTATCCAGGTGTTATTATTGAGTGTGAAGTCTCATTTTGTCACAGGTGTCAATTTATCACAGAATTATCTTGAAGCAAAATATTTATACTATGTGATCATCTGATTATATACAATAAAATCCTGTTATAGTGGACTTATAATGAATATCGTCTATAACATATGAGGTCCGCTAGTCCAGGCTGTGCGCATTACGCACATGCAGAAAAAGCATCAGATACAGCGGACTCACATATAATGGAATTTTGCTTATAACGGACAAACAATTTGGTCCCCAGGGTGTCATGCTGCGTCAGCGGTCGAGCGGAGGAATCAGGGAAGCCCAGCTGGGAGTACAGGAAACGGGGTTTTTTCGGTGCGAACATACCAACAACGGGAACCATCAGCACGAACATCAATAAACATCATAAAACATCAATGACCGGACTGGGGAAACGAACGGAAACGCGCACACGGGAGGAGCGGACGATCGGTTCATGACACAGGGCAGCTTTTAGCTGTAGTTTTGTTCGGCTATAACAGACATGCAGGATCCATCTGCAAGGGGAGTGGTGTGCTGTTGATATACAGCGCAGGCACGTAGTTGGGATTATTAAAAGTCACTCATCTGATCAGGTAAAGTTGGAATACTACATGTACAATATAATAATCTATATCACAAGTGTGTCTGCTGGGGTGTGGCATGAGTAAATGGTGTCCAGTAGTTGTGTAGTAGTTCTGGGCATACAGCAATTCTGGATATAACGGACTTTGGGTATAACGGACTGTTTTGCCAGGTCCCTTGAAGTCCATTATAACTGGATTTCACTGTATAATGATAATTTCATGAGCCTTGTTGACATTAAATAGTACATGTCTCAATATTTTCTAACTATATGTTATGCCTATGGCTGTCATTTCAAATTATAGGTTTATGTTCGTACATGACAATGGATTGATGCCCTGTCCTGGGTTGTTCTCTGACTTGTGCCTATGTGGACCCCTGTGACCTTGTATAGGACAAGCTGTGTAGAATGTGGATGTATGCACGACAAAACAAAATTACATGGAGAATGAAGTGGTGAAAATAAGAGACATATTTTCAGCCATAAATAAACAAATCAAGAAAGTCATGAGGCACAGAGAGGTCAAGGGTAGGGAAGGAATCAAAATGAAAAGATGAAAATATATTTGATGCTTTAATCCAAGTAAGGAGAAGTGAACAAAAAGAAAAAATCAAAGACAAAATTCTGTAAAGCACTAAAAAGTGTAGTGGAGTGAGTCTGTATCTATAGGCTATATGCAAAACAAATATAACGAGTTCCATGTCACTCCAGTTTGTCACTAAACAAAGACAAACCTTCAGTTATTACTTATGTCATGACTTTCAAGACGCTGGACTCAAGGGCAGGCATTTAATGAACCAAAAGGAATTTTAATGAATTTAAACTAAACACAATAGAGGCTGGAAATAAACAGGACCACGAGGGATAGAAATAAGAGGACTACAGTGAGACAGGACATGGACTGACAGGAATAGCGATGTTAATGACAAGAGTGCAGATGGCAAGAAAAACAGGTACTTATATACAAAGATTAACAAGTATCACACGTAGCTCATTAGGGCCACATGACGGAAGAGACAGGAGGGTTAGACTGGCGGAATGTAACGGCGACCAAAGCGTGGCCTCCAGGCAGGAAGGACAAAGAGGGGAGGGGACCAAGGGGACGACAGGGCGGACACATGGGGCAAAGGACTGGGTAGGCATATGCCTTAGGCTGAGGAGAAGGCCCACAGAGCAGGGCACTGGGCAAGGCCCAAAGGGTCCCACTCCAAGTCTACGTCAGTAACACTGTAGTATATAAACAAAATGCTTTGTGATAGGACTGCCACTCTATATTATTCATCACGAAGGCTTCTTTATAAAACCTAGGAGAAATTACAACACGCTGAAAGATCAATTGACCATTGTTTTCAAAAAAAGGAAAAAAAATTAAACAAAAGAGGTATATGTAATAAATTCACTAGAGACGGGGTCCAAGAGCAGAGGCACCAGGATCAAAATCAACTGGGTTTTAAGATAATGATCCAAAAAAGTAATTCACAAATAGGACAAACAGGAAAGTAATGCTCAATAAGGTAGAGGCACACAATATAATAGCCCTTATCAAGCGGGCATAAGAAATCCTACCATTTAAGAAGTTTTACAGATATGCTAAAACCCAGGCAAGGCAGAATGAGGCCAGGCTGGAGGGAGGCTTACCTGTCCGTAGCTGTAACAGTCTACTACAAACATGACAGAGTACAGTAGAGTTTCAAAGAAAGCAGGGTTTCAAAGAAAAGAAATATATATCTTATGGGGTCAAGACCCCCTTCAAACAGCCAAACTAACAAGGTTCAGAAAATCAACTGAAGAAGACACACACCCCAAACCTACAATAACCTACAATATATGTATTCCAAAGACAATTTCTTCTAGTTTCCTGACCGACCACTGACAGGCCATATTTATCTCAAACAATGAAATTAGTTCAGTAAGGGCCAGCTGGGCTTCATTAAATGGGGAAATGGTTGGCGTAAGCCTCATCATCAATCACCATTACTATAAAATTTCACCCAAGCGTCTTCCCTTTCTCTCACTGGCAAAAGAAGTCAACAAAATGTGAAAATTTTGCAAATCTTGAGTTTTGCAAATGTCTGCCAAATATAGGGTGTAAACCATCCCATAAAAGATAACTTAATTGTATTACTTGTCAAAAATAGATACACATAATATCTATATTTCCTTCAACACCAAATGAACATTATATTTAACGACTAAGCTTATGTTTATGTTTAGCATGATCACACAGTATAATGAAAGTACATGTATGCATTTTACTTCACATTATATGTATGCTATTGCTATTGACAAACTTCTTTATTAATTTTTAGATGATTATTGCTGCATTGCATTACATGAGGTAAATTTTCAATAGTCCTCTTTTGGAGATTTGACACAGCTCAGGGCCATTTGCAATAACAGAACAGTAGTGAATTCAGCATCTATCTGTCTGTATGTCTGTCTGTCTGTCTGTCTGTCTATTAATAAAGAGAAAGGAACTAATGAAGAAAATGCTTGCTACTATGATTTCTATCATAATTGTTCATGTTCATGTTTGCTGGCACATAATAACAGTATTGAATTCAATTTTACAGACCCTAGACGATAAATTTATAAGGCGATGTGTAGATGGCAATTTCTGCCACAAATGTCACCAGGGAAATTAATATATGACAAAATTCTTAAATAGTCACACAATGCATATGAAAAGTAACATTCCTTATAGTTATAAAGCAGACAGTGGACAGAATTATGGTTATTCAAAATAAATTTCATCATTTGTTAAAATTATGAGCTATTTTACAATATCAGTCTGACCCATTAAGAGTCGTCTCTGCTCCTCCTGTCATAAGTAACAACTATGATTGTCCATTTAAACTTGGACTCACAGAAAATACTTTCTGGTAGATAAGCTGAAGTTACGAAACTGACTTATTGATCGACAATCTTAATAGAAAATAATGCAATACCGTAATTCTAATTTACGGTAAATTGTATCTTCTGCCACCAATTTATAGTGGCAGCCCATCATATTATGTAATATATTGGATGTTTACATTCTCAAGCAGAAAATTACTGAATGTCATATAGAGCGACCATGTTGTACAATGAATAGCAAATGCTGAAAAAACAGAACAGCTCGTTCTGCACATCAAAACTGTTGTTTTGCTCGTTTCTCTTCAACCAGAATATTAATCATATAAAAACAAAGAAACCAAGCTTTGTTTACCTTACTTAAAACCACAATGATGGCATAACAACATTAAAATGAGATTCCGATGTTGTCAGTTTCTGCTTATGTCTTTAAATCTATTCGCCAAATTATAAAATGACCGTGTAACTTTAACCAGCGATATGTGGCAACAGTATAATGATATAATATTTGTAATAAGAGGCAAAGTGCGTCTGGTGGAAGCGTTGTCTGTATATTTCCACAGTACTTTTGTATTGTTCTGTGTTCCCAGTGTGGTCTTGCTTCTGTGCAGCTGAGGCGATGTCAGATTGGGGGAGACATGCTTTCTGATTCTCAGTCCTACCAGCCAATGGCCATTTCACACACTGCAAGCCATGC
This sequence comes from Cyphomyrus plagiostoma, assembly GCA_019775915.2. Classification (NCBI taxonomy): domain Eukaryota; kingdom Metazoa; phylum Chordata; class Actinopteri; order Osteoglossiformes; family Mormyridae; genus Cyphomyrus; species Cyphomyrus plagiostoma. The sequence goes on along the minus strand of JABFEA020000119.1, from coordinate 9,061,784 downwards.
AACAAACAAGCATGCGACAAGCAAGACAGCGAGTGCAATTGGAAAAGTGGCACAATCTCAGTGCAGGTAATTCATGATAGACAGCCACCTGGTCTTATCCCACAGGGGATTCAGATACCTTCCTCAACAGAACGATGCCACGCATTTCTTGTTTCCTAGTTGTTCCGCGGATGTCTAATGAGAGCCCAAGCTGAAAGTACTGTCTTGGCTGTTAGGCTCAGTTTTGCTTAGAGCGAAAGGTTGTACTGCCACTCGTTATTCGCTTGTTTTTCATGCTTAGCTGCAGAGGCTCGAGAGTGTGTAACTGCAGACGATATGTTAGGAAAAGCTACTTTTTGTGCATAGACTTGAATTTCAATTTCATTAATGTGGTAGCATCATGTTATAGGAGCTGTTGTACCAATTCTAGGATGGTATACCTACCTGTTTCAAACACAATGGGAATTAATAACTAAAATTCTAATTACCAGTTAAAAGTTCAATAAAGTCAGGAAATATTCTGTCTAGAACTTTCTCATTGGAAGAGGGGAAAAACATGTTCTGGAAGCAAGAATCACTCGATGCAGAAAATGATGTAAATGGGTATTCATTTTGTATTTATTCATATATAAATGACAAAAGTAGGGGTTATACAAAAATACCTGCTATTTAATCATAATTTATGTTATTATTTATGGTTTCATTCCAGCTGCAGTAATCATAGGGATGATAGGACTGATGACATGGCTAACAGTGAACATGACTGTAGGCTTTTTTTGAGAGCTGGACTGTGTTCAAGGTTGGCAAGGTACCCTTTGGGAATGGTACTCATAATTACTCCACATTTCACGCCTGTGATCAGCTGCCGCTATAATCATATGATCTAACACCTACTTATATCTGTGTCACCTTGTACATAATGACGATTTTCAGAAACCTAAATATTATTTCGGTGATTGTCTGTGCTTTTCTAAAATTTCTGATTCAAATTAAAATTTCCAGCATTACTTTAGCTGTCTGAGCCACAGACTGTACTGTACTTCAGCAAGAGTCAAAAGGATGAGTTTTAACATGTTCGAAAATGTATAATGTATGGCTTGTCGTGCATTAACTTGCTTAGCTTACAAGGTTCTATCTAAAGACTTTATTTTCATGTTTGCGATTTGAAAATGCATTTATTAGTAGACATACTTTACCCCATTGATTACACGTTTTAGATTTAGCTATGACCCCAGCCACCATCATAGATTTGAAAATCGTTTGTTACTAAAACCATTAGCTAATTGTTACATCAAAATTGTCCGTTTAATTTCAAAACCTTTCACAACAAAGAACAGTTCAGGAAGGTTTAGAAAAAAGTATCAATGCAAAGTTATGAAATATTTGTGTTACCTGAAATATTTACGGATTATCTTGTGCATTTCCATTTCATAAATGTGTTTAGGTACAAATGTGTAAGCCTAAGCCAAATGTGTAGTGTAAATGTCAGGTTGTTCTTTCCATACGTTTATAAATGCATCATGCATGGCTGGTCATGTATCAACCCTTACTTAGTCAGAATTAAAAATTAAAACAGGGCATTGATTTACTACAGCTTGGCGTACCATCAAACTCAGTCCTGGGGAACCATGCTTCAGCTTAATTCAGGGGTTTATCATTTTCTTTTTCAACAACCTCACTGCATAACACCACTATGCGGGATTTCTGAGCAATTCTGGCATTTAAGTAACAACTCCAGGGCTGTGTCTGTTTTGGAATGTGCTACTCCATCATGACCTTCAGGCATGAAATGTTCTAGGTGAACAGGACAGAATATGGGCTGCCCTGCACTACAATGTATTACCTAGCAATGCCCATCTTCATCATCCTCACCTTTTCTACCACTGCTGACTTTGAGCCAGCTGGAAAATGAGGTACTGTATTTAGAAAAAAACATGCTTAGCTGTCAGTTTTGCTTCTATTACTATTCTGCTTAACCTATTAGTATGATTTAAACCTTGGACACTCTGGACAGGATGCTGGATCCTTTGCCTGTCAACATTTCAGTCCCATTTGACAATGATCGTTGAACTGCTGAAGGAAACTGGAGTATCCAATGGAAATGTGTGCAACATGGGGAGTACATATTAAAATGCCATATATACATGTACAAAGGCTTAATGGCCAAGTCACCCTTTGGACTATTAAGGACATGGTTTTAGCATAATAAAGTTACCTGCACAGCTCAAAATAAGGATGATACATTTTTTTTTTTATTTCATGAGCCAGTATTTGAATCCCATGATGCTATCGCTACTGTTCATACTAACATTAAGTGGAATGCACTATCGACAGAAAGCATGAATGTGGTGTAATATGTGTGGGAGTTCCTCCAAGGAAGTACACTAAACATAACTATATGCCATAGAATTGAAACAAGCAAAAGTCCAGTTCCTTAGGAAGGGTTTTCCCCCGTCAGTCTCATAGGAACAGTGAATGATGGACATCAGAGTACAGAATGAAGACAAGAAAATGACACAAAAAAAAAAAAAAGCTATCTGAAAAGATATGAAAAGGTGGATGAATTCTGGTGCATACATCAGAGAAATAGTCACAATAATGGGAGACAAAGCAACACTGACACGGTTCTGGGCAGGTTTGCTGATCCTGTGCGAAAAATATATTTCTGCCATTCATTTCCACAACAATTGTCCTGTTCAGGGCTGCAACATTGTTTTTCACCTCAGTGACATCAGAGGAAGCCAATACATGCAGTAAGAGTGTGCTGAGACGTATGAAAAAAGCCCATACTCATTTTGGTACAATTGCAAGCTTTATCCTCCCTGTTTGTTCTCCCTCTGTTGCATAGGCTTCCTCCGAAAAGGCAATGGCATGCTAAACGGTGTCTCTTAAACCATTAGCATCCCATCTAGCATGCATCCCTGCCTTGTGCCCTGTGCTGTCTGAAGTACACTCAACATTCCCAGAGAGCCTGAGCAGCATAAGCAGACAGTGGATGGATGGAATAATTAACCTAATGGATGTGAATTATTTAATTGTGTTGTATCTCTGGAATCACAGATGGTAAGCTATGATACAAAATACAAATATTGCTCATTTCAAATTTTTATTTCAATATCTATATTTTTGGTGTGTGGTATGACTATAATAATTTAAAAATGTGTATACTCATATTTTAATTTTAGAAGGTGTATCCTTAGCTATAATAATAATTATACTTACTGATACTAAGTTTATTTAATGCTATCAAATAATTTTTTAGAACAAGGCTACCTCAGTGAATATAATCACAAATTAATAATTAATATTATTGGATGTACAGTGTTGTGGTGAAGAGGACTTGGTACCTTTAAGATTAAGTCAAGAACTTTGACTACAGCACTTTTGCTAGCTTGTTAGCAGTGAAAAGCAACTTTTCCAACGGAAATGGAGAACTACTCAGAAGAGGGTAGGAAAGCCGAAAGTAGTCACAGTACAACATTTTTCACTAATGAAATGCTATCATAAGCAGAAAATAATTCATGTTGCATTCAAATGATGCTTGAAATACTTAACAATTGTGAGAAGATTACATAAATTAGTTGCAAAAACAAAAAAAGAAAAACAAAACAATGGCTGTGGAAGAAAATAAACAGGAAATGATTAGATGTATAAAGATTTTAATGTTATATAAGTTGACAGGTATATTGATATCTATGTGTGCAAACAGGATAAGTTCCCAAATTTGGGTGGCATGGTGGCTCTCACCTCTGCATTTAGAAGTTGAAATCTCACCTCCGCAGGATGCATGAAGATTATATTTTCTGCCTGTGCCGAATGAGTTTCCTCCCACAGTCCAAAAATATGCGGCTGGGTGAATTGCCGTTTCTAAATTGGGTATGCTCTCCTGCCCTGTGCTTCCTGTGCTAGGCTCCTGATTCACCATTACTTTGTATTGAATAAGTGTGGATGAATGGATTTCTCTATGCTATGGGGAAAAAGATTAGTTCACCTTTCCAAAAGATTCCTCAATTTCACTGACTTAACAGATCTATCATTAGGCTATGTTAAATTTGACTATTTCTGAAAAATATGTATGTGAACATTTTAGGGCTGGACTGTCCATAAAGTGGCTTAAACAATCACCTAGGCCACCTTTTTATTAGGAGGTGCAAAAAAGCATATGAAAGAAAATCATAATGAATACCTTTGGTTACATTCCGTGATATTACAGTTGTTCACCCTACTGAAATAGTACCATTTATGAAAACAGAGAAGCAGATTGGTGCTTTCTTAATTTATTCCATATGGTACAGAACAAAATTTTAATTAAGTATAACTTGTAGGGTTGGGAAATTTGTCATGATAACGCATCACGTCAATTTTAAAGCTACACATTATTATTTCTTTGATGCATGGAGTATTTTATTACCCAAATGGGAGAATAACATGAGAATACATTTTATTTGAGACCTAGCTATAATATTTCGTGCTGATTCTAAAAAACATGAAAGTTGTGTACACGTGACATTGTACAGACGGAACACAGAATAAAAATAGTCATTTTAAATATTTGTTGAATTTAATTGAATACGTATACCTTAAACTTAAGACCTTTCATGTTATAAAGTATACTTCCAGTGGCTATTGGGCTTCTGTTTTAAGAGACATTTCCCCAGTAAGTGGGGTGGTACTGTGGTGCAGTGGTTAGCTTATACCTCCTGGATCAGGGTCGTTACCATGGCTCCATGTGTGTTGAGTTTGCATGTTGTCATGGGGCCTTCTCTGGGTCTCGCCATTGAGCACAAGACCAGTCTACTTCGCTTACTGCATATCACAATGCAATGCAGCAGAACATTACAGGTTCATTATGACCGGTTTAGTTGGAAAAACCTGACAGACACCGGAGAGCTCTCAGAATAAAAATAATTTGCTGAAACTTTTATTCAGTGTTCTTTTTTATTATTAGTCTCATTTTTAAATGGGAGCGCAAACTACAACACAATAATGTCAGATTAATTGGACCAAACAAGATGGCAGTTCTACACGGATCAGCGAGCTAGCTAAAGTTAGCTGCTAACATTTTTCCATTACATTTCTCTTTGGCAAGGCACAGGTTATTTAGTTGTCAGATGTGGACATGAATGTTGAGGTTTAACCCCAAATATTGCCCTCTAACACAGCCTGCAAGAGGATGAACTAAGTGTTACTGTACAAATGACTACACATCTCAGTGTACCTGTCCTTTTGATACACATGGGGCTTAACAGAAGCTTTAGGTAAGCTTACCATGTTATTATTTATTTATTATTTTATTTCTAATGAGCTTTATTAATGCATTTGAAAATTTTCCATAGCACAGCTGATGAGTAATTGCAGAACACCAGTTGAAAAACAATGTTTTATATGATGTCTTTCTTGTTTGTAGGAAATGGTCATTGCAGATTTGAAAGGCTTGGGGTAAAAAAAAAAAAATGTAGCATGCTACAAAACTCTTACAAAAAAGCTGGCATACTGTATACTATACTGACTTACAGTACACATTTTAGAGTATATACTGGTTACAGTATGCAGTATGCCAAATGCAGGATGCATGTTTCATATTGCCACCGGTTCATCGAACCATTTTGAAAACATAGAAATTCAACGTCTACTTGCTTGCAAGTAGTACTTTTGTTTGGAATTAATGATCTGTACATCACAATTTTAAGTTAAACCATTAAACAAATATTAATATATGGGTCATTCTCAGGATCGTGATTGGTCCCATAACTATTTTGTGTATATTAAAGTTTTGTCATTGTATATTTTTAAATCGTTCAATTTTATTGCATGAGATCCACAATAAACAATGAATTTATATGATAAGATGTGTTTTTTTGCTAAATTTTTCATTAGTTTTGCATTTCTCCTCATCTCAGTAACTGGATTTCATTAAATATTTTTGTTTATTACAGAAATAAATAACATAACAAAAATATCCCATTATAATATTAATCATTATTATTATTATTATATACTAGTCAGTCACACACTCTCACACTGATGTTTGTATTCATATCTTTGTAGGGACTGTCCATTGATTTCTATGGGGAAAAACCTTAATCCCTTCAATGAGAATGTTAACCATACCCAGCCCTAAACTACCCCCCTCCCCCCCACAAACACACACACACGCACACACACACACACACACACACACAAACATAAAAAAACATTGGATACTCTGATGGATTAAATTTTATTAAGTAGTCTGAGGTAAAAAAAAATTAAAAATTCTTAGGAACTGGATTTCAATTCAGTTTTTTTTCATTAAACACACATCCTATTTTGTTGACAGAAAGTTACAATTTTGGAAAACCCACTTTTTAATAGGATTCTATTTTTTTGAAGTGTGTAAATCAGTGTGCCACTCTCTGGTTTTCTCAAAACTTCCCAAGTAACTTTTCTCGTACATACTTAAGTAAGTAAATCACATGTTCTAATCCAGTGTTTCCCTGCCTGGTCCTCGGGACCCCCAGACAATCCACGTTTTTGCTGCCTCCCAGTTCTGTGTGGGAAAAATGTGGACTGCCTGGGAGGGAGCAAAACTATGGATTGTCTGGGGGTCCCTGAGGACAGGGTTGTAACCAATTGTTTGTGTTAAAACGATAAATAGCATATTTAAAAATGAACAACATATTTAAAAATAAATAGCATATTTGGGACCATGAGGTGACTCTGCATTGTCATGTCGGGGGGGGGGGGGGGGCGCGGGGGGGGGGGGGGGGGGGGGGGGGGGGGGGGGGGGGGGGGGGTGGGGGGTG
>JABFEA020000119.1:9017087-9028767 GCA_019775915.2 Cyphomyrus plagiostoma | reverse complement strand
GATGGCATCCACATGTAATGTAAATGAGAGGTTTGTATCCAATGTGACACCTAGATTACGAGCTGAGCTGCTGATTGGGGGTTTGGACTTTTCAGAGTTTTCCTGACCTGTCTACCCCCTATAATGTAATGTTTGCATATGTATGGGCGGGTTGATGGCCAGTTATTTTCGCTGGTACAGGTGACTAGTGACATGGTGTTTAAGGGTTTAACCCTCTGGGCACCGCCGTCCCGCCTGCGGAAACCAACAGAAATTTCGCCAAACCGTGTAAATAACTCCGCGAGTTTTTGTCACATACATATTTTTAAAACACCCTCAGAAACCTTGGACGGTCTACTTTTCAAATATATATATATATATATAGGTAGAAACTAAATATATTTTTACAGCTTCGTGATACGTATAAAAAGAACTTAAGCGTCTGCGTCTCGCAGCAGCTCTGATCGTCTTACTACTTGCAAATCGTGCTATTCGCATGACAATACCATGATAATCCGAAAGTTAGTATTGGATAAAGAAATATGTGAATACGCCCATTGTGACCGAAATAAACAAGAGCACATGTCTGGGTAGTGTTTACACTGTTCGGCTACAATATAGCACACGAATACGTCTGCCGCTGAAGCTTTGCGCCAGTGTTGCCATTTTCAGCAGCGAATCTCATACCTGTGTCCATGGCTCCCGTGTGCCTGTAATCACGTGGTCGCCGCTTCAAACTTTACGTCGCTTTACGCTCCAAACGCAGCGTATTTATACGTGAATAGCGATCTTAAACTGAGAGCGGTCCTACACGCTGCCAATGCAAGTAAACCAAAGAAAGGTGGCGTGGTTTGCTTTTTTGCCTATTTAACCTAATTTTAAAAACTTTAATACTTCCGACAATGGAAGTTTTGAAAAGAAGACCGATTACGGATTCAGTCAGTGTTTTTTTTCATGATTCTACATAGCCTAATGGTTTCAGCGAGATATAAACTGAAATACGCGAGAAAGATACGCGGTCGACGATGCCCTCGTCCCGATTGTTAATAATAGTCACTGCATCATATTTATCGCTTTCTATATTTATATGGTCACAGTTTTATAATATCTACCAATAAACTGTGAACTGGATTTTATTGTCGCTACTTTTCTTGCGTTTTAAACTGCCTTTCCAAAGTGATGGGTGTGGGGTGGAGTGACATTCCAGACTGATGGACCATTGACAGTATGCAAACTACTACAGGTGTGAAGACACCTATTTCAACTTTTTGGAACCTTAGACGTATTTGTGGTCGGACGCTGTGTGGAAAGCCTATTAAGTGATGCATAAATGTATATAGTTATGAATACTGAAAATAAAAGATACAACATTGTAACTACAGTTTTAAATTAGCCTATGTACTGTCTGTCAGTAAACAAAAATTAAGTTCAAATTAAGTTTTTTCCCTCCCTTTGTGTAGCTATGTACTATATTTTGTCTATATTTTGATCAGACAGCGCAGCTCCCTTTCAGTCTGTTTTCTCTCCTCTCCACTCTCCTATTGTCTTCCTGTCATGTGTGCACAAACAGGTGGAGCAAAAATATCTCCCACACTCAGAGTTACGATGAACACTAGCTATCTGACATGTTTTTTTTCCACTTAATGAAAAAAATGTGAAAAAATATTTGTATGAAATAAATATTCGTATAAACTCACTATTTGTGCATCGCCACCCATAAACTTTACAACGCGGTTAAGAGTGACGATGAGGAAAAAAAACACGTTATTTTCTCTGTATCGCTACAGTCATGGCTATATCCCATAAATCAACGGCGCACGCTTCATGCTCATTTCTTATGATCTTCAGCCTTTCCCCTGGATATTTCCTCAGCTTCAGAGGAAACAGCTCTAGAAAATGGTTCCCTTCAGACCGCATAACTTTAGAGACAACAGCTTGTCTCAGACTATATGTTATGTCCCCTGCTGAGGAGAAGATCTCAGCCTCTTCTGCAGTCGTTATCACGCCAACTCAGGTGTGTCTTCTTTTCAACCCTTTGACTCATCTGACCCCACAAGATAACCCTCTGTCTGTGAAGAGATGCCACGCGGCTACATTTTACCTGAGGCTGTGCTCTGATACACATTTTTTTCTGCATTCCTCACTGATCATATCCAGGTATTATAGATGATAATGAGGGATGGGGACTGGCCAGTTACTTTGCGACTCACATGCTCCTTTGTGCAGCGGTCTCCCTGAAACATCATATCAGTTTAGGTTCTTAATGCTTTTTAATTTGAATAAGTTTCTGTAATTCTGTAAACAAAAAATAATAATAATCAACTTCTGTATTGTATATTTATCAAGTGTGGTTAACTAATGTTTATGGCTAACTAATTAATTGATATTAATATTTAATCAATTTACCCTTGGCTAAAATTTCCCTAACTTCTTTACAATTAAAAAATGTTTCATTGTGGTCGGTAACCGATATGCTTAAACATGGAATAACTACTCAATTTAGAACATGCATTTAAGCTTGGTACAGTACAGTGGGACCATGTTCAGTAACATAGGTGGAATTTATATTACATATATTTAGAACAGAATGAGGGCACTATAGTCAAGCAAACACGGATTATGTTTACTAAAATGTTTATTATTGTACCTGCAGTGCAATAGGACCTGGTGGAGACATAGCAGGACTGCCAGCCTAACGGATGTGTAACACTTGCAAAGAAGATGTGCCAAAGCATGTGTGATTTCGCTTGTTTAAGCAGACACAAGATTCTTGCCAAAGCTAGCAGCAGAGAAAGCAGGGAGGCTAATTGCCGGATTTTGAAGCTGGCAGAAAATTTTTGAGCATCCAGGATTAATGCAGTGTCTATTCAAAAATAAGCCACAGAAGAGCATTGGCAGTTAGATGATTTTAACAACCGCGATGGAACTCAATGCAGTTTTGCAGTTGTAGTAGATATAGACCTAAAGGAGTTTATTGTAAAATTGCCCACTCTTAGCTTTATAGCAGTCAGTGTTGCTTAGTCACAGTGTACAGTTATTCTGTTGTGACACAGAGGAGACAAATACTAGTGGATAGAACTTCAATAAAGCTGGGAATGCATTATTACTCTGTACAAAACCAAATGCATCGGTGTTTGTCAGTGAAACCCCTGCCTCGAGAGAATCTATTGAAATAAAGCAGGTGCAATACCAGTGAATAGTGATAGTATCAGATGTTTTCTGAAAACACTAATTGTAATAGGGAAATACATTTTGAGGTTTCATAATTACCCATCCATCCATCCAACCATCCATCAATCTTCCATACAGAGCCATAGTGTGCATGTGGCTTATTTCAACCAACTTCCAAAAATTCTAATCAGCGTGAAATCTGTCATTGCGTGAGATCATGTGATGCTTACTGTAAATCGAGCAGACCCTGCAAGGAAAAATAATTGTGTTATTTTTGTTTGTGCTTAGCATCTGCAGTATACTTTATAGAGTATTCACTGATTTCTATGTAATTTAACTCGTGCAAAAGGAAAGAATTCTGCACTTTATCTTGGTTGATGCCAGCAGTTGCCCCTGAGAGGAAAGTACACATAGTTAATGATATATCTACTTTTTTGAGTTGCATGCAGAGATCATTAAGAAAAATGGCTTGAATGTTGCCAACCCCCCATATACCAAAAGGGTTATTTTGAAGAGAAAAATGGGCCATTAGGTAAACTTTATCTACTTTTTAGATAAGTCTGCCACAAAGTTGTACTTGGAAAAATAAGTTATTGGAGAATACAGTAACTGTTAAAGAGGACAGGACGCACATAACCCCCATGACACGGCATAGTACATAAATATAGGGTGAGGACCAGCTTATACACAAGGGCGAGGGGCAGGTTACCATTTTAGATGTCTTTGGTTCTTTGTTAGCTTTGGCTGTCAGTCTCACAGACCCAAAGGCATTTAGGCTTTTGTATATGAATCTTTGCTAAAAAAGGAGAAAAGTACATAAATGATGCGCAGTAATGTTCCATTATTGGAATATTGGAATATTACTGAAATAACCTCTTATATGCAAATATTGATTGATTCAGACATAGAGGAGTCCAGTTAGTTACTTAGATTTGGAGACAATTATAGGTCAATTTTTTGCTCAAAAGCCAAAATACCTGGAAATTTATGATACTGCAAGGTGTCCATGAAAAATAGGAAAATGTTTTATACATTAAACTGCATCCATATATATAACTATTATAGCCTGAATGGATCTCATGTAACTGATAAAGCTATGACATCAACAAACTAATGTCCTTCAACATGAAAGATTAAAATGCAACTAAGTGGCTTAAGCTATAATTATAATACTAAGTATGCATACGTATCAGATCTTTAAGGAGGACACCCCCATCAGATTATGCTGAGGGTTCGAGAAGAGAAACCCATTGATATTTTTCCGTCTCAAATCTTCATAAGGTAAGGTCTTTGTTTTGTGTATCCAGCGCAATAGCTGAGAGAAAGGTCTACCAGATGAATTCACTGGGATTACTGATGCTCATAACACATTAACATTTTAGACACATAGGCTGGAAAAGAATAATGATGACAATCCAACATGTCATTTGGGTGAGACGTGATTGGCATCTGATTCATAGATACAGATCTAGTCACAAAATGAGGCCTTCCGAGGCACTTATGAGTTAAACTGTGAATAGCTCAGAGAAAAGTGATGGAAATAGCAGGGATACTTCAGCATTCAGCAAGAGGGAGGCTGTTGGGAGGAAGAGAGTGCAGCAGATCTTTTTTATATTTTGTCACTGTGAACCAGATTATCATGAGGGAAGTCAGCAGAACACAGAGATCTACAACCAAACATAAGCATTGAATACTTTTGATCATGATGTAGCCAGTAGGACCCTGGAGAAAGTGTGTGATGGTGATGCTCTTAGACTTTTATTTAGGGGATACACTGATGTGCGAGTTTGGCAGTGCGAAAGGCTGCCGCCGCTTTATGTGGTTACTGTGGTTGTGTTGTACTAGATGATTGTAGAAGCAGCTGATGCTCACCATGGGGCTGTCACGGCCTGTCGAGCGGGCATGGCCTCCTTACTGTTCAGGTGCATAAGGATGCCAAATGGCTCTGTTTTTGATTGCCATATCTATTGTTTCATGAAGACATCTGCATTTTTCAGGGATAATAACAATTCCAAAAGGGATAATTAACCATTATTTTTCACCTTTGATTTATATTGTCCCATGACCCTGACCAAGTACAACAGTTTGAAGATGGATGGATAATTTATATGTAAATTATTTATATGCAAATTATTCCAAAAACTGTAATGTTTGTCCTGTCATCAATGTTGCACCGTGGGTCCAGGAGGAAAGTTATGTCCTTTATCGGTAAAATGCATGGATGCTCCTTGCTTTATGATGGTTCATGTTACTAAAATTACAATTACATGCTACTGATGCTGGGCGATGGCAGCATCCACCCAGCCACATTTCAAGTTTCTGTATTGATTGTGACTGTAAACATCTCATGCAATGTTAAACAATGGATTGCATGGTGTTTTTTTCCCAAGTTTAACCAAACTTTCCCTAGCCCAGCATGTCTACTGAACATCCACGCGCATCATATTCATATCATACATACCATATTCATATTCAGCTTACAATATTTTCAGCTTATGATTGGTTCACTGGAACGTAACCCCATTGTAAGCCAAGGAGCATCTGATTGACAATAAAGCTTTACTTGACTGACTTGTTATGGAGTCATGACCTGGGGGCTGGGTTGATGTAAAATAAGAAAGGAGCCATCTGTCTATCACTCTCTACTCTAGTAGAGAGTTTGCAGTGTTAACAGTCTTAGGGATCTCTGTGTTCTAATTTTCAGGGAATAGTCCAACTTCCTCATGATGTACCAGCTGTTGTCTTTGCATATTGGAGTATACCTAGTACCTGACATTGTTACTGTGGCTTCTCCTGCCCTGGTCAATAGGAGTGGCATGATCTCATGCTGGTATGAGTGCCTTTCTAAAACCAATTCTATCCAAAGTCATAGTACCAAGACACAATACCTGAAAAAATATATGGTCATTTTTCACCCTTTTTCCAAAATATGTTTGGGTTTATGTGTTCAGAAAGCAAAAGAGTGCCTGCAACCTATAATATCTGGTAGTATAGGCAGCCAGCTTGTGGGAGTCATTAGATCTAATTATTGCTCTGCAAGGTCATATTACAGACAATAAGGCCATTTTATTCAATCAGATGCACCCTATGATACCAGCACTGTTTTCTTATGATGTTCCTGTTTTCCAAGACAATAATACCTCCATGCACACCAGGATGTGTGTATGTAAGCCAGATTCATCCATCGCTCCCTGGTGACTATACTGAAGTATTGAAGTACATGTGATATTTGGTGTTATACTGTATGTAGGTTAAATGCATTTTTAATTTTAATTTTTGTTTTTCCATTTTCTCAGTGTTTGTGATTTCTTATGTGCTTTTTAAAGTTGTTTTTGCATATTTTGTGTTTTCTTAATATGTTGTGTTTTGCACTTTTAAGTCCACCTTAAAAATAATTTTCTTTAGACTATAAATTCTTCTCTGTTGCAATCTTTTATAACTTACAACAAATCACTCAATGTTTCAAAAACATCATGAACCTCCAAGATAACACAATGGCTGCATGGGATAATAAGTTACAGAGAAAATGGTTTTGAATGTTGCTCGCAGTGGGTCTATCAGTACCCAGAAAAATAAAGTTCTTGCACCCACATTTGTACATATGGTAATTTTAGAAAAAGATCTAAAAGGAAAAACGAGTGTTAAAAGAAAATTATACCTCACTTCACATACACTCCGGTAGGATTTTCTTTACTGCATAGTTTATATAGATTTTATTGACTTTCCAGTTTCATACTTTATTTTACACAGCAGTATAAAATGTCACAAATGAATTATTCATTATTTTGACAGCATTCTGTTGCCAGCTTTAGCTGTTCTTGGAAATAGTTATATAGTAAAATATGTCAAAATTCGGCAAAAGAAGAAGCTGGACAAAATCTTTGGAAAAAAGTAAAAAAAGTCTACAGAAGCCTACATATGTTTGGTAATTCAAATTGTTTTCTTTATGTTATCCCATAAAGATATTTGATTACAGACTCTTCCAAAAACCACTGCAAAATGACCATTCCCTAGCATTTAGATTTAGATTGTTTTATTTCTTATAGCATTATAATTAATTGCTATTTTGTTTTTTGCATAACAATTTCCTGTGCCAGCTTGTATGAGACCCAGTTTAGAATTTAATCATGTAAGATTTATTTCCCATGCCAATCTCAATGACTTATACAACTTCAAGTTCACGCACATTGAAGTTCAGCTCTGATTGATTGTTCTTTGTCATTGATTCTGGTGGTTCTGTTGAATTTTAAATTATTATAATTTTGTATGTATTCTGTTTTGGGCAAGAACACTGAAATACAGAGACAAAGATAAAGTTGTTTTGTTCCACAAAACAGAAAATTCATTAGTCATTGTTAGTTTAATTAGCAATCAAATTAATAAAAATCAACTCCTTATTTAAAGACATACTGTAAAATACGTAAAGTATTTTAATTGTAACATTCAAATATATACTAAGAAATATACAAAATAAATTGTTTAAAATGGCCATGGTATATAGTAATTTGAGTCTATATATCAAGCAGGGCAACAGAAATTTGCGGTGAGCGTGAATATGAAATTATTGACCATATTTAACTAATGCACTCCTCAAGATTCTTGTAGCTCTTGTGGATTATATATTTGTTGCTTTCCAAAACTTTCTAAAAACAAAAAAAAATTGTTTTGGTAAATATTGTTTATATTTTGAAAGGTTATTTTCTCAAGCCAGTGTTATTGAGGTCTTTCACCCAATGACAACTTTCTAGATGTTTTATTTGAGAAATTCCCATTTAATAAAGGCTTTGCTCAAAGGTCCAACAGTGGCACCACACTGCCAGCCATACATTATGTCATGTTCATTCCAGAGTTATAGTATTACTGGAGGAACCCAGGGGGAAAAAAATCACATTTTGTGATTACATTCACATTTTCTTAGCGTTAAAGTATGTTAAAGTAGCACCATTCACATAAAATAAAATTTCCATGACAATTTAACTTTGGATACGAAAATGACAACATACAAAATGTAGAAAATCATAAACTAATCTTCCTGATGTACAATCAGTAACAGATGTGAAGTGAAAACTGAAGTGAATACGGATTATGGCATTACAGCCACATTGTTATCTGCAATAAATTTTTTTGTTAGGCTGTGAATTTCTTTTGACATCAGCCCTTTTTTGTGTATACTGTATATGTAAATCAGTCCCAGTGTTTTCTCCATTTCCAGTGATTCTGAGTGTTAGGCTTGGCGGGTGATGTACCCCGTCCAGCTTATCCATTCACTAAGTGGGCCATGACACACCTAGGAAGGAAGTGGAGCTTAGTCACATGCAAGGAACAGATGGTCAAATGCGTCACCATCACCAACTTGTGGTGAACCACATCCAAGAGTTCAGTTATTATGTCTTTGTAAGCTGGGCCAGGGCCCATCATATCCCATTGTTACTGCGTGGTCCACCAACACACCTAAATGTGCAGCTGTTTACTGGCTCTGAAGTACCTGTTAGCTTCATCATCCACCCCAGCATTGCAGTCATGGCAGCCATACTAATACCTGAACCTAGTAAAATGTCTCTTCTTTCAGTGTGGTCTCAGAGAAGCAGTGTGGAATGTCACCTAGCAGGATAGCCGCGGTCTGTTAAGCAGGTCCTTCTAGGTCAGAGATGTTGGTGACCTGAGCTGGAAAGGTTACAATGGGGTCATAAAGGCTAACATGGGTGACAGTAACTAGTGTGTTACTTAAGGTAAGAACAGGCCTCAAATGTCCAATTGGAATTAGTGGTGCCTTCATGGGTTGACTGTAGGGAATGTAACACTTTGTCAAAATTATAAGACTCATCAGCATTTTGTTAACCAGCTGTAGATGTGGACAATTTTCCTATATTAATTAGAATCTTATGGAACCACAGCCAAATAGTTTCCATAATATTCAAATGTGAGGCTATTGGGAAGTAATACTATAAACACTGTAATAGTCACTATATACACACTATAATAGTTACTATGTAAACACTATGAATGTTAGTATAATAGTTATAGCATCATCCAATAGACAGAAGTGTTTGCAATATACACATTACCTTTAGTTCTGGTATGGCTAGACAATGTAACACATATGATCCATTTTTCATCCAAATGCTTATGCAGAAGATATGTAAGGTTATCCGGACTGAGCGACAGTTGGTGACACCAAGCATATTTATAATATAAGCACCCAGTAGCTTACACATATAACAGACCAGTGTGCAAAAGAATAATAGGAATTAGAATAAAAAAATAATAAGATTGACAAAACTGACAATAGGAACAGTAATTAAGGATAATAATAATAATGATTAAAGATAAGGTAGTAAGGCTGCTAATCATGGCAGAGAAACTACCATCACAGTGAACCTCTTTCAGTCACGTACCGAACTGTACAGTGCCTGCTTGCAGTTTGACAGCGTTAATGGTGCTAAGTGAGGAAACTTTTTTCCCACCCCAGTAGGATTCAAAGGTTTTCTGGAAAGGGTTTGGTGCCAATCAGTCTTGGAAGAAACTGCTTTGCCATTTCATTACCAATTAAATATGTTAAAGCAAATTAAAAGCTTACTCAGTTATTAATGCGACTTGCTAATAAATTTCCTGATTATTATCTGTTCTCCTTGGGAGCAGCCACTTACATATCCATTCGTTTCAGCAAGGCTTTGTTATTGTATAAGTTTCTGTACACACAGACACAATCACGCACACACAGACCTGTACTCATATCTTTGTAGGGACGTCCATTCATTTCTATGGGAAAAATCCTAATCCCAACAATGATGGTCTTAACCCCTTTCCAGCCCTAACCTTAACCTTTTGTAACCTAATAATTTCAAGACTTTTGTTATGTTTTGTTTCTTGATTAAAATCACAGACATTTATAAAATTGAATTACCCATTGTGGGGACTGCAGAAATGGTCCCCAAAATGTCAAAATAACATGTTTTTATCACATTATGAGGACTAATGTATACATGGACCACACACACACACACACACACACACACACACACACGCAAGTGTACATGTATTTCTATATGAATTTCTTTTGAAAAATCTGAATTTTAATAAATTCATTCTAGGTGTTGTAGAAAGGGTTCTCTGACGTGGGCTGCTTACTTACAGAAGATTGGTTTGTGGGTACAGTCCTTGTTAGTGCTTAGATTCCATGTTGTGTAAAAACGCTAAAGATTTTCAAAGCCCTTTTTTGTCTATAATCTCACAGGGCTTTTATGCTTTCATATATATCCACTGAGCAATTATATAACGATTTGGAACCATTTCCTGTTTAGAGCTATTTCAGATGTACCTTGAATCCAGCCTGAGGTGTTCCTCCAGCTTTGATTGAATTCTATACATCCCTGTCTCCTATATCTTCTTGCCCTCACTTGTATAACTGCAATTTATTTATTTTCAGTCATCTAATATTAATCTTACAAATGTGAGATCACTACAATGTTGACGGATTCAAACAGAACACTGCAAGACTGTAAATGCATATTTGACATTAGCATACACATCTATGATTTTTCCTTGGCATAATGTGTATGTACACTATATGGGCAAAAGTATTGGGACTCACCTCTTAGTCATTGAACTTAGGTGTTTCGTTCAGTCCTAGTACTACAGGTGCACAAGATCAAGCACCCAGTCATGCAGTCAGGTTTACAAACATTTGTGAAAGAATACATCATTCTGAACACACAGGAGAATTAGTACACTCACTGTAAGATGGAGGTTGGAGCACACATTCACCAGTCAGGGTAACAGGAAAAACACACTTGTTAAACCACATAAAGGGAAAATCAAGCATTCAGGAAAGCCAGGGATTTTAATCTTGATAGCTTGGTAGTAAGACATAGATCAACAATTCCTTGTGTAATCGAGTGAATTATGTATATATCTCTGAAGTACTCATTAGGTAAGGTCAAGGGTATTATTGAAAGGGGTGATGTTATAAATTAAATTGTCATGTTTGATTTACTTTTCTGTTTGTGTGTGTGTGTGTGTGTGTATACATATGTATATACAGTGGTACCTCGACCCACAAACAGTCCTATACACAAACAAATCGGGTTACGAACCAGATGTTAGAAAAAATTTTGTACCAGATTGTGAACTGTCTTTCAGGCTGCAAACACACAAACATCCCTCAAAAGTGCCCCAAAGAACCATCCAAAACACGAAGAAATGTACATTATGCTCAACGGTTGTGGAATGTATAGAAAACTTTGCAGCAGATGTATGTCTTTACTATATATCTTCAGAGGTCGAATATCTGAAAAAAGAAAAAAATAGAGAGAGAGAGCATTCTGTTATAGTGGTACCTTTCAGTGATTGATAAACATGTTTGTGATGGTTTTTAACAGTCAGATATCTATATATATATATATATATATACACTCACCTAAAGGATTATTAGGAACACCGTACTAATACCCCCTTTTGCCTTCAGAACTGCCTTAATTCTACGTGGCATTGATTCAACAAGGTGCTGAAAGTATTCTTTAGAAATGTTGGC
>JABFEA020000119.1:9005214-9016293 GCA_019775915.2 Cyphomyrus plagiostoma | reverse complement strand
AGCTCAAAAGGGTGCTTCTACTAAATACTGAGCAAAGGGTCTGAATACTTAGGACCATGTGATATTTCAGTTTTTCTCGTTTAATAAATATGCAACAATTTCAAAAATTCTTTTTTTTGTCTGTCAATATGGGGTGTTGTGTTTACATTAATGAGGATGCTAAATGATTTTAGCAAATGGCTGCAATATAACAAATAGTGGAAAAATTGTACCCACTGTGTGTGTGTATATATATATACTTTTACACTTTTTTTATCAGTGCTTAAACACTAACAGTGATTTTTGTAGCAATAAACACATGTAACAAATGCATTTACCAAGTGTTCCAAAATGAATGCACATTCTTTGATTTTCACTCAGTTTGTAATTTTATATCACACTTTCTGCAAAACTGTAAACACAACTCACTGCTTTGCGCTCAGTTTACAATTTTCCAACACACTTTCAGCAGGACTGTAAACATTGATCTCCACATTCCTACACTATTTTGCTAATTGCATTTCCACATTGATGCAAAAAAGTGTCAAATACCTTTAAATAATGATTTCACTTCCAAATCAGACCTTGAGAACTATAAATGGGCCTCATACAAATGTTTGGTTTGGACAGCAATGGAGGCCAACATTGGACAGAGTAAGTGAGGTGAGAAGTAGAGGATGACAAGCAGTAAGAGGGGGAGAAGGAGGTGAAGAAGAGGGTAAGGAGATCAAGTAAGAAGAGGGGGAGTGGAAGGTAGAGGTGAAGTAGGATGAGGGAGAAGGAGAGGACAGGGAAGGGGAACTAGGAACACAATAACTGATGAAATCACAACGACTGTGGTTGACCTTGTTCTCAACCAGGGGAGGAGCTTGAGGGAGGCTGAGCAACAGGTTCAACCAAATCTGAGCCACTGTACCGCTCCAGAGATCATCCAGGCATTTTAAAATGAGAATTGATAAGTTACTGTAAGTATTGTAGTCACACTGACACAGTAATATACTGTACTCATAATGAGAAGGATCTATCACTAAATCCATTCAGGAAAACCTGCATCTGTCCTAGGGCTGGAGACCCACATTGTAAACATGGTCATTGTAATTAACTGCATCAGACTCGGAGAACTGCAGTACCACATAATAGTAGTTAACACAGTATTCCAGAAAATCAACAGAGTGAGTCTCTCTACTCTGTCTCGCCTACTGAAATGCAGCTGATTTATGATGAAGCACCTGTACAGAGGTCCTTTTGAAAACAACTCAGACCATGTGAAACAGATAAGATATGCATATGTGCAGGTAAGCTATACTGTCCCATCATTGGTACTGAATCTGGAAGCATATGATGCCAAATCATATTGACTGATCGCTGTCTGTTTGTACTGCACTGCATTGCTTTGTCTTCGTTTTCCCTTTCAGAGAGTCATGGAGCTAGCAGCAGATGCAGCACATCATGAGCTAATATATGTGGATACGGCAGGTTTAAGCCTTGCACAAGGAAGGACGCCTGGCAGAAATATCATCTGACGCCATATCATTATTGAGGCCCGTAGACAACATGGTGGCACCATAACGATGTGTACAGCTCTCAGTCAAAATGGCATCCTTCACCATCATCCAACCCCATACAACACTGCACACGTTATCACCTTTCTGAACACCCTCCACAACAGACTCATTCCTAATGACCAGGGGGCAGAGCAGCTCAGGTACGTTATCATCTGAGACAATGTTAGTTTCCACCGGACTGCTGTCGTCCGCAATTGGTTCACAGGTCACCCACTTATCATGGCACTCAATCTCCCCTTATACTCTCTGTCTTGAATACCATTGAGGAATTCTTCTCTGCATGGTGCTGGAAGGTCTATGATAATCAGCCCCACCAATGAATACCCATTCTACAGGCAGTGGAGGAGGCTTGTGGAGGCATCGATCAGGAGTCATGCCAGGCCTGGATATGGCACTCCAGGTGATGATTTCCATGCTGTCTAGCTCAGTGCAACATCACATGTGATGTGGATTGTGGATGAAGTCTTATAGCTAGACTCACATGAAGGTGAGATTTAGCCTAGTTTATTTCTGCTCTGTTTTTTCCCAGCAGCAATGTTTATGTTTTTATCTACTGTAGTTTTGTTCTTTGGCGAATGTTTACATTTTTTTCATATGACAATACCCACAAAACTGCAAAGTTGCAGGTAAAACCACACCCACATTCAATATTAAGCCTGGCCATTCTGGATACAGCTACAGATAATTTAGTTCATTGAACAGACACAAATACAGATAGTTCTGTATTTGCCCACCACTAATAGTAATAGAGCATTGAATTTTAAATCATTTTATTGATAGGTCATAACATGAGATCCTCAAACATAACATTTGTTTGGTGGGGGGGCACACAATGAGTACAAAAATATAGGACATATTATAGGAAACTCTAACCCCATCACTCTGTGACCTATTAGAATACTGGTCCACAGACTGGGATTGGAATTAGCAGTGGGGGCAATGGCCTCAGTGGCTGCTGGATACTACTGGAGGTTTTACATAAAGTCTACTTAATTTTGCCCTTGAATAGAGGTATACCAAGAGTAACTTGAATGCTTTAGACATTCCCTAGTAGCATGGGCTTCAGAAATAACTGAGATCCTACCAGACAATCTTGCTGCCAGTGATTCGGCATGTATATCCTAACTTAACAAACTGGACGATATAAATTAATTTGACTTCCTCTGCCTGTCCAAGGAGGATGGGCTCCTCCTTTCAGTCCAGTTTTTCCTAAGGTTTCTTCATCTTGGGAGGTTGTTTCGGACTTGCTCTCTAGGGGCTTTGGGCAGGGATAATGTAAAGCACAAATAAAATAGAATTGTGTTGATGAAAAAAAAGAAAGTTACATTAATGAAATCGACGATTGATCCAGCAACTCCTTCTACCCTTCTCCATGAAATGGTTGGAAACCCCTAGGCTACATGGTCTACAAAGAAGATGTCACACATGTACCTCATGATCCTTCTTGTAATCCTGCTTGTTGATCCCCACAGGATGCATATCGTCTGCGTTTAGGTTCAGACTTCTTATGGTCATATGTCAAATGACTCTCCCTTTCTCAGTCCAAAGATTCTTTATATTTTTAACTCAATGATATTTTCGCTCCATCTGATTTTGTGTTCCTGTCATTTTTCTTTATTTTATAAATAGGACTGGAAATCAAGTCCATCTCCTCATCAGAGGTGAGTAATTTCGACAAAGAGTGAGTACAAAAAAACCGAACACTAGTCCACTGGCAAGTAAAAGAACTGCAATGTCAGGCTACAAAGTAAAAACACATTATCTTGCATATTCATCTTGGCATGGATGCATAGACTGCTGTCTGTCTAAAAATTGTCTGGGGTGATGACATTTACAGGGTCTTCTTAGTTTCAGAATCATCCTAGTTCAATCAATGTGAAAGACCTGATCAATCAGTATTCAAAGCTACATTCTCCATTTTCCGGAGCGACGAATTAGTAGAGGTATTGTCAAGCTAGATCGATAAGATATTGAAAAAACTAACTAGATTTAATGCATTGCTTGTTTTCTCAACCCCCTGCTTACCGAAGCATCATAATGTATACTTAAAAAACCATGAGGATGTGAGAATGTGAAAATTTTGGATGACTGCTATGGATTGGTTATGTACTGACTGTGTTACCATGTGGTGCTCTGAAAGAGAAGATTGTTTATGGAATTTACAATTTTTCTGAATTGTTAAAGCACATTTCCTGAAGCCTTAAGTACTTTTCTCAAAACAGTAAACCTATAACCCAGTTTTAAAACTACATTCACAAAACATTTGACTCATCTTGCAAAATCAATCAACTCAGAACTATTTAGTCTTTGCTCTAAACCAAACACAAAGCCAATCAATCCATAAAGCACTGTTGAATAGTCATTACACATTACAGCAAAACTGAAAACACTACCAGTGCTGAGAGACTTGTTTATATTGCTGACAGACTTGTTTATTCTCGTCAATCACATTTCATTGCAATGTTGACCCTGTGCTAACTTGCATATGACAAATAAACTAAACTGAACTGAACAGTCAAAACTTTTGCTGGCATGTGTGTTTACTATGGCTATAGTCTTTTGCATGTTGAATTACAAAATTGGAAACCGAAAGACTATAGTAAAAAGAAAAAAAAGTTTAGCAATAATGCTTGTGTACAACTATGTTTCTACTTTCTAATTTCTACTTTGGCTCTCAGCGGAGGCGGACGCACTTTCTCTCCCTCTCCCTTCCCTTATCTTTCCTGCTTGCTCCTACCGTCTCGTCCAGTCTACTGTCTTATTGTCTATACTTGAGAGACTCTCTCAGCCCTGCTCTTCAAACTAAGAAAATTATGGATTTGATCAGCTGGTCTCTCAATGCGATTGACACGATATTCTCGAAGAGAAGCACAGGCTCCGGGTGACAGCCGCTCAAAGCCCCACAAGGCTGGCCGGGATGATTGACGGAGTTGGCAGAGCTGTCGGGACTCAGACTATGGCCATAGATCGCAAATTGGACAACATCGCTGGGACTATGGGCCGCAGATTTGACAACATCACTGTGACTATTGACCGCAGATTTGATAACATCACGGAGAAGCTCACGGCTCTGCAAAGGATTTTGGATGACAGAGACCAGCGTGGACATTAGAGGAGCTGCAAAATTACAGCTTCTCGCCCGAAAACCTAAACAACCCTATTCTATATGCTTTTGGCTCCCCCTTAATCAGCCCTGGCCTTGGCCAAAGCCGCGGCTGCATTCAACAACTCCCCCGGAAGAACAAGGCAGTGAGACTCTCTTGCATTCCTTTCCCCCAACCACAAGGACACCCTTTCCCCATCCCACACCTCCGCCGCATCATACCCCCAGCGTGAACAAACTGGGTCTGTGACCTGCGCTGTCTTGGCTACAGGACCGAACGGATGTTTCGTCTATGCTGGGCTACCTCTACATCCCCGTTTCCCTCCCCTGTTGGGAGTCACGAGTTTTTATGTTGTGTGGTGTAGTATGCGCTTACGTTGCTGGGGTGTGTTTTTCAGTTCCTACATCATACTCCCTACTGGAGTACAGTCTGGGGGCTTTCCTCATGTAATCCTGTTTCTCTGTTTTTTCCTATATCCCCTATCTACCTGACTTGTCTACCCCCTGTAATGTTTGTATATGTATGGTCGGGTTGATCGGGACAAAATTCATTTCACTGCATGGGAAGGTGGAAGGGTTAGGGGAGTCAAACATTGAGTTACTGATGACATCAGAGCCACGGTGGTGGACCATATAATAAACCACAGGATGACCCTGAGAGAAGCTGGGCAACGGGTTCAGCCTAACCTTAGCCACTACACTGTTACAAACATCATAAGAACGTTTCGAAATGAGAATCAGCCAGTAAAGTAACTTCCCACTAAGTTTTGTAATACTACAATAATGTAATGAGAAACACAACAATACCGCAAAAACACTGATTTTTTTTTTCTCCAGAATTGCCGACATCTGGTGGCAGAGGAAGACAATTTACTCCAGAGCAAAAGATCCATATAGTCGATATTTTGATTGCAAATAACAGCACAAGGCTAATGGAAATACGACAACACATAATAGCAGATGACACCATCTTCCAAAATATAAACAATGTGAGCCTCTCAGTATGTCTCATCTACTGGCATGCAAAAAGAATCAGAATGAAACAAATGTACAGTCCCTTGTGAAGGAAACAGTGAACGTGTAAAACAACTGCGATATGAATATGTGCAGGTAAGCTACAGTATCATCGGCACTGGATCTGGAAGTGCATAGTGCTGAGCATGGGCCTGCTGCGCATGGGCCTGCTGAGCATGGGTTCTGCTGAGCATGGGCCTGCTGAGCATGGGTTCTGCTGAGCATGGGTTCTGCTGAGCATGGGCCTGCTGCGCATGGGTTCTGCTGAGCATGGGTCCTGCTGAGCATGGGTTCTGCTGTGCATGGGCCTGCTGAGCATGGGCCTGCTGCGCATGGGCCTGCTGAGCATGGGTTCTGCTGAGCATGGGTTCTGCTGTGCATGGGCCTGCTGTGCATGGGTTCTGCTGAGCATGGGCCTGCTGCGCATGGGCCTGCTGAGCATGGGTTCTGCTGCGCATGGGCCTGCTGAGCATGGGTTCTGCTGAGCATAGGTTCTGCTGTGCATGTGCCTGCTGAGCATGGGTTCTGCTGAGCATGGGCCTGCTGTGCTAAGTTGCTTTTTCTTGTCTCTTCCAGAGAGTGATGGAGTCAGAGGCAGATGCCATGGGGCTTGAAAGGATTTTTGTGGATGAGGTCGGTTTTAACCTTACATAACAAAGGATACGTAGCAGGAACATTATTGGACACCGTGTAACCATCAGTGTCCCAGGACAACATGGGGGTAATATAACTATCTGTGCAGCTATAAGCCAAAATGGTGTCACCGTCATACAACACTGGGCCCATATAATACACCGTACATTATGATGTTCCTGGACACACTGCATCACATACTTACTAATGACCAGAGATCAGAGCAGACCAGGGACGTGTATCAATGTTAGTTTCCATATGGCTGCTTTGCTCTGCAACTGGTTTACACACCACCCACTCTTCACCGTACTCAACCTTCCCCTGTATTCTCCATTCTTGAATCCAATCCATGAGTTCTTCTCTGATCATCAGGGTGTAGTTGGTGCATGGTGTGCTTAGTAATATGATGGTTTGTGTTAATTGCTAGGCACAAAAATACCATTTTTAGGAGAGTTTGAATAGTTTTGCAAGATTTGTGTGCTTTTGCCAGTGATAAACAATGTTTTGCTGATTTGGTGTGAGGTTTATGGATTCGTATGTAGAGGTTTGCAGAATTAGCCAATACATTGTTACCTCAGAACTCACTAGAACGCGAATTTCTTGAAAGTCAAACAAACCAGTTTGACCTTGAACTTGATCTGAATATCAGAAGTCAAACCGTGAACGTTGACCTAATATAAATAACACGCCAGGAAATGAGTCATACTACAATGCAATTCTTTCTTGAATGCCTTCTTCACAGACTGGACAATTAACCAAATAAAGCAGCACAAAATTACAGTAACTAACAATAAATAAACTACTAATTTATGTGTACTATTGGAGCATTTAATTAATTTGTTTAAATTTAATTTTACCAGGTAAATTAAATGAAAACCAGTTATCACTGCTTTACGTGATATTCAAGAGAAATAGCAGATTACGCATCGGAACTGCCTGGGATACAAACGTTATACAATACACACAAAGATGTGTGGTTACAGAAGCGGTTCCATTTTGTGCAGCCGGGTGAGAGGTCGCAATGCATCTAACCGTAATGCATTGCATCAGGATCAGAATGCATTGCTTTAAGCCAGTGCTGTAAGCAAGTCGAACACACCCAATGACCAGACTGGGTAAACAAACTGAAAGGCGGACTTAATACAGAGGACTAATGACAGCAACCAGAAACAGCTGATCACATGGGGATCCCACACAAGGTTAATGAGGGGGCGTGGCACACAGAAGGAGCGGACGATCAGGAAAGGACAGGGGTAATGTTGGGATAAGATCTTTATCGTTTTTGAAGCTATTAAGAAAGAAATGCTGTTCTTGTTTTATCCTGTTTATTTTGTATTTAGATGCTAAAAAAACATATTTAGGTATAATTTTGGGGGGCCAGGAACCAATTAATTGGTTTTCCATTATTTTTTATGAGAAAAATTCGATCAGAACTCACACGGATTGAGTTCGAGAACCGAGGTACTACTGTAGTTACAAAAATTGTGCTTAAGCAATCAGAAAAAAACTGTAATACAACATGATAAACATCAGAGAGCTCATGCTAAAGCATACATTTTATTTAGAACTATACGAACCCTTGCAAAAATGTATACAAAAAATTGTATCAAATCTCTACACACAAACATGCTTCTTATCTATATCCCCATAGCACTGGAGACACTGGAGAAGGGGCACATGTCTGTAGGGCTGGCCATTATATACCTTCCACCTCCATGATGAGAAGAATTCTCCAATAGGGTTCAGATATCGTGAGTAGGATGGGAGCTAAAGCACAGAAAATCCTAGATGGTTTATACGATAGCAGCCTGGTGGAATCTTACATTATCTGAGATAATGGACTG
The DNA here is from genome assembly GCA_019775915.2 of Cyphomyrus plagiostoma. Taxonomy (NCBI): domain Eukaryota; kingdom Metazoa; phylum Chordata; class Actinopteri; order Osteoglossiformes; family Mormyridae; genus Cyphomyrus; species Cyphomyrus plagiostoma. Next base: position 9,008,155 of record JABFEA020000119.1, on the reverse strand, counting down.
CTGTGGCCTGTCCCTATGGTCATCTGGAGTCATTATGTCATGTAGGGTGTCAAGGAAGGTGATGATGTGACAGCATTGTATGGGCTAAGCATGGCATGGTGATATAAAACCCCATTTTGTCTCATAGTAATGTTATGCCCTTGCTATTCGGGAGCATTGATAATTGCACATTGCTCTATGAAATTCCTTCCCCTGCACCTTGTTTCGTGTTGACCTCATCTGCATAGATGTACTCGTGATGCACTCTGGCAGTGTCAAACTTTATGATGTTCTGAAACTTGCAAGACAAAACTGTATTACAGAATGCTGTACAAAGACGTGTTTTCACACCCGAGAATCAGGTGTAAACAGTTTATCAACCAGTGTTATGTTCTGACTGGCAGCTTTCAATAAAACTGTATGTAATGTAGAGAACTGTGTGTAATGTTCTGCAAAATGTGTGTTTTGAAATGGCTACCTTATACAGTAGTGGAAAGCGAAGAATCTCTTGCTTAAGAGATTTGGTACCTTAGTTGTTTCGGTGATTTTAGCTCAAGTATCACCTTATGTTTGTAAGCATTCAGAAAAAAACACAAAAACGTGTGAACGATGATGAGCCATGCTGTGTAAATGATGACTACACTGTGCTGCCTGCGTTGAACTTTTGTGGCCTGTTTTCTGTGTGGCACAGTTCACAACTGTTCAAAATGTGTTTTGTTGAATGAGAATGTGTTTATAGTTTCACAAAGACGGTGGCTATAAATTGTGTCTAAGTAGGTGAACACTGTTTATAGCGTCACAGTCAGATTCAACAAATGAGTTTTGCAATTAACAGTTTTCTTCCAAGAATGGGGTTTAGTGTTTTAGTAATTCAGAAAAACTGTAATAAATGATATATTGAAAATAACTTTTCTACATGTTAATTTATTATTGCAAGGCATGCTGGTCTTTGGTTGCTCTTTATTTTTGAAAATTACAGTGTACATTGTGGGTAAGTGAACATGTATCTGGGCTATAGTACATTTAGTGAACTAACCCAGCTGTCCAGTAGCAAAAATTCTTAAGTTTCACCCCTGATTATATTAAATCCCTTGCCTTTGAAGCACTTTCCTGATATTTTTGTCCTTCCATAGCTTTCTTAGCTTTGGCAATACCCACCATAGATTAATTAGCTAATGCTTATTTGCATGTAATACCTCTGTATTTAAGTGTCGTTGTCTGCTATTACACCCACTGCAGTCATTATTTGCTTTGCAGTTTCAAGTTTTAGTGCTTGTAGCGACTGAGTCAGCACCAGGGAGATGTTCTGATTAACCTTTGGCATCCCACTGTGTGTCAGCTAAGTGGAATAGAATGGCTCACAATAGCTTTCCATTGATTATTTTACTTCTTGTGTACATGAGGCAATTTCTCTCTACTGCGGATGTCTGCTACAGATCCAACTGTTCTGTTTCTTTCTTGTAATTGTCATATGTCAATTTAATTCCCTAGTCTTTATTGTAATTAGCAAGTAACTTTTCCTAATCTGCTTTTGTCATTTTGCCAGAAAGTATCAGCTTATAATGTGTAAAATGAAAATGTGTCATTTTGTGTAGATTGTGTAACACTTGCCAGAACTCAGCTCCTCGTGTCACTGCACAAGACAAATTTCTTAGCAGTCCAGTCCTGCAAAGTCTATAATGATTTATAATTGCAGTACTTCCATATTGAACTTTTACATCAATGTCTCTGATCTCATTGCCATTCCTGTAGTCAGTCAAAACCAATTGTTACTATTCTGAGTTCTTTCCAGTTGTTGTTGGTATTCCTATCGCTCCTTGTTTGTTGCAGACATTCAGGGGTTCCAATGTGGGTTTCAGGTTTATTTAAGTTCTTTTAACTGTAACTTCAGTTAAAGTTCATTACACGTAAATTAGTGGAACCATTTAACAATTTACACTCTGGCCTCTTACACTGACTTGTGCCTTTGTTAGCCACTGTTAACTGTTTCTCTGAGTCAGGACTTGATGTGTTATCTCATAATACCTAGCACAATAGCCAGTTTATAAAGTATAGCGCAAAAAGAGTTGCAGTATACCGTTAATCTAATTGTACCTCATTTTACAATGTGATTTTGAAATGACTAGATTTTTTCCCCTATCTAGAACACCCATATATTCTCATACAGGTGCTGTATGTTTTTTATGCTACTTGTCACTGCACCTCCTTTACAGTGACATTAACTGCCTTACCAAGATCTCCCACATGATATGTAGCTATAGGTTTTTTTATGGACGTTTTCCTTTGCCAAGTTTAAAGTGTCTTTAATAGCTCTGAGCCTGATACTGTTTGTATTGTGAACATACTGGATATCTAACATAACGATTCACATGTTGGCAACCACAGATATTTATCGCGTTTACTAATTTGAATATTACTTAAAATGAATATTTATTCAATCATAAAGAAGTCTCCACTTGTCTCAGTGGTACTTTGAGTAAGCCTTGCTCATCAAAATAGACTACACTGCTTTTTGGTTAAAAATGAGTAAATTGTAACATACACATTGTCTCAGCATCACCTCCAGAACCCTGAAACTACAGCAGCTCTTGCCAAAGTACAAGTGGCTGCCAACCGAACTCAGCACCAAGGACAGCATCTGCATGTCAACATTTCAGTGCCATTGTTTAGGACAAACTGTCAAAAAGTCACTCTATCCACAAGGCTGAACCCCAGCTGGCTCAGGTCTGGAAAAGTTTCCTCAGGAAATAAAAAGGAGGCTCCCTCAGAAGCATCCAGGCCAGCATCTGCTGACTGTCTCCGGCCAGGCAGTAGCACTGAAGCACCTCGGTTGACAAGCCTTCCGCCATACTGTACCTGCACTGGAACCGCTCAGCCTAAGCCTGCCGCCATACTGTACCTGCACTGGAACCGCTCAGCCTAAGCCTGCCGCCATACTGTACCTGCACTGGAACCGCTCAGC
>JABFEA020000119.1:8994049-9004916 GCA_019775915.2 Cyphomyrus plagiostoma | reverse complement strand
AATCAACGTGTGCTTGTAAACTTACATGTGCATATCCAGTCAACAGTTCAAATTAAGTTAGTCAGACAATTTTTGAATCAACTTATTCACTTATAGAGTCAACTTTTTTGAGTTTTATTGTCCAGTTAACTAACAGATTTAAGTTATTCAAACTTTTTGGAAGTTGGATTTTTTACAGTGTACATGTTGTTTTTTTCTGCCCAGAATACACCAGCGGGCTACATGAACTACATGTTAGAATTTATATTTGTGTGTCTGTGTATCTATTTATTCTAATCCTGTCCTTTATTGTGATTGGCATACTTCTATATATCTTGTGGTCAGGCATGTGAAGTCAGGGCATGTAGTCAAATTAGGGGTTTGCTGCTCATCAGACACTGTCAGCCAGTTACAAAAAAAAACCCCACCCCGCCCCCCCAATCCATGGATTGAACTGAGGGGACCCTCCCCTATCAACAATATTAACCAAGAGAGACTCCCCCATAGCTCCTTGTATCACTGGTGCCCTCGCTCTCAGGGCATTCATTCTGCAGCCTGCCAAACTGAAGAATGCAGTTACATGTAGCGAGTTTGATTCTGGCCCTTTTTAAAATGGTCTGGTCTTTTTGCCCTCCTGTGTTTTGCCGCTTCTTGGTTGCCTTGCCGAGGGTCACCACGGGATAGAAGGCCGGGTGAAAGTATCTGGGCAGGCACAATGTAGGCCATGCTGACAGGTCAAGAGTGCCCCCCTCCCACAGCGCCAATGGAGCGCACAGAAGTTTTTAGCAAAATTAATGCTGGATGAGAAAGATGAGATTGGAGCTACATTCTCTTTATCTTCATGATCAGAAGAAAATGCTCAGAGAGCCTAATATGAGTTCCTACTTATAGAAACAGGACAAAACCCCCTGCTGAGGTGGTAGATCCAGATCCAGTGGCAGTGCAGGAGCATCATGACATGAGAATATACCCCATAGGTATCCTATCTGGTCCAGAAGGTGAGTTTCCTCCTTCAAACTGGTTGATTGCAGCCAGAAGAAAACACTAGTGCCCAGATGGTGGAACAAATGCCCAAGAAAGACTATGTCCAGCCTGTGCTACATGTCCTAAAGATGGCCATTGGACAGAGTGCTATTTCCCGTAAATGGGTGGAGGGTACTTGGCAGATGGACACTGCCCATTTTCTAACCTAATGGGGCTGGAATGGGTCCAGTTCTGCCCAGTAGTAGAGGGAGCCTTTTCCAGAGGAAAGGGAGGCAGTCTTGCAGCAACAGTGTTACAGAAAGATCTCCCCCCACGAACTCCAGGGACCAGAAAGATGTAGGAGTAGCCCATGCTCCCTAATGGAAAGTCCACAATCTGTAGGAGCTATAGGGCAAGGTGTACAATGCACTGGGAGAACACTCCTTCAGCACCAACAAGCACAAAGATGGAGGAAGGACCACCCTGTGCCTCAGACCCCACACCAGGTGTTCCTGGAAGAGGGATGGAGAGGAAGCAGGCTTGTGAGGTAAGCCTTCTCCATTGCCTCACCCCCCTTCTTATCTCTTCCAGCAGGTGTGCTAGAAGCCTATCTCTGTGAAGGCTCAGAAGGTGGACAACTGCCTCAAGCACTAATTGGAAGAGCTTCTAGTTACTAACAGTGTATCCAGAAGGAAGTCTCTCACAAGGCTCCAACAACAATGCTTCAACGCAAAAGCATTGACAGGTTTCACTGCCTTGGAGATCCTCTTTGTGTGCGTGTTTTCCTCTGCCCCTGGAAGGACTCAGCACCACATCTGGATGTTTCCCAGGGTAATCATGCAGCAACAACCCTACCAATGCCTGTTATACTCAAGTCCGGTCTTGGTCTTGGTACTGGCCTTATCACCATTTTTTCACTTACTCAGTTTTGTATTAGAATTAAAATCATTTCTACTTAGTCTTGAATCAGTCTCCGACGAGAGCATCTATGATTCGGACATGAAATTTGAAAGTGGGACACAAGAGAATTTTGTGATAAACTATGTTGCTTCTCCTACTCAGGGGCTCCACTGGAGATTTTGAGGCCATGAAAGCTTATCGTATTGGACCCCCAACCCAGATTTTTACATGGTTTTTAGGGCCCCTGTCATTCAGGAGTTCTTGGAATCATCCTTGCAAAGATGTCCTCATCCACTAAAAAATGGTCCCAGAAAAGAATATTAGGAAATCCCTTCATAAACGGACAAGATGTCAGTTTCGCCCATTATTCAATTTGTCTATGACACATGTCTCGCTATTACGTTATTTTGCTGAGTATGGGTACAGAGCCAATGAATTGCTGTTAGTCGGTGCAACATGCAAATTCAATAAATACAATTACCAATAATGAAATATAAATAAATGATAGTTATAAGCTTAGGGGGCAGCATGTAGCTCAGCAGATTAAGCCTCTGTGTCTGTGATCAGATGGTCGCCAGGTTCCAGTCTGGCCTCAGCAGAATAGTCACATCTGTAGGCCTTTAAGCAAGGCCCTTAACCCCCAACTACATAAGCACCACTGCAGGTGACTGCCCTTCACTGCCAGGCTCGCTCTCACCAAAATGTGTGTCATGGAGCGCAAGGTGGGGCGGGTAAAAAGAGAATAACCCCATGGGGGATAAATAAAATGTCATTATTAATTATGGTTCTATGCAAAATATGTTCATAACATAAGGTACAGGAAGGAAGTACAGTGACAGTAACTGTGTTAGGAGATATACATTGTGCAAAATGTACAGTTAGTACAAACAAGTAAAAAGGCAGTGAAAACAAAAACAGTCTAGTCAATCTACCAAGGTGTGTGTGAATGGGGGCAGGGTGGTCTCATACCCAGCATGAAGTAAAATGTCAATGAGTCATTATCTGTTTGGATCTCCTTTTCTTTGGAATTTTTCCTGTTACATCAACATAACACACCCATTACATCACAAGGAGAGGTGCTTGTACCTTTTAACAAAAACATTTAGATTCCTGTTTCAACTCCATAAATTAGTATTTCATGATAATTTTAACAAGATAATCTTGTTTCTTGTTATAATGAGAAAAGCATCTTTTTATATTGAGATAATTTCCTATCACATTATAATGAGACAATATTCCTGTTGTATTGAAGGGTAATTATATGAAATCATGGCATTCCCCACTCTTAATATTTGATTTTCAAATTTCTGTTTTAATATGTTTTAGACATCTTTCTGGATTCATTGATCCTAACTTCTCTGGAAAAAAAAGTGCATGGACTTTTACAAGTGATCAATATCCATGCCTATTTCATCAACCCTGTTACTGACAGATGAAGAAAAGAAGAGGTTTTAAATCCATATTTTGTTACACCATGAAAGATAAAATCCCTCTTGTCACATTAAATGTGGTTTTAAAGTGAGGGCATTAAGGAATTCAATTACTTCATGGATAAATTAGCTCATTTACAATTGAAACTTTCTAGCTCCTGCCTACCTGACAAAATTACAACCCGCATCATCCAAAGAGATCTTCTCTTTTAAGAAGAGCTCATGAAAACAAAAAAGTAATTCCCCAGTTCTTATGGTGGATAACTGGTCTTTCTTACTTAACTTGTAAAATAAGTTGGTTCTACAATTGTGTTTTCACTTTTAAAATTATATTAGAATTATATACAAGTAACAGGGTTGACAACTATTAACATATTGGTTATAATGTCTGTTTGAATTATAGTTATGGCTATAATTGAGTTATGATGGGACATTAATAAGACTTTACTTGTCAACAGGACAAAAAATATATGAGCCAGATTTATCAAGAGGTTTTAGCATACATAATTCATAATGCATTACAAAGAATCCTTAATGCTTATACCGACCATTAGGTTTAGAGCTGACCTTAAAGTTCTCTTACTTACATATAAGGCACTTAAAGGTCTAGCTCCTGCCTACCTGACAGAATTACAAGCCGCATCATCCACTCAGATCACAGAGTACAGGTTTCCTTGTCATTCCACATATAAATAAAGTGACAGTTGACGGTAAAGCATTCTGCCACAGGGCCTCTATATTGTGGAATGGTTTAGCAGCCTATGTCCGGGATGCTGATTCATGCTCAGTCTTTAAATCTCGACTGAAGATCCATTACTTAAGTTTAGCTTACCTGCAATCTGACACACCACAACTATGGCTGCTGGTGCTGCTGTTCATGTCATTTTTATCTACTTGTATCTATGCTTGACCATTTATGTGTCGATGCATGTTCTGACCATCCAGGCTCTCTGCCTTCCCACATGTCCGGATGGTGCCCATCTTAGCAGGAGTCCTGGTTCAGTCCCATGGAGGGGCGACGTCACGAATGGGACCTGTGAACTGTATCAGCATGGGTGCAGCCTTCAGTGACACCCTACATAGCCCAGTGTGGAGAACAGACTTATTGGTGGACTTTGGCCATCCTTCACAGGCCAACGGGGATAACGGACTCATTGATGAGCTTTGTCTTGGTCCTTAATTACACCTTACACCTAGCCTTTAGCAAGCAAGTCCACTCTTTTCTGTTTTCAGAAATGTTAGCATGCATAGGTGGGTGGGGCAGTCAGCTAACCTTGGACCCCCAGAGGTTTTCTTCTCCTTACTTGGGAGTTTTTGGTTCCTCTCCTATGTTGTCATCTGGCTTTCTTTATTTAATTTCTTTCCTCCCTTACTTTCTCTAATGATGTTCATGATGTTCACATGTAATGTATCACAACACGTCCATGTAAAGCTCCTTGGGACGATTCTGTTATGAAAGTATCTGTATGTAAAAATAAATTGAATTGAACTATAATGCATCATGCAGTACACATGAGAGCTTCATAAAGCATTCATAATGCATAATAATGTGTTATGCATTTTTATAAATATTTATAGCCATGTTTATAATACTTCCTAAATGTGTTGTAATGCATAATCAAGATACCTATAATGCCTTTTTATAACTACATTATAAGTAAAGTATTACCAAAATGTTTTACGCTAAAAGACATAAAGAAAACATCAGAAAACACTTGATTGTTTTTTCAGATTTACAGAGCAGTTTTATTCCTGAAGTAGTCATAAAACCTCCATGATACTTCAGCTTTATAATGAGATATATGTAAGTATGTATATATAATGAGTAACTGGACAAATTTAATTTTATAATGACAGCAACAATATGCTGCTGTGTTTCTTTGAAATTTAAGCAACAAAATGTATTTTCCTGAGTTTTGTGTGTTTGTGTCTTTTTTAAAAAAATGTTGCTTTCAGCTTTCATGTAGATTTTCAAAGATTTCAAGAGGTGGGAAACAAATTTAATGCATCTTTAATGTATTTTTTTATTTGACAATGCTGTTAAATCTAATACTTTGGAAAACAACTTTATTAATTTTTACAGCATCATACAGTTCTATCCTGGAAATAATTAAAAAAACACAAGGCACAGAAATTTCTGATTATGTGTTGTAAATTGTCATTTTTAAGCATGGTATTCTGTTTCCTACTATTTGTGCTAAGTATGTGCTGGCACCAGGCAGAGCAAGGGACTGCAAGCTTCACCTGTCCATTAGGGGTGGGGATGAAAAATCGATTCTATTGCAAGCTGCAATTCTTTGTGGTTAAAAATGGATCTTTATGCCGATATATGTGCTGTGAGTTGCGCATGGACCTCTTTTCTTAAGGCATGGTCATTTGTGAATTTGGCACAAGGCAAAGCAGATGAAGTCCTTTGCCTGTTTTATTTGTATAGACCTCATGCAGGGTTCTGCAGCATCATTCTGACATTGGAGCCGTGGTATGGCATCCCATCACAAGTTTTTTTCCTCATATGTAGCAGTGCCTGAACTATACAATGAGGTGAAATCAGAAACAAAGCAGGCACATTTTGGAAAAGAAATGGTTGCCCTTTTGTGAAGGATGGATTTTGAGACCTGCCCAGTCTTATGTCACAGTAGTCTAAAACTTCCTTAATCTTTTCACGTCCTCCGAATCAAAGTAGCGTGCATGAGCCATACAGAAACCTAAAGAACTGCTTCATAACATTACTGAGGGGATTTCTGACAGAAGACTTGCGTCAGCGGCAGATAATGTGGCAAACATGACTGTCGCAGCTCGAATGGTTGGCTTTATATACTTTAAACTGAGCAGTTCAACGTGCACTGAAGTTGCCGGCTACGGTGGCATTACTGGGTGGACTCCGGCATGTTATGGGTTTTTTTTTCGGTGAAGCACCCAAGACCTTAATATTTTGCAGCAAAAGCAGAAACTGACGGATCTTCTACAGCACAAACTGAGAAGTGATGTGGCAACCCGCCGGAATAGTGCGCATGATGTGGCTGAAGGTTTCCTCGAACAGCAGCCGGCAATCACCACTGCCCTGCTGTCCCCTGAGCAAACACAGGGAGAGGGGGAAGCTCTGCCGTTCGCAGTGTTGGACCCACTAGTATCATGTCAGGAGAACACAACCGCAGACTGTCAGTCATTGCTCCTCATCATGCGCAGCTTCTAGAAGACCCCCGCGAGAGCCCGTTTGTCAGGGATATAAAGGAAGCTCTTAATCAGGACTTACAGAAACAGTGCCAGAGTGGTCAGGAGCTGATCACACTTCATGTGGCATTTGCCACTGACGCAAAATTTAAAGCACCGCCATTCCTGTCAGAGGATGAAAGGCATGAGCCCATCAAGAATGGTCCACGGAGCTTCAATGGCAGTGCAGCAAGAGCACCAACTTCAGGTCAATTAATTTAAAATGGGACTTAAATATTACAAGTAGAAAACATAATTATGTATATATATCAAAGATTAAGATACAGTAGTCTGGCTGTGTGTCTGTATGAGTGTGGGCATTAGGTTTATATTACATTGTGGGGACCAAATGTCTCTCACAATGTCATAAAAACCTGTTATTTTGACATTGTGGGGACCATTTTTTTATGTCCCCACAAAGATCTGTGAATGCAATCAAAATAAGATAAATGCCAAAAGTCTCGTATTTTGTTTGGTCACTTACGGTTAAGGTTAGCACTGGGTAGGGGTTAAGGTCATCATGTTGGTACAGTATTAGAGTTTTCCCCATAGAAATGAATAAAGAGTCCCCACAAATACATAATTACAAACCTCTGTGTGTGTGTGTGTGTGTGTGTACATCAGTGCCTATGGGTAATATGTTTAACTGTGATGAGCAAATATACTGATTTACTTTGTGTTTTTGTTTGACTTTTGTTATCCTGAAAGATGAGGCGAAGTTAGAAAACCAGGACCTCAAGGAAGAATTAATCTGTGACAGATAATGTAGAGGAGACAGAATCCTTTCCATCTGTCAAGAGAAACACATCCTATGTTCTGGCACATTAACTGGGTATCACTTCTGCATGTGTCAGGAAACACTGCTTAAATCACCTTTAGAAAAGGCTGAAGAGGAGATTAAAAAATACAAGGAACTTACAAGTACAAGGACTGGTGGAAAGGACACAAGGCAGAAAAAAGTGGTACTTGTGTATATACCAAGTGTCTCGGCTGAACAAGTGATCTCCTCAGCTGGAGATCATTGTATCTGCCCAAAGGAGCACTTGTACCCCAGAGCAAGTTGACCACCTGTATTAAAATGATGTGAGAGGGATGTAGAGTCTTCGAAGGAATGCACAGGCATGCTTAGGTCAATCAATGAAATGCACAAGCAGTTGCAAGATATTCACACTCGGATGTGCCATCATCACCCACCTTCACTCTTACACTGGGGAGCCTCTTTCAGTCCTGGCAGGAGACCAAATCATGAGTCCGGAGAAAGTGCCGGGAGATACGTCCTCTACCCCACGGCTGAGCTCCGGTCTGCACTGAGTTCTCCCTCTTCCTTTATACTAAATCTGGAGCGGTACGCGTGCGGGCAGGGGGAGAGATGGCCAGGCTCACCCCTCCCCTCAGGCGAGGCGCTCTCAAATTTCCAGTTTTGTCCAAATAGTGCTTGCAGTTTCAATCAGAAATGATAAGACAATTTTCCATAATCAATGCGTCCCCCCTCCTCCCGAGGATGGGCAAGTGTTCCACACACCGACCACTAGGTGCAGTTCCATTCAGAGATAATAAGATAAGTGTCCTTGAGGAATGCTTTCCCTTCCTCCTGAAGACAAGGCAGGTGTCTCATGCACTGACCGGTGTGCAAAACATATTGGGTAACACCTTTCCTTGTCCTCAGGAAAGCCCCTCAGAAATCCAGAAAAACATGGTAGGAATCCTTGAACAGGGTAAGCACCAGAAAAAAGGATTTTTTTAGACAATATAAGGATATTCTTTTCATGAGAAACAAGTTATTTGTGAAAAACAAGTTATATAAGTGATCGGTAAGAAAAAACATAGCTTATGGAGTTCAACCTCGATACAACAATATTATAGCGAATCTCAGGATAATTTGTCCATGCATGGTCAGAATCTATCCACGCCTCAATCAACTCATATGTATGTCTGCTAGGTGGAATTGGAGGTACTCCACCAAATCTTGAGTATTGAAGTTGGACAATTACAAATTCCTAAATCATTACGGCGTCAGGGGGACAGTCTGCTGACAGCTTCTGTTGTCTTTTGGTCGCTGCACCGCTGAGAGGTGCTCCACTCACCTATGGCATCTCAGGATGGCATGCCAATTGCCCTAGCTGTGGCCATTAAGAAGGCTCTCCAGAGAGTCAGAATCAAATCAGCCCAGAAAATCACCAACACACATCTACAACATCAGGTGTCTCTGCCAGGTGAAAACCACCTTTTCACCCTGATGCCCTCTGGAAGGTGATACAGGATCATTAAATCCCATACCTCTAGGCTTATGCCCTGCAGAGACCAGTGCCCTCCTGACCTCCTGCTTCCACTGTCACTGTCTCCACCAGTGCATGTGCAGAAATAACGTCTCTATAGCAATATTTTTCTGTGCAATAATTATGACTTATGTTCAGTTATGACTTCTGTGCAAAAATGTCTCTGTGCAATAATGAGAATTATAATGTCTCACCTGTACATATGTTTTAAAGGTTTAAATAAGTTTCTGTACTATAATTTCTGACTGTGCAATAATGGCAATTATGTAAACTTCACTTGTTTGTATAGGTTAACGTTATCTGTATGTCTGTCTCTATGTATGAAGGCATGCCAGCATGTAAGAGTGTGTACACAATTCATTTCACTCCCTTCAGCATTGAGCAAATGTTATATGTATGGTTTTTTTTTACTTTAAATTTGTGCAAAACAATGCAATGACAATAACCCATTCTATTCTATTCTATTCTTAACATGGGAGGCACTACAAGCCCCTCACAATCAATGGGGTGCCTGTTGAGATGGTGCCCAACTTTAGATACCTAGATCTCCACATAAGAGAGGACCTGACATGGGAAATGCACATCAGCACCCTTGTTAAAAAGGCACATCAGCCCTCCAGCCCTCATATTGACTCCCAAAGTTGTTAAAGTATTATACACCTGTCCAGCAAGAGCATCCTGACTGAGAACATCATCACCTGGGCTGGGAGCTGCCCTGAACAGGATAGCACAAGCCAACACAGGCCGGTGCTTTCAGCCGAACAGGTGTGTTCTTCTGAAGTGGCTGGTCACCCACTGAAAGTCGTGCGAGGACAGAGGGACGAAAATGAATTAACATTACAGCCACTGCGATGGCCTTTTCTCTGTGTTGCAGTCCAGGAGTCACTGCCAGAGCCTGAAGGTCAGTGCTGAGAGACTGAGAAAAGGTTTCTTCCCTCCAGCTATCCATACAGCAAATGAGGACTGCTATAGGAGTGATGCAATTTATTGCACAATCACCTCACAACACCATCTTGGTGCACTGTCAGTCATGGTAATAGAGAATTCCAGGTACACTGCAAGATTCAGGAATCTATGCTTTATTGCCATACAACTTAGTTATTAGGAATGTGTCTCATATATGCCTGCATATAGTGACATGAAATAACATTACACAAATATTATATAAAAGCAAATTAAAACGAAACAAACGAAAATGGATATGACCCTTTCATACTGAATACAAAATGGCTGAAAACCAACTGCTGTTTATGAGGATGTCATATAAATGTCATGCTTATTATTAATCTTTTATTATTATATATTGTTTATTGTTTTCATCATGTAGGTAAAGATAAGCAATTACTTTGCTCAGTGCTGTAACGGTAATATTAGGACTCTGTGTGACTGTTGTCATTTTTATTACAATAAATTTAGTTTGATCGCAAATAAGTGAATGTGTTTTAATGGGAAATTGTTGATCGATTTGTTTTATCACTGAGTCTGCAGGGAATGTCTGAGGAGTTTCTTGTTACTTTCCTCTCTTGATGTCCCTGATGCTAACAGATTGCTGTGTCCCAAGCTCACTCTTGGTTCCCAGTCAACGTTGTCTTGTTATACATAGTGTCTGGTTTGCCAAATGTGGAAGGATAAAAATGGCATTTAGGATTTGTTTTCAAGTCTTATTTTATGTCATCAGCTTACCTCTCATAAATCATGTGGCACAGAAGCCATAAAATTAGTTGTTAGGTTACATTAATCACCACAGCCATAAATAGAACGGGGATCATAAGATACAGCATCCACATTCTAACAAAAAAAAAGATGATGTTCACCCACTAATGAAGATTAGTACTCTTACTACAGAACCACTAGTAATTTTAGCATTATTCTTATAGCTGTAAAGGTTCTTCTCAGCATAATGCACTTTTGAGATTCTATGTAGCCATTGTTGAGGGGACTCAATAGGTTAAATTTCCTCATTTCTGACAAACTGCTGTTGTTGCAACCAGGGGCGTTTCTAGGATTTTCATTTAAGGGGGGCTCAGCCCGCATAGATGTTTAACACATATTTGGCTTGTTCAGAATCAGTACTCAAATGAGTCTTCCTGATCACACACATGCGCACTG
>JABFEA020000119.1:8978594-8993949 GCA_019775915.2 Cyphomyrus plagiostoma | reverse complement strand
GGGGGCTGAGTACAAATGTTAGGGGGGCTAAAGCCCCCCTAAAAATGGCCTAGCGACGCCCATGGTTGCAACTGACTACAGCTCACACAACCACACACAAGCACACATGGAGCACTGCACCACACGAGGAACCATGCATTGATGTGGACAGTACCAAGTACATCATGCGCAGCCCTCCTAGAGCCCGCAGGCCACTTTATGCACTTTATCCTATCTCGCATTTTCATTTCACATGTTCATTTTGCAGGTATGGATATAATTTTTTTAATGTCTTATTTTGTTCTTTCAAGTACCACCAAATATAGCTAATGTTAAGTGATGCAATTAAATTACCCCACAAATTTTGGCAAGCGGAGGTAGGTTTGCCTGCGATAAATTGCGTCCAAAAAAATCCTTAAACCTTAACTTCTATTAAACTCTCCCACAATAAATTTCGCCAAGTTCCCCAGAATGAGTTTCCCCGATGGGCTACCAGGCAGCTACCAAAACACCCTACAGTTTGAGAATCACTGATCTATAGGATGTTCCTGGGAAGGCTGCAAGAAGATTCACAGAATATGTTTATATGTCAGACAGTTGTGTTCACCAGATGGCTGTGCACGCTGCCTTCTGGCCCTCTCCTGTTCTCTGTCACTGCTGCTTCAGATTTGGGGCAATGTGTCTCAGGTCTCTGATATTCATCCATATAGTATTTTTACAGTTTCCCGCTTACCCGACCTCGGATAAGAGGGAGAAAATGGATGGCTGGATAATATTTTTGTGAAGTGATAATAAGATTCAGTATATCAAAAATTAAGAAGAGTAAATAGAGTCAAAATATCAGAGTTATCCTGTTTGCAAGATCAAGCACCTTAAATACATCACCCTTTCCTTTTATGTAACTATGTGCCATTGCTTCACTTTTGGTGTGGTTTATCTCAAAATTTGAAGTGCTCCAGACTTTCAGCTATACAATGTGCCTACAAAGATCTTTATGGATCTGCATCCATATAATGTTTTTGTGAAGTTGTAATAGCATTCATCACATATTTTTGGTATCACATATACAAGGCCAAATGTCGTCTGCAGTCACCATTGTCTTCTCTGCTTTAGGTTTGGGGCTATTTGTCTCCATGAGTTCCGAATGTGCACCCACACAGTACATCTCCGAAGTTTCGAAAGTGAAGCAATTTTTGAGTTATTGTGCTAACAGAATGAAGTGTAATGTGCTGATTCAATTTTGATCTGTCTCAAAATCAGTTCCAGTTCGGAGAAAATGTACTGAAGAAATGTGCAAATGTAAATACTTTTTGATTTTATCATCGGGCTAACGTGATCGATTCTGCAGCGGACTGGTCCCAAAGCCGCATGTGATCCTCATCCAGGGAATGCGATAATGAGAGATGTAT
Source organism: Cyphomyrus plagiostoma (assembly GCA_019775915.2). NCBI lineage: Eukaryota > Metazoa > Chordata > Actinopteri > Osteoglossiformes > Mormyridae > Cyphomyrus > Cyphomyrus plagiostoma. Next base: position 8,992,561 of record JABFEA020000119.1, on the reverse strand, counting down.
ATATTCTTGCTTATGTATATATTCTACATTCTACTATTATATTATATGTTGTGTTTCAAAATATTTACTATGTGAACATAGATGTGGTTTTAGGTGTGATGTTTGAAATGAAGTTGTGCTCAAAATATCATTGATATGAATAACTGATATATATATATATATATATATATATATATATATATACACACACACACACAGATATATAAATAACAATATTTTTTTACAAATATTTTAATACACATATATGACATACATTACAGTAAATGGAGTTCATATGCTTTATTTATTTGTCTCATCTTACTGTTGTACTTAAGTATCCACCCATCCATCCGTCCATCTTCCAACTGCTTATATTAGAGTTTGGGAGGGGCAGCTGGAACCAGTGTCAAGTAGCAGAGGACTCAAGGCTGGGGTAGATCATTGACAGGTTGGTAGTCCATCACAGGGTATACATGAGTAAGGCTGTGACTTAAGTAATAATTAATTTGAGCAAGCTCCAACTCCTTTGCATTGTCACCTCAATTCAAAGTGCAGCACAATCAGACAATGCCAGAACACATCAGAAATCTCATTACCATATTGCACAGCTACAAGTCACTGTAAGTCACACTTCAGTGAACATTTTTTTCAATTTTTTGAATTGACATAATGATGACCACTGTTCAGTCTTGCTCTAAACAGATTATATTTTGCAATAATTTGACTTGGAACACAATTATATTTTCCTTGGAAGACAGAAAACTGAATATGAATTGTACTATAATGTAGGATGCACATCTACCATTCTTTTTAACCTGCAGATGCAAGGTGACAAGCTGCTTGAGCATTCGTTACCTATGAACAATTAATGAAAACAATTCAATGAATCTTTGATTTTATGATATCAATTTGTTATAGCAATTTCAGTTCATTTTCTAGTCCGATGTTAATGTGCAGGGATGTATAAGTTGAATACAATTAAGTCCATGGCATTTCAAGGAAAATAATTGTTATAAATCTGCCTGTCATTTTAAAATTAAATTACAGTTTGTAAGGAGGCACTGGAATATTTAGATATAATTTCTACTAGAAAACAATACAAGACAATTTGCATTTAGCTCCACCACACAGTCAAACAGACTGCAGTTAACAAGTACTGTACATTTGCTGAGTTGCTGCCGGTAGGTCTGTCTCACACAGGGGTGGGCGAATGAAGAAAGGAAGATGATTGGAAGAATCTTCCAGCTGTTTGGCTTTGTGGGAATGGGAATTTGTTTGGACAGCCCTGTGTTATCCCAGCTGCTTGTGTATTTTGTTTTAATAGCATTTTGTGTGTCTGGTGTTTGTGTGTGTGTGTGTGTGTGAGAGAGTTTAATGTTCCCCTCTACTACATCTTAGCTTTGGTCTTTTGTGGCTGTATCAAATAATTGATTGCAAAACATAATCTGCATGGTTTTTTAAACATTATAATAAAATATTTTTCGCTTCGTATTCTCCTTATAGTCTATTTTTCCTGCATTGTTCTTCGAGCTCGACCAGTTCCATTGTCTTCGCTACCTGAAGATCACTTTTGTGTTTGCGGTTTTACTCCACAGACAACTTGTCAATATAGCTTCCTCTTTCCTGTCTCTGCGTCCCTGCCAACCCCAGGGTATATATTTTTCTGCTTTAAAAGATACAGAATACATATGTACTGTGCAAACTTCCTACATAGATCAGACAAATGAAGTATGCATTATTTACCACCATTTTTATTTATCATCGGTGGTTGACGCTTCCTTCCGCACTAGCATCAATACCAACCCAGAAAGCATTGAAGCAAATGGATATTTGTCACAAGAGCCACACAGGCTGGGTGGTGGAAGAAATTGGCACCCAGTAGCATAACTGCAGGTATGACAGCAGGAAGAATATTGGATATTTAGGTCAAGCACTTGAGATCAGAATTAAATATTCAGACTTTTTACACACATACATGTTCCATTAAATAAACTAGCCCCATTCAGATTCAATAGTGTGAAGTATAATATATTAACAAACGCATAATGCAATGTTTAGCATTCTTATAAATGAATAATTTATCTAATCAATTTTTTGTAACTATCTATTTGCTGTTAAAATATAATAGTTTAGAATTGATTTGTGTGAAATATTGATTGGCTTTTCTCACACATCAATATTTTTTATATACTTAACCAAAAACTGAAGATTTGCACTTTACAGCCAGAAACAAATCTGTATGTATTTATTTTCATGTAATATTGCATGTAATATTGGGCAACACTTCAAAACAGTCATAAATATCAATAATGTGTCATTAAATGTGCATGACATGTCATGTCATTCTTGTGACGGTTGCATGTCCTTTATGTAGACTGCTTCAAGTATAGTGTTACCCAATATTTTTCCATGTGTTGCAAAGTCTGTATACTTGTAATGTGGTAGCAGGGGAAAGACAACCCAGTTGCAGGCTGAAGGTAATGTAACCCCTTGCAGGGGGGTGTATTGTGGGGTAACAGAAAGAGCAGCAATGCAGATGGGGAACAATGACCGAACAAGGAGCTCAAGACTTAGATACTTATATACATGACTAACACAGATATTATACAAATGGTAGGTAGCTGTGGCTGGTTACCAAGAGGGCAGGAACAAGAGGTGAGACTAACAAGCTTCAGACATGGCTGATTAAAAGCCAATACTGAGGGAAACCCAAGGATCAGACAAGCAGGGCGGGGCTGGTCATGACAATACTCATATTTGTCAAAACAATAATGTACCACATATTTCCTCCCGTCTCCCTCATGGTTTTACTCCTTCTTTGTCACACACAAATTCACACGTATTTAAGAATTGCATTTCCTGCATGGATAATTTGGGATCCCAAAAGTATCCCAGAGGAACCTTTAAAGAGTTGCAATTTCTTTGCAAGAATGTCAGTTGTCAGATATTTCAAATTTTAGTGCAACGGAAAGTCCATTCAAAAAATCTGTTCTTGGATATAGTTGCTGCCCTGAATTCCTTTTCAAAGCATTTTATTTTGTTAGACATGAGGTATATTATTACAGTAAATGGAATTCAAAATGAGGTGTGTTGGTAGAAAAGATTAATTGTAGCTGTGCATGAAGCGTAAAAAGTATAAGAAACCAAATAGAAGTTGCCATGTATGGAAAATTAAGAGTACTTCCATTACTATCATTCTTATTTATTTTACACAGATCTGGTTAATTACAATATGCTTGTACTTCACAGATGAATGGAATACCAGATGATATGGCAAACTCAGATATGCATATGAATGCAGAAATTACAGCATTGAATTACGCTGACAGTCTATAGTGTCATTTGGTTTCCATTTCTATTATAGAGGAAACCATATGTTCATATGTCAAAATGAGAGAAATGAGATGAGATGGTACAATATTGATTACTGGAGGGAAATTTGGAGTTATATTGAGACAAGGTAGGACCTAGCAAAGGACAATAAACTTTTGGCATTTTTAAATACAAATAGAGGATGCAATGCATATACTGTCCACTTTGTAAGAGAGGTTTCTATACCGTTGTGTCATTAGCAAGGTTATTGTTGTTAGTGAAAACATTTTCATAAAATGAATTTAAGATACGGAAAAAACTACAACTGAATGAAAACTATAAATATTGCTAACTGAAATAAAATCAATACAAACTTCCAATACTTTTCTGTTAGCAGTTTTAATAATAGTCACTATTTTTTAATACCGATTTGTCCATATTTAATTACCATTATTACCATTAATAATAATAGGAACATGATTTGTGCATTTTGAGAACATAAGTACATAAACAGCTCTATAACATTCAGTCTATATCCAGAATTAAAATGACTAAAACTTAAATAGAAACTAACATATATAAAAACTAAATATGTATATACAGCATCTTAATACAGTAATATGTACTACATTATATTACACTAATACATTTGAATACAAAGATGAATAAGATGAATATATTAATAAGAATGAATAAAACTTCTGTATTCAGGCAGAAGGTTCCGCACTATCAGGGCAAAAACAGAGAGACTCAAGAGGAGCTTCTATCCTCAGGCCATTCGAGTCCTAAATAAGAACATGCCCCCACTCCCCTCATAGCATTACCTTAACACACTGGAACAGGGCTTCATATTATACTCAATGTCATATTTCAGACTACTGTTTACATTACTCTGGTCACTCTGTTTTATACTGCGGTGCTATTATGGCACAATGCACTTTAACAATCTATTGCACAATGTACGAATATCGATACTTATATTTACTTGCACTCGTTTCTTTATTTATTGTGTTTTAGAATATACCAGATTTTGTATTTTTTGTATTATTTTTTCTTCTTTAACTTAAAATTTACTTATTGTTATATATTTGCATAGTCTAGGAGCGGCTCAGGTTACATTTCACTGTGTGTTGTACATGTATGACTACGCATGTGACAAATAAAGATCTTGAATCTTGAATCTGAATAAAAACACACTGAAAACTAAGTAAAACTACCTGGAAATCAAATAATCATTCAGAATAACATATAAAGAAAACTTAAATTAAAAAAACTCAAAACTATAACAATAACACTGGCAAATAAGTTTCAAGCAACATTATAGAAATGCCTTTGTTACTCAGTTCCCTAAAAAAAAACAAATGTGAATTAATTACAAGTCATGTAAAGAAATTATGACTGCAGGTAACATAGTATTTGAGGCCATGGCACTCATAACCCAATGGTTGCTGCTTCAGCTCCCCGGAGAGGCCTTGTAGTGGAATCCATTTGCTAACTACTTCTTTGATGCTACAATGAAACATCCTGCTACAGTGTTTTGCGAGTCAGGTAAGCAGCCCGATTGAAGATTCTCTGATTTATGGTGCCTTAAATGGCCTTAAATTTAATCAAAGTGCTGTACAAAAAATGCAACTCTCCTTGCTGATTTGCAAAAGAACAATGAAACCATAGCTTAGCAAAACTAGGATGATATTTTCCGCCCATGCAAATATCCAGCATCAATACCACTTTTTATAACAGTTATAGTCCCACCTGTGCACTACAGAGTATAAAGAAAGCAATCAGCTTAAATAGGGAGTATATTTCAGAAATGTTTAATCTGTCGATGAATCATTAGGATGATATGGGGGTGACTTGAAGCACTCAAGCCTAATAGAGAACACTGAACTTGAGGGGGAAATGGTAGATTAATATTAGCATTGGTAAATGTATGTAATGCCCAAGACAAGTTGTACAGTATAAGCTGTCAATAAGAATATCAATCTGTGAATTTAGTTCACTGCTAAGTGCATTAAATAAATGACTTGGTGTCTTCTTCCTTATTTAAATAGGGTGTCTAAACTAGTTTTTATAATAACACAGGGCCCACTGGGATCACTGAGAAATTTCCAGGCCAGTCGAGCTGTAAATCAATGAAAAGACAACACCTCCCCAAGTGGTACGACTATGTTTCACATGGATGCATCCGTCTTAGAAAACAAGGTGGCAACAAAGCAATCCGATTTCAGTTCGATCCAAGGTGCGATCTCGATACTGATATTTAGTCACGGCTCGGCCCCGTTAAATAAACTTGCCGGGGGATTGGGGTTCAGTATCGGGACCCCTTCCCCTTTCTCCCTCTTATGGGTGTTTCCTAACTGAACAAATAACAAAGAAAGTGGGATTAGCGCTACACAACCCTCTCATTCCAAAGATGAGTTTGATGCACAATCATGTCTACAGATAATGTCTTTAGACACTTGTGGGATCTTTAATAAGGTGATACAGTCCAGTGATATACTAAGGAGACTACTCTTGTTTTTGGTAGTATGATCTCAAGATTCAAGACATCACAGTACCATTTTGTAGTTCTTATTCTGTCTGCCATTTCCTGAAAGTAGAATAGATTTTCAGTTTAATTACTAGCGTCTGTTCTTGGGTCGGCACACTTAAAGCCTTCAGATATCTCTTGTTTTGCATTGTGGCATAATGTAACAGATGGCTTTAGCACTTACTCTAAAAGTTGCCATGTCATTCTCAACAATGAAAACAATGAACATTAGCTGATCAGGTGTATTTCGCTGTTAACATTACTTGCACTCTCCATTTCGGCAGAACACATTGACATCTTTTGATGTCAACTAACTAACTAAAGGATATTGTCATCTGTGGGGAGAAAAGTTGCACTTGTGCATACATAAGGAAAACTACAGCAAATTTGTCAGTTATAGGAATCAAACCTGAATAAACGCCAATTGTGAACAATAAATGTATTTACATGTGGTAATAATAAATTCTTAATGTGTTACAGATACTAATGTGTAATCATTTAATCCATTATATAGAACTGCACTAATGATATAAATGTTTATGATTTTTTATCAAGTATACTCTCATACTGATGTACCCCTAGATGGGGTTCTGGATTATTTAGGTTCATTTAATCATAGCAGATACATCAAATGTGTTTAATAGCTGGGGTTCCTCAAAGAGACTCTGTAAACCACAGTTTTAGATTTTTTGCTGTTCATTACTGTTCCATTTATTTTTTAAATGCCAGCATTTATATTTATGGCAGGTAGCATTGAGGTTTATAACAGATGTATAACCTGACATTTAATGACAGTAGATGACCACCATTGCTCCCCGCACCAGTCTGCACATGTGCAGAATGTGTGAAATGTACCAGCTATGCAAAACGGAATATACCTGAATGGGTAACAAATATTTGGTAAATATACAAATACAGGGGAGGGGTAGGGTGATGATATTCTAATATAATTCTGTATTTGTAGCTGATAGGGTGATGATATTCTAATATAATTCTGTATTTGTAGTTGATAGGGTTATGATATTCTAATATAATACGGTATCTGTAGTTGATAGGGTGATGATATTCTAATATAATCCGGTATTTGTAGTTGATAGGGTGATGATATTGTAATATAATGCTGTATTTGTGCATGTATTGTATTCCTTTGTCAAATGCCGACTATATTAGAGCACAGTTTTGTCAATGTTAAGCCCCACTTTACCTTCCAGATTGTGCATCACTGTGATTTTCAAACATGGGTTCTTTCATTTTAGCCAGATGAACTGGAAGTCATTTTATGAGGAAAATACAGAAATGTATCAGGAACCAAAGTGATTTACTGGCTTTTCAAAGCTATCTGATATTTCCACTCTATCAAGGGATACATTGAATGTGCTTGGGATAAAATATGGTTGATGTGAAATTTGTAAGCTTGTTGTTGTTCAGTCGAGATTTGCCTCATTCAGGGGCTCCAATGAATATCAATGAGCATACCATGTTTAAAGCTGCCCCCGACTGCATTATAAAAGACCAGTACAAACGATCTGGGTAGCATGTGTTTACAGAAAATGCAAATGTGTTAAAAATGAATCTCCAGTCTCCAATGTGAACTGTAAAATACCATAGCATTCTCATGGTATTATTAATGTCATCTGGCCTTTAATATCTGTCACTAAGAATATATGTCACTCAGGCATTTAAATGTAATTAGATGGTGTCATATACAAATAAGTAATGAAGGAATCACCTCCTCAGGCTAAACTGTCTCCAAAGTTAATAGCAAAGTTACATCATTGCCAGCAAGTAAGAAAAAATTCTGAATCAGCAATTAAATAAAAAATAATAATCAGCTAGATATGACTGACCTAAGACCTATAAATGACAGACTGGTTATTACATGAATACTTTATGTAAAGATATCCAGTCTTGAAAAGACGGGTGACAAAACAGGATCAAATACTTGCAGAAGTAGACTAGAATTGAAAAGAAGTCAGTAAGACGCAGAGATACAGGGATTCATAGGAGAACTCTGATAGTTATACTTGTTACACTTGTCAAACTTCCTTGCTTTTTAAATGTCCTAATAAGATTAATGTCTTCTGCTAAGTCATCTAATTGCTTGTTTATAATTATAATCTTGTAATCTTATTATATTCTTATAATCACATATTCATCATTAATCGAAAACTTTATAATAATGATAAGGTAATTTTTTAAATATAAAAGCTTTGCAATTTACAGGAGTTTGTATTACAGTCCCTTCCTCTTTGGATGGCCAGGCAATGAGGATAATAACATTATCATACTTCTCTGAGTTTAATTATAACTTAATTGTTTTTATGATACATACAAACAGTTCCTAACTGTTCATACATTCCCTCAGGTAGCAAAAATAACCACTGTGGTCAGGCCCCAAGAAGAGGCAGTGGGTTTCACCCAAGTCTGTGTGAAGCAGAGGAAAGGAGATGCCACAAGTGTGACAAGTTAGAATATTTATTTCCAGTGCTTCATATACCTTCAAGCTCTTCATCTGAAGAACAGCATTTTTATGGTATTACTTATCCATCTATATTATATTTCTATGAAATGAATTTCAGTATGACAAACATAGCCAAACTAGGGCAAAAGATAATAAAATGATATTAGAAACTCCCGGCAGTATAATGTTTGGAATATAACAAGTCTTGGTCTGTTGAGGCAGTCTATGCATATGTAATAGCATTAGTTACAGACAAATGCATCCATTTGTCATGGTCAAGCATTTTATTATGCCAAAACCCTGTGCAATTGTACTGGAATGTCTTTATCTTGTGTTCTGTCTTGCTCATATTCTTTCCACTAGTAGCTAAATATGCTAGCATGACAGCAGGCGCAAATGCACGTTTGATTTCAAAGCAGTTTAGTTTTTTCTGCTATTATTTATTTTAGTAGCCTTTGTAATATGTCTATTGTGCTTTAACATGCCACAGTGTCAATAAAAATGCTGTTAGACACCGTTTTTAAATACCTGTGTGGTTGCATGTTTAATGCACATTGTGAAGTTTTTCATGTTGGTGCCATCATTCACCTTGTAAGCTGTCATGGCCAGGAAGAAAATAAGCTTGCAAGAGATTGATGCAGAACATGACAAATCCCTCATATGGAGGTATTTGTTTGTCTAGACACATAACACAGCACTGATGTGGTGATATGATCAATCAGATCATCATGGAAAACAAGATGTTGGCAATTCAAGATTGAAATCCAACGCGCTGAAGAAATGAACTTGTTTAGAGCAAAAAGCACATTATACGGGAGAAATTTGCATCCTGTTGCTTATTTCCCCAGAGTAAAATTTTTAAAATCATTTTTCTGGTCAAAGTCATACAAGGGAGGATTTGCATTATGGCTTTTAAAAATTAAATTACGGTATGATTAAAGAGTAGGCAAAGTGTAAAAATATGCATATGCAACTAATTTAATAAGGTGCAGCCCCTCTAATAAGGTGGCAGCAAGAATGAAGACCATTCTTTAAGCTAATAAATTGCTTTAATTGCAGGTTTTGTTATTGAAGGTTTTTGAAAAGAGGCAATAATGTTGTCATTAATACACCCCGAGTTCTGGGATCCTGTCAAAAAAAGATTATTTGGGTGAATTACTCTAAGTTGCCCATAAATTGCTCAATGTCCATAAATAATTTCATTATAGCAGTTCACACACCATTTCTTTTCTTCTATTTCATTTAGTCACCCTTCAAAGGGGACAGATTTTTAGGGCCCCCTGCATGTTTAGATCCTCACCATCTGCTTCCTTTGTCTGGCTGCACTGTTTGATACCCACTGTCAGGTAAGGAATAAACCATTTGTCTTTGTCTGTTGCTGTGACAGCTGTGGTCATGCCACCAAGCATTGCAAATCTACCAGTGGCACCAGTCATCCTGAGTCAATTTCCATTAATACCTGCTGACTCCAAAACAATCCTAACTGGTCTACTAATCTCCCATTTCTGCTGTTGCTAATACCTCCGGATGCATATTCCTTGGCTCTATCCTTATTTGTATTACATGCTGTCAATATACTTTTTTTTTTAGTTTGGTTTATATTTTTTAGTTGATCATTTATCTGGTTGAAAACTTTATTGATAAAGCACAATTGTTTCACAGTGGTGTTTTTCCACTGGTAGCGAATTAGACCGTCTCTGCCTGTCCAATAGTCTCAAACACTTCCTCCAACCTACAGAGCAGCTAAGACTCACACTGGGATTGTTCCTCCACCAAGCTTCCTGTCACCCATCTTCTCTCTCTTCTTATGTTTCCCTACTAGATATTCTTCTGTAACTATTTTCCTCCCAATTCCATCAATGTCTAGTAACATATTTATCTTATAATGTATGACAGGTTTCTTTCATCACCCTTCTTACTTTGTATCTGATCTGTCTCTTCTCCCGTGGAGTTACTTTGATTCTGTTCTGCTGAGGTCCCATACCGCACCTGCAGGAAGCCTGAGATGGCTCCTGGATGGGTTTGGGCAGTTTGACGAAGGTTCAACATGAGGAGCTGTTTTAACAAGGTACAGCTGGCAGCGATCAGCCTCGCACTGTGGTGGTTAGGACGCCAGAGGAGATGGGTGAGAGGGTGCAGATGCAACTCATTTATTAATCTGTTGTCTTCTTTGGAGAAAGCATTGCCAGTGAGGACAGCTAACCGTACTGAACAGGCTACAGAAACGTCCATTAGTCATTGACTCAGTTTGGTCTGATTAAGTGATTCCCCGGCAACTAGCTCAAGTTCTTTTTTAATACAAAGAATTATATTATTATATTTTTTCTTTTGAATTAACAATACATTACTCAGCTTACTGATGCTGCTCCAAAATCATCCTGCAGTTTCATCCCAAAGAAAGTTAAAATTATACCCTTTTATTCGGCTGGATCTTTTACTGAAGCATTTTAAACTGAGTGCTTTGTTTAATAGTGCATTTCAAATGGCAGCATTCAGATTACAAGCTTGTGTCCCTAACTAACACGCTGTCAACGGCTTCTTCAATAACCCTTCAGTGTCTTGTCTTTCTGCTTTTGCTAAGTCTGAAGACTACTTTCTGAACCATAGACATATTTCAGTAGATAGGATTTGTCCTCAGTTCTCTATCTGGAAATATATAAGACAAATAGAAGTAGTCAGTGCATGTCACAGATCTATGTGTAGAGGACATGTCCTCAAGTCTTCTGTGTAAACCATTGCACACATTAGAAGGGAAACGAGCTTTGTTACTGGCTTTGTTTATGAAAAAAATAATGGAGGAAACGAATACACTGTAATAGAGGTGCTTGAATAAATCTGCAGTCATAGAAGAAGATCCATTTTCCAATTCAAAGAATACTTGTAGTAGTTCTTTGGCTTATCAGGCAAGCATTTGTTTAAGAGATACAATAGACATCATGTTAATCAAAAGAAGTATGTTTCTGCATGAAGAAAAATAAAGAAATGGGGATCTTGTAATCCCAAAACCAATTCATACACAGTATATTAAATGTATAAGGAAATGATCTGACATATTTCTTGAATGTTCCATTGATTTTTGAGTCAAATAAAAATGATTTTGGTTTTTATTCTCCAAAAACTGTCAGAAAAAAAATAAATTTGAGTGCCTAGTGCAGTGTCGGAGTGAACCTGGCCCTTGTATCCCAGGTAACATGAGCTGCAGTGTCGGAGTGAACCTGGCCCTTGTATCCCAGGTAACATGAGCTGCAGTGTTGGAGTGAACCTGGCCCTTGTATCCCAGGTAACATGAGCTGGAGTGTCGGAGTGAACCTGGCCCTTGTATCCCAGGTAACATGAGCTGCAGTGTCGGAGTGAACCTGGCCCCCGTATCCCAGGTAACATGAGCTGCAGTGTCAGAGTGAACCTGGCCCCCGTATCCCAGGTAACATGGGGTGCAGCGTCAGAGTGAACTTGGCCCCTGTATCCCCTGTAGCTTCTGGAATAGGCCATGGATTCCCACAACGCTGCATAGGACAGCAGGGTATAGAAAATGGGTGGATGGAAGATGGCTTTATTTGGGATATTGTTTCCCAGGTGGAATCTGTCAAAAAGTTTAGAAGTTTGACAATTGATGAAGTCTTGCTCTTGAACAACAACAACCTTCGTGTCCCTGGTTGCTGTTTCGGGGTATTTTGATCCCCTAATTGCAACCCTTGTGCCCTGTCCTCAGCTGACATGCAAACAGAAAGACTGTCAAATCTTATTATTGCCTGATCCTTTGTTGACATACAGTTTGTTACCAATTGCCCAAATCACTTAGCAGGCCAAAATTGCACGTCTTTTGAGTGCACTTGTAGACAATTGCTGAAATTAGGACAGAAAGCATTTTGACAGAAATAGATCCACGTGTAGAAATTAACAGAACAGCCAGAATATACAAAAGAAGAGTAAATACATACATACATGACAATCTATGCTCACAGCTTTTGCAACTCCATACATATTTCATAACTGCTTATCCAATGTATGGCTGTAGTGCACCTGCAGCCTATCTGGGGAAGCACAAGCCAACGTGACTGAGATGCCAGTCCATGACAGGAAACTCGCCATCATTATTGTTAAATTCAACTGCATAGAAATAGAAATGTACTTTAGGCGTACAAATACACTTTAGACCTAGAAATCTAGAAACCTAGAAATTCCAATTCACCTAACTACATGTTTTGGACTCTAAGTGAAAAGACATGACCTCCACACTGTTACACCCTTGTCTAGGGTCCTGATGTAATCAGATGTTGGACAGAACAAGGGACAAGAAGGGAGAGAGGGTAATGGGATGCGAAGAAGAATACAGAGATGGTCAAAATACAAAAGCACAACATAAACACTCAAATAACAAAGGCGATTCAAAATCCAAAAGAAATGTCACAAAGAGCCAGAAAGAAGGATATGATACACAAATATCACAAAGAGGCAAAGGCAAGAGAAGCATAAAGTTTCCGAATGTTGTTGCTGGACTACTTGTATGGTACTGGGGATGAGAGGCAGGAAACAGAAAGGAGGCGATGAACCAGTGTTTCTACTTTCAGCACGGTGCACATATGGAAGGATGGAAAACCCGTAACCGGATCTGCTGTAATACGGAATCTGAAAAGACAGGCAGATATATAGGCGCGAACCATAAGAAGACACACATTATACACAGTCTCCAGGTTACGCACGACGACCATTGCCTAAGTCTGTCTTTAAGTTGAATATGTAGATAACATGGAAAAATAATACAGTACATAATAATGATAATAATTGTACTGTAATAGTAAAAGTAACTATATACGGCACTGTACTGTACCTCAAGCCAAGGAACGGTTAAAACCACAATTGTTTGCATGAAAGTTGTGTATACCATTACAGTTATTACAAACCATCCTCTTTAACTCAGATTAATGTAATAGGCTTTATGGCACTCTGCATTTGTAAATACAAGTTGTCGGTAAGTCTGTCCATATATTGTCTGACAAAGATGTGATTGTTTTGTTGGTAATTTCGTGGTTGCTCTGAACATTTTCATACATATTTTTTATCTTGAATATTGTGTTTTTAAATACTTTAATACTTTATACAAATAAAAAGTTATTTAAGATCTTATTAATGCCTAAACATTTCACTATATTAGTAGCAAGATGAATTTTCAACTTATTTCCAGGTGTATTGTAGCATATTTATTGGATTGAAGCTTTCTTTCCAAAGTCTACTTATAGAAAGATATACGGAGTACAGAGGATTTTTGAATCAATTATTTTCATTCTGAATGCAGGGAAAGACTAATAGGGAGTGACCAGTCAAACAGAAAATTAACTGGGCAAAAAATGTAATTGCAGGTTTATTATTCTGAAAAGTGCATATGAAACGCTACAGCTGGAAGGCAAAGAATGGCCAGAATATATTAGTTAGACTCTTAATATATTACAGTTCAAATTGACTGCCTTAACAAAATAAATATTTCTTTCATATTTAGATTTTTTTTTTCAAACTTGAATGTGTTTTTTGGGTGCATACCAAAAAATAGAAAAAAACGTTTAACACAGTTTATCATTATGGTTAGCATTAATTGAACTTAATGTTAAATAGTTCCATCCATCCATCCATTTTCCAAACCGCTTATCCTACTGGGTCGCGGGGGGTCCGGAGCCTATCCCGGAAGTAACG
>JABFEA020000119.1:8952051-8966342 GCA_019775915.2 Cyphomyrus plagiostoma | reverse complement strand
GATGGAACTGTGAGACTGGTTTAAGAGTTTTGTGCTGTATGACTATCATGAACACAAATTCAGATTTCTCTATTGCTTTTTTCATGGCCTCTGTGTCATCAATGGTCTTCTTAGACAGAAGTTTGATTGTATCCTAATTGTGTAATTTCTGGGTGCCCACCACATATGGCAGATTTGTTTCAGAGAATGCAGGCTAGATTTTGATATATGTTCACTTTACAACTCCCACCTCGTTATGCTGCTGCTAAAGAAAATGCACAATTTTTGCATGATATCATAACAATCCTGTATCTCATAGGCATACATGCATCATTCAGAACTGGATTCAAGTTATGTGAAGTGCACTATGCAGAATGCATCGGGCTCTCTAGCTAGAATGCACTTCTGAACTCCAGCATACACTCCACTCATTACATTCACACCATTATAGCCTTGGCCACAGCACCTGTTTCAAGATATGCCCTCCAAAAGACTAATGCAAGGAATCCACTTGCAGAGTCTCAGCAAAATGGTGGTTTATTGAACAGTAAAAATAATAATGTAATACAGTATAGACATACACCAGGTACTGAAAGGCAGCTCAAATACGCATTAAGGACAATTCTTTGCCTCCCTTTATACTCCAAACCCCCCCCCCCCCAAACATGGTGCTGTGTGCAGGTGTAGAGAGTGAATTTGCATATAAAGAGTGACCTCATGGAGTGTGAGGATCCTAAGACAGGGATGGGATGGGACAGGACAGGACAGAGATTTCCAGTGAGAACAATTGGTAGCTCAGCCACTTCTGACTTCCCCCATGGTCATAAATTGCTAATGTTGTCTGTATCCAAACGATCAAACAAGAACATTGGGGCATCTTTACTACTTTTCCTTACAACTAACTATGCTACTTTCTAGCCCCAAGACACAGAAGTGCTGAGGCTCATAGTGCATGAAAGTTGCCGATACTCTGTTGACTCACTGACTACAGAGTTCCAAACTTCCTCTGGCATTAACCCCAGCACTAAAACTGTCTGCTGGAAGCTTCATGAAATGGGCTCCCACGGCCAAGCAGCTGCATGTAGCCCTCACATCACCAATTGCAATGCCAAGCACTGGATGGAGTGGTATAAAATAAGTCACCACTGGACTCTGGAGCATTGGACCTGTGTTCTATGGAGTGATGAATCACACTTCCTCATCTGACAGTCTGATGGATGAGTCTGGGTTTGGCAGATGCCAGGAAAATGTTACCCTCCTGCCTGCATTGTGCCAACTGTAAAGTTTGATGGAGGAGGGACAGTGGTAGGGGGTTGTTTTTCAGGGATTGGGCTTTAAATGAACTCTTAAAGCTACAGCATACAAAGACACTTTTGACAACTCTATGTTTCCAACTTTGTGGGAACAGTTTGGGGAAGGCGGCCCTTTTCCATTCCAGCATGACTGTGCCCTAGTGCACAAAGCAAGGTCCATAAAGACATGGTTGGGTGAGTTTGGTGCAGAAGAACTTGACCGGTCCACACAGAGCCCTAACCTCAACCCCATTAAACACCTTTGGGATGAAATAGAATGGATATTGTGAACCAGGCCTTCAAATCCAACATCAGTGCCTGATTTTACAAATGCTCTTCTGGATGAACAGGAAAAAATCCCAAAGATACACACCAAAATCTTGTGGAAAGGCTGGCACCCAGGCAGGAACAAGTGGATGCCAAAGGACCTGCAGGGTAAGAGGGCCCAGAGGAGCCTGCAGGGATTGGGCACAGCTTCTAAGGGTGGTGTGTCCCAGCCTCCCATTTCAGGAGAAAGAGATATGGCCAGCCCCTTTTTTGGAGCTCCCCTAATGCCGGTAACCATTCCTGAGCCTGGAACTGGCGTGGCATGGGTTTTGGACAGGGGCCCACAGCATGGGAAATACCCAGAGGGTCCTATTCAAGATCATCCAGGGTAATGCCATCCTGGTAGTGGTTGGAGAATCAGGCATGGAATTAGTGGCCACCAGAGAATCAGGTGGAAGGTCAGCAGTGGCTGGAGCATAAGGTTCAGGACTGGCAGCGACCTTCAGGCAGTGAAGGGCATGGTGGAGGTTTGGAATTTCATTGGCAGAGTCGCGGTTAGCACGTGTGAGGAGCCCCACAGAGGCGAGGCGTGCACCTAGGGGTGAGGGGCCCAGAGATGCAGTACACCTCTTCTTACAGGATCCCACCACACCCAGATGACTTTCTCCCAGAGAGTCTCAGGAATGGCAATAAAGGCCCTTGACAACAAGCAGGTCTGCCACCACAGACAAGGAGGCCACAAGCAACAGGTAAAAGCCATCTGGGCAGTTTAGACCTGGGCAGGACCTGACGAGACACTAGGGAATGAGCTCCCAACAGAGACCTCTAGTGGCCAGTAGGGTACCACCATAAAAATCAGCTGCAAG
Organism: Cyphomyrus plagiostoma; assembly: GCA_019775915.2. Lineage (NCBI taxonomy): Eukaryota > Metazoa > Chordata > Actinopteri > Osteoglossiformes > Mormyridae > Cyphomyrus > Cyphomyrus plagiostoma. The sequence continues at coordinate 8,963,938 of JABFEA020000119.1, read as the reverse complement.
TTGGCGGAAGTCATTTGGCCAGCAGCCAAAAGCAGGGCAGGGGCCAATCTATGTGGCTGTGTAGTAGGGGCTTGGACGAGAGTGTAGTGGCCATCCTGGACTGCTGCAAGGTGGGAGCCAGGACGCTCTCAGGAGGCGACTGCAAGGCAGGAGGGTCTGTTAGCAGGCTGAGCATGGCAGGACCCTCTGGTGGTGAGTGCAGCACAGCAGGGACCTGGAGACAGTCCAGACGAAACCGGGATCCCCAAGCTGAGAGTAGTGACAGCCCCTCTTGGGCTAGATGCACGGGGAGCAATGAGCCGGGCATGGCAGTGGCAACATCCTCTAGGCAGAGGGCTGAAGATATGGTGAGCTCTCCTGGACTGGGTGCTGGCAGGAGCTAACTGAAGGTTCTACAGACAGGTGGCGGTGGGCTCACTGGGGGATCTAGACAAGGTGAAATTGGCAAGTGGGCAGGCAGCAGCAGAAGTAGGCGACTTGAGTTGCCTGTGGGTTGGATGATTAAGTTGTCTCTTTTACTCACCAGTGCAATACAAGCAAAGCCCTGAAAATCTCTCATATCACCTGGGAAATAGAGGCCAGAGATTACCCCCAGTCCCCCCCTCCACCATCTGGTCAGCCTCTGGTGACTCATGAAGCTGGGGATCTCCAAGGAGCCCCTGCAGAACCCTGGGGAGAGCATGAAAGGTGTTCTCTGCTCTGTTCCAGTTTGGTGGCTGACAAGGGAGCAGCCACAGGTTCTTCTCTGGCACTGGGACAAATGGGCGTTCCTGGGGATCAGCCAGGGCACAAAGCTAATCAATTCCTCTGGTTGGTCTGGAGAACAGCCGTGGGTCATCTTTAAGGTTCAGCCATTCTGCCACATTATCGAACAAGGCATGACCCAAATGCAGGCTGCATTCAAAAAAAAATCCACGTACTGTAGGGGGTGTTTGTTAAGATAAACAGGCTGAACAGGGAGCACAGGACCGAGAGATGCTAATAAACCTGACTAACAAAGGAGCAAACACAAGGCAGCTGTAAGGAGGTTAGGAACAAAAGGTAAGACTGATGGGCCCCAGGCGTGGCCAGTTTAGAGCCACACCCAAGGGGATCAGACAGGTGGAGTGGGCTGGACATGACAATTCCCTAATTAATTTGTATCTGTGTAGTTTTTTTTAAGTCTAGCTAATTTATTGTTGCTATATTTATATTGTGTTCACCCAGGGTGCTATACAAGGTAGAACTGCCACTGTGTATATGTTAAATGCAGGGATAGTGTTGGTTATACTTTTTGCATGTTTTAACTTCACCCTTTCTTGAAACATCAATAAACCTGTGAACAAGGGGACAACTGTCATCTGAGCCCGAATATTAGGAGAGAGTTTCTCTGACTGTAAGGTGATATATAGCATACATACTGCGGGCGGCAGAGCCCAGTCCCCCCTTCCCTATCACTTAATCCTTATCCCTCCCCCCACACACCCCCCCCCAAAAAAAAAAAAATCTCCACCCTGAAAATTTTTTGCAAAGATTAAAAAAATTCTACAAATACATTTTGAATAATAATGCTAATGATAAAGTGTGAACATGGCCCAAAACCATATATTCCCTGTCTAGGGTTAACAATTATAGGATGGCATGAATAGAGCCTCCTCACATTAAGCTCTCCTTATGAGTTAGTTTAAGACCTTGTCCAGGAAGTTGACAAAAATGTTACTGACATTTGCACTGTGCTCCATCAGTCTTCTACCACTTTTACTTCCTGACCCTTATCTCTTTATACACTCACTAAATTAAGTGTCTTTGTCCTGACAGTTTTGATTTGAAATTTGCTTCTTTTAGGATAATCCATTCGTTTTCTCTCTTATCAAATCCAAAGTCATGAGAAGCCTGAAGAAATACCCATCCATCTCTACAAGTCTTTGGACTTAGAGAGATCAAATTCGGGTAGAACTCTTGCCTCTCCCCTGCAGGGTTCTGGGTTTATACATTTGCCCCATGTTCTGCAGGTTTCCTCCAGGTCCTCCATTTTTATTCAGTTGGCTGAAACGGTGTCTGTTCATTCTTCATAGTACATCTGTATTCTGTGATGGACTGCCATGTTGTCCTGCATATTCCCCGACCATGTGCCCTGTGCTGCTTGGGTTAGGCTACAAGGCTCCCTGAAACCCTGTACTGGATAAGTGGATGAAAGATGGATGGAGAGCTGGGGTAGGAATCAAAAAACCCCAGAGGCCACAGTGTTACCAACAGCTACACTCACTTTTTGGGAAATTAAAGTTAATAAATCAGGTCTAACTTCACAGATTGAAAGGCTATAGTATCTTTATCATTGCCTTTATTTATTTGTTTCATTGTGAGTTACATTCCCTGCTATCTTGCCAACTTTCTCACAAATGGTGATATTGCATAGTCAAATACAGGAGATCTGTTTCAAATGATCTTTTTACTGTGGGAACCAATATTTTATTAAGATAATATCCTTATATCCTTCTTACAAACATGGCCCTACCTATATTATATTACAGCCATTCTCTTATAGTTAGTGCGACAAAAGACTTTGCCTTAACTGCTTTTCAAGTATACATAATATATATATATATATATATATATCTTCATCTTCACAGCATTAAAATATGTTTTATAATTACACCTTTACACACATTACATAGCCTGAATATGTGCTTTCCTCTTATTGTATTTTCTCAATAATCACAAACTGAATCAAAATGGTAAACATTTTTCAGCAAGGGAAAGGTGACCACGAAAGTTTACAGCAACACATAACAGATTTTATCTATTCCTGTCCACATTAATAGTTCAGTTCATCGTATCTGCTGTCAGAACTCAGCTGGGGTAGCTTTCCTCTTGACTGCCCACCTAACCCTTAGTGATTCCGGCCCATCAGGACACCAGCAGTCAATGGGACTCACAAGGATGCTGTCATACCTTTGCATGCCATTGCACTACCGCTGCTGGAGCGGGTCCTGGCCTGTGTGGCAGTGCATTCTGCTGCCTTTCTTCCTCTCATCTGCAGTCAGAACCAGCAGCTGAACAACGGAACACCAAGAATCAGGAGAAGGTCAGAATATCTAGCACAGAGAGCTAGGCTGTGCAGACCAGCTAATACCTGATTTACTGCATATCCTAGTATTTTCAGTAACTTATCCCATTAATCACCAGGTTCCATTATAGAACAGTCACATAGTTCATATTAGCATATAAAGAAATCAATAAAATGTTAACATCTTATTAAAACATACACGCCTTGTAAGAATTAAAGGTTAAGAACATACAACCACCGTTCCATGCTTCTATTCATCCATCTTATCTAGCAGGTCACGGTTGCTGTACCTACATTTTAAAACTTTTTTTTTAATTCCAATGTGCATTTATGGATTACCCTTTTGGTAAAAGCTAATCTAAATCTTTATGCACTACTAAACTGCATAAACATCCCTGTTTTATGACTGTAATTCAAAAATGCAATTTAGAAGAAATAATAAAAAAAAAACACTTATGAGGTACCTTATAGTATGGAAGGCCTGGTGAAACATAATTTTTAAATATAACTTTAGCCTTTGCAGGTAACACTTGGAATAATTCAATATGATGATGTAATGTTCTTAGCCATCTTTTTTTCTAAGCTGCAACCATGCATGGTATTGTAACAAACTACTGGCAAATTTGTAATGAGACTGAAAAACTTTATTTGTGCAAAAAATACGATGGCTTGCACTAATCTGATAATATAGCTGACTTTTATGAACGTGTGCAAACACTGAGCTCTCATTCAGTCGGTTTATAAGTTTAAATCCAATTTGACCAGATAAGTGAACAGAGAGGATGTACACATCTTGCTGATTGCAAAGGTCAGAGGATGCAATAAAAAATAGTGCTTGTCTGGAGAATTCAGCTAGTTTTTATTCGAAAAGTATCTATTCAGTACTTTGGTACTTTTGATTGTGCAGTGAAGTGCTGCGGACACCACTGATGCTGGTTTTATACTGTCTTTTTATAGGTTACGAGCAACTTCCTTTCCCCCAAGGGGATGTAATCCTTTAATGAAATTTCTAGGGAATGTGAAGAAACCAGTACAGAAAAAAAACTGAAATAATTAAACAGTCAAATAGAAACAGGCTGTGGAAGTGAGAGGGTGCAAATCCCCAGAAAGCCAGACAGCTGATTCTAATGCAGTGTTTCCCCATCTGGTCCTCAGGGACCGACAGACAGTCCATGTTTTGCTTCCTACTGGGTATTGTGAGGGAGCAAAAATATAGACTGTGTGGCAGGGAGCTAGGAGGGGACTAAAACGTAGACCTGATGAGGAAACACTGTGCTAATGAATATGAGAAAAGCTTTCAGGAAAAAAGGATGATGGGGCATTCACCAAGATGTTGACTTCACCCTTTCTCACCACCATTGATCTATAGTGGAGAGACCAAAACTGAACGGTATGCCGATTGACTTCAAACATGTTGCTGAGTAAGACAGAGCCACATGAGTGAAGATCTCCAAAAAATCCAAAGCATGGATACATGAATAACATGATAATTAAATATAAGGGGAAAATGCAATTGTCTTTAATTCTGGTTGTTTCGAATAAGTAGACTCTACATGGTTCGCAGTGCTGGAAAGCACATGGCAGGTGTGTCTTTCTCCCTACCACCCACTGTCTGAACAACATTATTAGAGATTAGTACAGTTACCATCTCTTACTGCTAGGTTTAAAGTCCACATACTCAAAAACATGTTGCAGTAATGCAGTCTTCTCAGGATGGGAGGAAATTCTCAAGGGAAGCATGTGGTAGATTTGGTGTCTGAATTTTTGGAATGTCCTGGGTACAACTGATTAAATATTATATCTGTCACAAAGCATTTGCTGGTTTATTTTAATTAAAAGAATTCTGGTTTATTGATGATCCGCACTTATACATTTAGCTAAACTGAAATCTTCCATTGCAGACATTGTAAAACATTGCACAATTGTCACTGCAATTGTTTGACAATACTAACTGTAATTTAAGATTCACTATTTCTGTGGATATTCATTAGTTCCATAGTGCTCCAGAATTGTACTGTACGTCTTCAAAAGCTAAACCCAATAAGTACCTCATGAAAGATTTCCTAAAAGTACCACTGTATCATGTCGTGTAGTTATTCTGGCTCATCCATCATACTTTTTTCACGCTAATATGCCAGCTTTGTTCCTCATCAGCCTTGCCTGCCTCTGGCCCCTGGCAGGACACTCAATCCTTGATTTCAGAGTCTGAGCTATGCCATCTGTGCATCGCGAGCTGTGAGCTTTGCGGTTATGCTCTGCAACTGACAGTGTTTTATGAGGCATGCCTTTGACCATGATATTGTTCTGAAGATTTTTCTCACTAACAAAAGTGGCATATGCATGGCACTGGGTGGCTTGAAGTGAGGTTCATATGTACCACAACAGTATGGGACTCCCTATATTGGGGCCCAGTGCCATGATATATAATCTATGCTGCTATATAATAGCCACCACCCATCACAGGCTCTTGGCTTATGGTTATGGAAGTGGGCTGAATGGATGTATGATGGATGGATTTTTCAGCTGCTGCCCATAAGGTGAGAAAGTCAGATCTTTAATCAATAGAACATGTGATATTTAGCATCAGATCGAACCTTTGGAGAGTCAATTACTATGATTCCACTCAAAATTTGCCCGAAGGATCACAATTTTTCTGTCTCACTAACTAACAAATTCTGATGCACAAAAAACAACAAAACATCAGCAATGTCAGCTTAAAACATAGCTGCCAGTAATAGCTTTTTGACTTTTCCTGCCCAAACAATATCAGTGAAAAATGCCAACAAATATAAATTGATTAGATGACTTTCCATCCTTCAGAATATTTTTTAGAAAAAAACCAAATGGCACAAACAAACCAAAGAAGAATATGCTCAGTGCGACCTTTTTTCCATAACGTAACAAATGCAGTAGTTCATATGTTTTTACAAATGCAGTTCCCACAAGATTTAAATTTCATTCCATTCACCCAAACAAAAACATGTTTCATGAATAGTGCATGTATAGTCACAAATATTTTATTCGGTAGTAAGACAAGGCAAATGGTTGTATAATTTGAAAATATCTTTTCAGAGAAAAATTTATGAAATCTGAAGCAGGAATCCCACTTATTGTTTTGCGTATAATAATTCATTTAATTGTCTCGATTTGATTCTTTTTAAAGCACAGTTTTCTTAAAATTACATTGTACTACTTTATCTTAATTATATTACTTTATCTTAAATGCACATTTCATCAAATTATCGCCATGGCATTGCTACTGTTGTTTTTCTCAACTGCTAATCCAGCACAGGGTCAATGTCAGCCTGAAACACGACTGCAGTCCACCACTAGGGGCAGTGTTTAGCGATGCATGTAATGACATGATAGTCAGATGCAATTCTACAGACTCTGGGGACCTGGGAAAATAAAAACTTAGGCCCCCTCCAACTTACTCTCCCCCAACAGGGTAAAATTTATTACCATTATTTTAGCGTGAATTTCCTATGATTAATATAATATTAACAAAGAGAATTCAGTAAACACAAGTGCTTTATTTTCACTTTTGTGAAAAATAATAACAAAACACACAAAGCAGATTGTGATGTACTATGTAACCAGTCTCCCTTGGGGGCCCCCCTCCCAGCTTGGGCCCTCAGGCAATTGCTTACCTTTCCTGTCCTGTCGCTATGCCTCTGATGATAATTCAAATGCTCATAAGGAAATCTACTTAAAGAGTCAGGTTTCCAGCAGGTCCTTTTAAGTTCCTCGTTATCCCCTTGTGGATGAGAGGGAGAACAGCCAGTCGTGAGAGAGGAGCTTCATGCACGACATCAATAATGTCCAATCTTGGCAGCCTCATAAGGAAGTTGCACATCTGTACATGAAACAACCAATTAATTTTGTGTGAAGAGCACCCAGGTAGTCTTCAGCACCGCAGGCGGCACAGGGAATTTGGTGAACGTGAGCGTAGCACAAGACCTGAATTCTGCTGGTACAAAATTTAAAGCATTTGACTTGGGTAAAACAGTAACAATGAAATATGTTGTTTTATATTGTGGTTATTATGATATGTCGTATAAATGTATGAATATCATTAAAAATAAGCATAAAATAAAATAATAGTTAATACATTATTTTACATTGTGGTTATTACGTAGTATGTGTATAAATATCACTAAAAATATCTTTTTTACTATTTTTTTTTTTTTACCAGTAGTGTAGCTCTCATTTATATTACTTAAAGTTGTTAAATACCACTTTGTCTCTAGTTAGCACTCTTTTGTACAGCTATCAGAATGAGTGCTGGGATACAATGCATACCCACCTTTTCCTGTTCTTGTTAACGTGTGACCTCTTCATGTAGGTACGGTCCTCTCAGATGGAAATATGCTATACCAAACAATTACAAAAAAGGTTACATTCCATCTATTCGTGCAAATGAAAATTTACAAAACACATTTAATCCTTTTAAATTAGATAAGAATCTAATGCGTTTCAGTTTGAACACCTGCATACAACACTATACAGCATTATATCATTTACACATTTCATCATCCATTTTTCAAAAAGCTTTATCCCCTCAATGTTATTTTTCATATTAAATGAACTTGGAGAGTATATTTGAGGAAATGGTCTTTTCTAGCATTTCTTGTTGGGGGAAAAAAAAAGTAAAATGAGAACAGATGGGATTCATGCAAAGCTCCCTTCCAGTTACATCCCCATGAAAATCTTTAAAGATGCAAACTAGCAAGGTAAGAAAAGACCCTGTGAACAGATGAAACTATTATGTTCCTGAATTATGTCTCTCTGCCATTTACCTGGATACAATGGTACATTGTGTGCCTTACTGAAGGCACCTGGGGGAGGTGTTTTAATTATCCCCATCTCCATGCAGCTCTTTCTCCTGCTTCGCTCATGGAGGTCCATATCGCATTACACTGCTGATACGCTATCCTGAGCGTGGAGATGAACGGGTTTGCTAGCTGGATTCTGTCATTGACGACTGTGTGGCTATGGTGTTGTATTTCCAAGGATCACTGGCTCTCTCTATGCTTGTCCAGTTCTATATTGTTCCACAGTATCCAGTTTCGTTTCATCTTTTGACAAAAGAACTGAATATTTTATTATATTGCGTTTCTAAGACTTATTATCCATGAACTCTACTTCTTTTACAATCCCGTTGACAAAAAATGTGTATGAAAATAATCTTTATTTTTGTATCACTAAGTAAAGAAATTATGACAGAAGGATGTTAACACAGTGTAACCCTGGAACACAAAATAAATTTGTTCCAGAAGGCTGGTCGAAGTCCAAATTGAATTTCCCCATAAGAAATAATGTAAATGAATTGAATCAGCTCCAGCTGACTAATGATAAAGTGCATTGACAATCAATATAAAACTAATACACACATGAAAAAGCAGACAAACAAAAGTGATGAACAAGAAATAAATGACAATCCCATACTCTGAAGCGAGAACAGACACACGTGCACCACCTTTAAGTCTCGCTATATTTTCTATTCCATGGTTGCTCTCACTACTTTCCTCTTTGGTTTGCTAATTTTACTGCTCACTGTCTTAGGGACCATGATTACTGCATCACTAAATGCACAAAAAAATCATGCCGGTCTGTTTTGTTTTGTCCTGTTCTGAGTTTTTGGTCGAGTTGCAGTTGTATGTTTCTCGACCGACCCCGTAGAGTTGAAGGACCAAGAATTTGGTTGAGGTAAAATTAAAAAAAAAAAAAAAAAAAAAAAACAGACCTGTTCGATGACTGAATTGGTTAAGTTAAGAGGTGTTTGAGTTCCAAGGTTCCACTGTATAATGCTTGTGCAAAAATGTATAAAGAACAAAATTTGTTAATTTCCCTAAAGTTTAAGTAATAAAAGATCAAAAACTCAAATAAATTCTGCTTTCAACTTTCAGCATCAGGCTGCAAACCTCTCCTTGCCTACAGAAACAATGTCAGTCTATCATCACTGACCAATCATCATCGGTATAGACAATTAAAACTTACACAGATGGTACATCAAACCAATTAGCATCTGAAAAAAATGTGAACACACATGCATCGTCAAGTTCCTGTCTGCACCAATTTGTTTGTTACCACCTCTGCGACTCGCAGCATCAGTATGTACCCTGCAAACACACAGCAGCCTTGATTATGTTTTATGGGTGAGGGTCAACTTTTCACATCTGCAGGCCAGTCAGTGGATTTTCTTTTTGTGGTTAATGTGCAATATGTAAATGTGACAAATCCAACCATGACAGGTTCTGAAATGTTTTGTTATGCCTTGGATTAATACAGACCTGCGTTCATGCTCATGCCAAATCAGATTACAGGCATACTGCTAGCGACTCAGAAATGTATGCAAACTTCATATTTTTAGTCTGTGTGGCTGTGGCAAAGCTGGCCTAGATGTCACTGCTGAGCAACCCTGGCACATGCATACTCTCTCACTCTCTCCCTTTGCTCACGCACACACACGCACATAAAGTACATTACTCCCTCTGTTTACGCGCGTTCACAATCCCGGACATTTGAATTTGTCGTGCTATTTGGGGAGTACTGTTATGTTTTCTTTTTAAGCAGGCGTGCGACGGCCGGCACACTGGGTCCAGCCGAACCATTGAGCAATGTCAGGAGGGGTGCCTGAATTTGTGGCTGGGAACAAACCACCTAGTAAATACATTGTTTCTGTAATGATTGTTACTGTTTCTTTTTGTGGTGTGAGGTGGGAAAACGTTGGCCAAGGTGGTGTGAGAATGTCTTAACTACAGTATGTGACGGTAGTAAAGTAACGGTTACTATATGAAAGTACTTACCCATTAATGAGAGAGTCCCGGGAAGGGGCGGAGTCTGGCCTATAAAAGAGGAGACCAGACTCCAGCATGGAGCTTGCTAAACAAGTCAGAGCGAGAGTGCAATTGTGGTGCCTTGAGCTAGTCGTTCTATTGTTACATCCTGTTTTTTTTTGGGATTTATTTCCCCACCTTTATTTTCCTGGTTTTGAGCACTGCAAATAAATTCTACTTTGCACTGAAGTGCTATTGCGGGTGGAGCCATCATTTTTTTACCGCCGTATACGAACGATTACCACGTCCGTAAGCGAGTGGTGGAAACCTGCAATTTCATATGTGTTACAAATATTTAATTTTCTCAGAAGATGCAGATAATTAGAATTATTATGGACTATGTAAATAACAAGCTGCACCATTTACCATATCCATCCATCTTGCAGTGCTTATATAGCACTGGGTTGAGTCTAGAGGCTGGTGAGGGGGGAAAATTGTTGTTAAGTGGGGGACATCTCGGATGGGTCACAAACACCCAGCAATTTTTAGACACCAATTCACTTAAACCACATGGCTATGGAGGCAGGGAGGAAACCGACATGCCCAGAGGCACAAACACAGGGAGAACATACATCATCACCCTCAACATCTATATTGTGCTGTAGGACGAGAAGCAGATGAGCAAGTTCGACTCAAGAGGGCTTGGAGTGCCTCTGAATTTAGCAAATGAGCACATAGTAAACAGTTTTTCCCAAGATAGAAACCATCAAGCTCCAGCGAGTATTCATGAATTAAGGAACTAACAACAACAGTGGTGTGCAAAACAGGGGTGAATTGCAAAACAGGGGTGAATTGCAAAACAGAGTCTGAGGGGTCAACAAACGGTTGAGCATATTCACATGCCATATATGTCGTGCCCTGCTCGTCTGATCCTCCTGTGCGCCATGGCTCCTCATTAACCTCGTGTGGAATCCCGCTTGTTATCAGCAGTTTCCTCTGTTTCCATTGAGTCATTGAGTCATTTCCTATGATAAACGTGACTCTCGAAACTGGGAGCTGAGAGCGACGTTGACAAAATCTGAAAAATAATAAATACAGTCACTCCCTACACACTGATACAATCACACATGCAAAACATATACACATACTAAGTGACAGTGTCTAAGGGGGCACGTAAAGACATAAACCAGAACTGGGCAGAAAAATCAAAAGCCATTCTGACAGATTTTTTTTTTCAGATGCCAATATTTTTTTAATGGATTTAGGGTACTGTATTCAAAAATCAATGAATTGGTTCTAGTTTTTCAGATAATGGACATAGTGAGATACACAAAATACCCATGCTGCATGTGCCTCTGGGATAGCAGGGCAAAGTGGGGTGACATGGTGGTGCAGAGGTTAGCACTGTTGCCTCCCACCTCTAGGACCTAGGTTCGAGTTTCCGCCTGGGTTACATGTGTGTGGAGTTTGCATGTTCTCCCCATGTCTTCGTAGGGTTTCCTCCAGGCACTCTGATTTCCCCCCACAGTCCAAAGACATGCTGAGGCTAATTGGAGTTGCTAAATTGTGAATGGTGTGTGAGTGTGCCCTGTGATGGGTTGGCCCCCTGTCCTGGGTTGTTCCGTGCCCGTGGCTTCCGGGATAGGCTCTGGACCCCCCGTGACCCAGTAGGATAAGCAGGTGGGAAAATGGATGGATAAACCGATAGCCATTTAAACAGATTTCCAGATAACCCTGAAGACTTCAGTGAAGAACAAGGCAAGAGGTTCCACCAAGATATTAAGGTGATGGAGGAGAGATATCAAGGCAAATGGGACTGACACATGATGTCAGACTACTGTTGGAGTCTCCAACATGATTGTCCTGATGACATGCATAAAACTAAATTGCATAAATGGCATTTCTTAAAGCATTGACATTAATAACTACCGTAATTTCTGGACTATAAGCCGCTACTTTTTTCACAAGCTTTGAACCCTGCGGCATATAGTCCGGTGCGGCTTTTCTATGGATTTTTCATGATTTTTGTGATATCGTAAGAGGATTTGTTTTGGTTTGTTCC
>JABFEA020000119.1:8922936-8945346 GCA_019775915.2 Cyphomyrus plagiostoma | reverse complement strand
CCAGTCCATACAGTAATCACAGAAATCTAAGACACACAACCCATTTCATTGTTTGCTTGATAATAAAGTTTTGCTTTATTTTGAGAAAGTCTGCTCCACTCACCCTACCACCAGCCACTGTCCACTGTAAAAAATATGTCAAATACAACATCACCAAAAGGCCCAGAATACTCTTTGAGGTTAAAAATCAGAATCTGCATGCATTAAACACAGCTTGTGACATCTGACTTAAGCATGCTGACCTTCACATCCAGGCTGGCGCGGCAACAACAGTGAATGCATGAAAGGAGATCACGATTCATTAAGCACAGCTTATGACATCTGAGTTATGCGCGCTGACCTTCGTTTCCAGACTTGCAACAGTGTGGCCATGAAAGGAGAGCTGCACAGAGATCATGATGCATTAGGCACAGTCTATGACATCTCAGTTAAGCGTGCAGACTTTCCTGTCCGGGCTGGAACGGCAACAACTGCGTAGCTGTGAAAGCAGATCATGATTCATTAAGCACAGCTTATGACATGTGAGTTAAGCAAGCTGACCTTCAATTTCACACTGGCAAAAACAGTGAAGTCATGTCAAAATCCAGTTATAACATCACTAAAATATATTTAAGGATGAAAACACAGAGAGACAAAGTAAATATAAAAAGAGCTGTCATAGTCTTTGAAATAGAACAAAGAGTCATCATAAATGAAATCAAACATTATAAATGATGTGGAAGGCGTTATTTTACTTAAAGTCCACGCACATTTCCCATTCTCATTTAATTTCTTTCTGCTCCCGAATCTTATCTTTCTTTATTTCATTGGCTCTCTGTCATGGTTACTATTCATTCTAGTCTTTTGATCTTTTCTCCTTTCCCATTTCTGCTATCATGATATGATCAATCTGCCACCATGCTATCTTAGCTGTTGCACTAAGCATTTTCTATGCTGCACTTCAGATTTATTAAGTATACGTTGTGTCAAATGTCACTTCATGTCATCCTCATGAAGTGAGGATTAATTTTTGCATATAAACGATTGTATATACTCGAAAAGGTATGTTTACATATTACTGTTAATCAAAGTGAACTGCTGGAAAAATTAAACATAATATCCCATCAACACATCTTTTATCCTGGTGTTTGGGGATCCCAAAGGCATGTTCACTGTCGTTACAGCAGTGTATTCTTAAGTCTTTTTTTTTCATAATTCTGTCTGATCAACTGATAATATAAACAGGGGCAATATGGTGGCACGGTGGTTTGTGCTGTAGCCTTGCACCTCTGGGGCCAGGGTTTGACTCTCTGCTATGGCTCTGTGTGTGAAGTCTGCATGTTCTCCCTGTGTCGTCATGGGATTTCCACAGGTACTCCTGTTTGCTTCCCCATGGTCCATAAACACAGGCCCTGTCCTGCCTTGTGCCTGTAGCCTCTGAGATAGGCTCCAGACCCCCTGTAACTCTGAATTGGACAAGTGGATACAGAGGATGGATGGATGGATCAGCTGAAATATAAGCAGTCTGGATACAAAACCTGAAATAAGAAATTCTGGATTTTGTTGTCTACTCACAATAACAGCAGCATCAGATGTATTTTATTGTAACTTCATCCATTTTCTGATGCCACTATAGTTTTTGATTTATTTATATAGGTTTAAAATATTAAAAGGGGAAGCAGTAAACTCACAGTACAACAGCTCTAACCTACCAGTACTTAGAGCACTACCCTTCCAGCTGGCCCCTTCATATGCTATGGGTCTGCATGCTCCAAAACCTCCTCGCTTGGAGACGGTACTTCAGCTCCTACTTTCACTGCATTAGCAATGCTACCCAGGGAGACGGTACGGCACCTGGAGCTGTCCAATTCTCCCACTACCTCAGCTCGTCGACTTATTAACAGCAGCAATGCAAGGCAGGAGCAGACCCAGGGAGGCAGCGGGCGTGGAGATAGAATCTAAGAAAGAGCAGTGCAGCTCTCAGCTGGGGAACACTAGGCCCGGAGACCCCAGGCAGCTTCTTTCAGGCATCCACTTAAACCAGCAGGCTAATCTGGTTGGGCTCGATTGCCACGCAGTGTTTCTCTTTGATTTTTCTAGCCCTGTTGCACTTTTTACAGTGAGCTATCAATTTCTTAGAATCTGTTTTCCATGTTGTTCCACCTCGCAGCATCGTGCAATGCAGGAGATTGTAGCCTGAATTGCAAGAAAATGAAAGTGTTTTCCACCTTGTAGGGAGAAGAGCAAGAAAATGGATGACACATACTCTTTCTGCTTATTTATTGTTTAGTATTTCTGTCTGTGTTAATGTGTGTTTGTGGGCAACATTGTGGTTCAGATCCTGCCCCTATTATGTGCATGTGGGGCTCTTCTCATGCATGGAAGGCTACTCCACCTCCCCACCCCCCCAGTCCAAAGATCTGCAGTCAGGTTAATTAGTGTCTCTTAGCTGTTATGTCACAGCCAAAACTCCAGGTGCTCAGTTTATACACATTTATCGACTTCAAGAAGTACAAACAGGGCATCCCAAAGCGGGTCATCCATCTACAGTGTTAGGTTTCTCCCTGACGGTTCCATTTTAGGAATGAGGTAACCATGGGGCGTAAATCTGCAGACTGGATGGACGGAATAAGACAAGAAGAAGACTCAAGCCTAGAGGAAAGGGAGAAAAGAAAAACCAGAAACAAGAACTAGGACAAGCTGTAATAGAAAAACAAGACCACCATAATAAACCTATAAGATGACCAGAAGATCAATCGCATGGCTCACCAGCTGTGGAATTCCGGCTATCCAAGATCAAGAAACCTGAGACAAAACGCCGGCCAACCCAGAACTGCAACCCCAATGGCAGGGCAGGTGACAAGATACCCACGACCCTGACCATAACCCAGAGATAACACGCCAACAGTTGAAACCTGAGACTCTGAGCGATGAACCATACTCTTACAGAGTGGTGGTGAGATTGAGCTCCAAGGAGCATTCACTGTTTAGTCAAAATAAGATTTGGAGCCAAGTGAGGTTGGGCAGTTAAACACAGTGCAGGTTTAACGTTAAGCATGTGTGGGTATCTGGTGATGGACTGGCACCCCATGAACCCTCTGTGGCCTTCATAGGCTTGAGGTCACCCTGCAACTCTGTACTGAGAACAAGTGGGTGGCCAATGTTCTATTCTGGTGGAATATCCAAAAAGAAAATAGGATTTTTAAATGTTAAATGCATGCCAAGGCATTATTATGAAAATGCTAAACTACTGTTGGTGCTTATTTTCTTATGCTTCAATTCCCCATTTGGTTCTGGAAATTACAGTCAACATGCAAGTAAAAGCGATCCTGGAGAGCGAATCATTTACAACATTCTCACACTGAGCTGTTCAACAACATGTCTTGCAGTTCATTGAAATAATCAGTGGAATGCATTGAATATACCATCAACTGTGTAATATAAATCAGAAGTTTCTGGTTATACGATATTAACTTATAGCCCAGGGCTGTGAAAAGGAAAAAACAGCTAAAATGGAGCAGCTGTGGTGACAAAATATTATCATAAAAAAAGAAAAATGTCAGATAACTTCATAAAGTTGGTGGGAACTTGTTTCTTCAAATGATTTGGTTTTTAATTTGTAATTCTAAACAATTCTAAACAAAACAAATCAGAATATATTCACATTTCCACCGCATATGCAATGGGGTGGAGGTGCATACATTTATTTGTCTGATAAATGGTTAATGTGTCATAATCGGTAGTTGATATTTATGCTCAATAACTGACCAAGAATCAGACTAGGTAGCCAAATGATTTTATATTCAATTAAGTCCATTTGATCGCATGAAATTGTCATAATTATTTAATAATCTAATGAGTAGTCTTACATAGATCAAACTCACTGCCAGAAGTCACCTGGAATGTCTTCAATGGAACATTTCCCAAATTACATAGTCATCCAGACTCTAACATAACAGAATATTCCCAAAATAGAAGCAGTATAATTAAACCACAATTCATACATTTTACCAGGGGCCCTTGTCTTAATAATTTGAAACCCTTAATCAGGTTATGGTTATTATTAATGTCCATTCATTAGAAAATAAAGCTGTTCTGGTTAATGGCATAATACTAAGCGGTAGATATAAGAAACTTGACTTAGAATCAGAGATATAATACAAATTTTCCCTAAGCAGTTCTTCCATTTGCAAACAAACGAAAAAAAAAAACAAGCAGCTCAAGACAATGAACAGTTTTCAGAAAAAGAGTTTCAATGAAACTTAAGTGATTTGAGGTACAAATTTGTGATTTGCGTAAAATATAATATTGTAGATGATATGAGACACATGCATACAAATATAAACTAAGCAATAGTACCACTTCTGGAGACAATGTTAAAAATTACTCTGTTATACATCTCTTTCTTGTCAGCATTCTATTACTAACTATCATTATATTAATAATACAGTAATAGCACAGGGGAAGACAAAATTTGGCATTGGCAGTTCCTTAGTGTTTTAAGAAAAATGTATATCACAAACCTTAAGGTTGTTCAGGTGATTACCATTGAGTAAGTATAGATAGTAATGAAATGTTGTAAGTAAAACTTCACTAAGTTTCAGTATGAACTAGGTGCTCTGTTCACAGGCACCTGGAGCAAACATCACTAAATGTACTGGGACCAGCTATGGATTGTTCAGCTGCAGATATGGTTGGCCTGCTGAACATCATAAGTTGATCTAACAGATGGCTGGCCCAGATCGTGTGGCTCCTCTCCTAATCTTGCTCTCTCTGACTCTTGTAAGGTCACCATGGTTAGGTGGGCAGCCAGTTGGTCCAATGCTCAGAGTTTCTCCTCTGTCCTCCTTATGCTAACTTTTGGGGGGAATGCAGATAATGTCAGAACAGGCAGAGGTCACTGCGGTTAGACCCTCACCGTACGCTTCGCAGTGTTAGCATTCAGCTAATGCCGCGAAAACACATAAAATGGGAAAGAGCTGTTGTGCAATTGATTGTAGAGCAATTTAGCAAGAAATATTTTTACAGACTGCCAAAAACTAAAACAAGCAAAAGGACCACTGCAATTTTCAGAAATAACTGGAATCCATGCTCCGAAATGTAGATTTGTGGTTGTCATTTCCGGTCAGTTATGTTGGATCTTCGGGTAAAATCATACCTTAACTGATATATTCTATGTTGTATTTTATATGTCATATCTTGTACTAACTACTCAACAATTAAATTTGCAGTATCAATAATTTATATTCAGAGTAACTGTAAAGTTTTCCAAAATAAAAACATCCTTGAGTATGAGCCTTGTGCTCTACAAACAACATGGGGGATGGTTAGATACCGTTAGCTAGCATTAGCTAGCCTGGACAAACCCAGCTTTCATTTTAAAGGGCTCTTATAAAAAAAGAGTTTACACTTTTGGCCAGACAACTTTAAAGGCTTCTGCAAAATATGTTGTCAGAGGAAACCTGATTCCCGGCCACATACCACTGGTGCTTTGGTAAGTTTGGATCGCTATTTGGTCAAACTGCATGCCTTTATTTTAAGCAGAAAATCATTTGTTTCACAGTTTCCCTGGCTAAAATGACCCATGGTGCAGCATGTTTTGCCACTTAGTCCATCTGAGGGGCCACGTTCCAGCAGGAAAGTGACATCACTGCGTACCCTTTATAATTTTTTTACGCTAATATTTTAAAATGTAGTATTGATTGATGTTATATTGGTATATTCTTTGTGAGGCACATTGAGCCAAAGATGCTGCAGTTAAATTGGAATTGAAAATATAATTACCAATGCCTCCCAAAAAATGGCTGCAAAAATAGCAAGGTAGCAATTTGTGTTTTGTGTGGGCAGATATTTATGCTCAAAATCAGTCTCCTTTTATCCCCAGACTGGAAAGGGATATGGCAGACCTCTGTGATTCTCCAACCTAATTTTGGGCTTAGGGAGTGCATGCTGCAGTAGTAACTTACAATACCAATTAAATAACAACCACAAATTCTAAAAATCTTTAGAAATTATTTTATTAGCTATAAAACCAGCAAAACATAGAAAACGCTAAGCCATTCATATCCCAAAGAAGCCTAGAAAATGTGAAAAAAAAACACAATAAGGTGTATTTGCCATATTCCGTAGCAGAGTAGATCACTAATAAAATGATTCACACAGGTAAAAAAATATTCTGATACTTTTTTTGCGCCGTTCAATATTTTTTTCATGTAAATTTACCCTTTTCTGCAGCCTTTTTCCCAGTTTTGGTAGATTTTGCATAAGCAGGGTGATTAATACACTTCAGAGGTGGCACATCCCGTTGAATATATTTGCATAAATTTGCTTCATATTTGCACATCTAAACTGTACTGCTTAGTCCTGATGCCATTTCTGGAGCTATTTCCCAACATAATTTCCTAACTGTGATTGTCTCACGTGATAGAGTAGACTTGTGTGCTTAATGGAGTTTTTTTCTAAGGGCAATTTGAAACAAGGGGTCACAGGGACTCACTGGCTGGACCTGTGACCTCAGGGCACAAGAGTTGGGGGTACAATTTCTGCTTCCAGCTCTGTGTGTGTGTGTGTGTGTGTGTGTGTCCTGCATTTTTGCTCACACTTCACAGATTTCATCCCAGCAAAAATACATTGCTAAGTAAATACATGCCTCTGAATTGTCCAAAATGTGTCATTGTGTGCATGTATTGGACAAGCAAAATATTAATACAATTTACATTGTATATGCTGCATCATGCTTGGACAGATTCCTCATTGAAAGAATTAAAAACCTACCTACTCTTACACACTTGAGTTATTTAGTTATCTATATCAGCGCTGAATTAACTGGGGTCTCAACCAACATGTCTGTAATCCATATGAGCACAAGTCTAGTAGTTCTTCCAAGTGAAACATGGACAAAAAATGTGAAGAATTGCTCACTGATGCTTCAGAGTTTCAGAAAATACCTGACACTTTCGCATGTGTTGCAATACTGAACTGATATCTCCTTTGTAATTGCAAGGTTCACAGGGTATCATGTACTTAGCATTGTCTGTAAAGTAGAATAAAGGATAGCAAAATAAGGGAGAAAAACGATGAACCTCACCAGGAACAGTAATTTGTAAGGCTTTTACCATCACAATTTGTAACTGTCATTTACACTAAAACAGATGTCTCTTATGATCCTGATGGGCAATTAGCATTGTGTGGGAATGTTTTATCATAATATGAGCCTCATTATTTCTAATCAAAACCAAGGGAGTACTTCTCTACACGACATGGGCACTTGCCATTTTCAAGACATCTGCTTGGATTAAGTTCCCCTGACACAAGCTCATTGTGCATATGAACACCCATTAGAAGTACTGTGAAACTGATGCACAGAATGATCATTTTCAACTCTTACAGAGGAACACAATTAAATCATGCTAGATTAATGTAGATTCACAAATATTAAGTATATTAAAAGAAATTAATGTAGTTTTTTTTACAGATGTGGACGATCTTTGCAGCAGGCTCTGTGCTTGTCTAAAAAATTGACCTTTAGACTTCTAATCAATAGCAAATACGTAAAACACAAAGGGCAAACCATAATCTATTCAATGGATTACCCAAAGTGTTAGAAAATTGCAAGTTTCCCCCTCTGCATTGATTGCAGCTTTAAAAGTTCATTGTTCAATAAATAAATATTCATACACTGCCGATGATATGGGTTAATAAAAAACAATAAGTGCCTTTGAGGGAAATAAAGTATTATTATTCTGGATTAAAATACATACTTCTACCCCTGTCTTCAAATTGGTTTTCCTGGTATTGATTACCTGGAACTTCTGCCAGGTAACACATGGTACAAAGATGAGGAGGACCAGCATGGGATGGCAGTCTGTTAGAGGATACATGGCAGGGCCGGTCAGTCCATTAGGTGACATAGGCAGCTGCCTAGGGCACCAGCAGCTGAGAGTTGCCGACTGCAGGTGATGCACACCATCCAAGTCAAAGTGAAACTGGCTTGCTCGTACCCCTAGAAGTACTTTGTAGCCACTGTCAAGCTGGCATAGGATACCCTGGCAATGTAGGGCACCAACTTCTGAGGGGCGGACAGTTGGCCAGCCAATTTCACTGTGTCAGACAGGGGGCACCACGCTGTCCCAATGTGCGGGGAGGGGGACGGTGCCAAGGACCCTGTTAGGTTAATGGTTTGAGACCAATAAAGATTTTTTTAATTGCAACAAAAGTGGTGATAAGAAGACAGACATTTCATAGCATAGTTGTCAGTGGTTTACTACCATAAAAACAAAGCCAGGCAACAACTAGTTTGGAAAAAAAATACTTTACAGTCTGTATATTCAGTATAAAAATTAAATTTCAGAAAAAACTTTCCTTGTAGTATTCTCTCCGTGGTTATCAAAATTGACACAATTAAGATAACACAATCAAAGAAATAATAGCATGTTATGATGCTAATGTGTTAGCTTTGACAGCCCTAGTTCTTTAATCTATTTTCACAGTCCTGCATCCTATGTTTATTATTATTATTATTATTATTATTATTATTTGTGTTATAATACCCATCCCTTACTAAGATAAGCTGCCAGAAGATGGATGGATGGATGGATAGATGGAACGTTAACATTTTTACCAAATGTAACATTTGTCTTTTATGCCAAAAAGTTCCCCTTTTGGCTTTCTTTCCGGAACACATTCTTTGACTTAGGATAAATGGCAATGTCTTTTTCAGAGAGCAGTAGGCTTCTCTTTGTAACATTTTGAAATGAAGGCACGACATATGTCTCTGATTATAAGTAACGGATCAGTTTGGCTGTCATTCCTTCGACAGCAGATGCTGCCTGGTGTATCCTGCTATATTTTTCTAAACTAGCCAGTACAGGAGCACTGATGCTAAGTGTCTGTTTGGGTTTTTATCTGTCACTTACAAGCCTATTTTTAATAAACTGTCAAAAGGATACAGAAAACAATTTTCTCAATAAATGTGTTCAATACCCATGTCATATGGTTGCGCTGACAATTCTGACAAAAGTTGCCCTCACAGAATGTTCTTTATTCTCTACTCTGAGTGTTTTTAACCCAGCCCATTTTATCTTTACTATTTCAAGAATGTAAAAACAGAAAATAAGCTATTAAGCATTATAATAAAATATTAAAATATCTATGAAGAAAATCAAATAAAATAATCCCTAAAAATTTCCTACAACAAAAGCAATAAGGCACATGTTTTATAAAAGCGACAAGAAATGCTCTGGTTTCAGAAAGTTACAAAATTTAGAGAACACAGCAAATACTAATTACAAATATCAATTCTTGCTAAATTAAAGAGGCCTACTGCTTAATTGCCTGTTTATCATTCTGGCAAGTGAGATAATGGTAATGTAGTTCGCTTTAGAGAATTGCTTTAATTTCTTTTAATTGTAAGTATATCTGCAAGAGTCAATTTTTTTTTCCATTGAGCACTTTATATCTACGATAGTTCTGCATAAACAACAATCTATAGCGAGCAAATAAGCATCTGTGTTAAAATGACATGTTCTTTTGCATATTGTAATTAAATGGCCTCTAGATCTCTTATAATACAGAAAGAACAACTAGTAAAAATGAGTTATTTAGAAACCCCAGCTAGATTGTAATTGTATTGTGCATTAATTTCTGGGCTGTGGCACCCATCTGTATCAATGAAGCATTTCTTCACAGGCAACTCATGATACAGCTCAGCGCGTGACCTTAGAGTTCGTTAAATGTTTTTTTTTCTCTGTGTGTGAGAGAATTTTTTCAGTACCTGCAAGGGGAAACTCAATTTTATAAAAATCTGTGACTGCAATCAAAAAACTAAAAATGCCAAAAGTCTTTTATTTTGTTTGGTTACTTACAGGTAAGTTTAGGGCTGGGTTTCATGAAGGGAATGGAGGAACAACACAGATGTGCCTTTAGGGGAAACTGGAACTGTGATAAAGGGAAACAGACCCACATCCATACTAGCCACTCTCAGAACTCACAATAACACCGTTGACTGAGCTAGGGACTTAGAGGGCAATGATGGTTTAATGTGAGAGTGATTGACACATTACAAAGGGACAGGGCAACCAGCGACACCTGCTGGTAAAACAGAAACAAGACAGACAGCAGACATATCCTGACACTGAGTAGGGGTTTATAATGTAATAACTGGGATTAGGGTTATACCCAAAGAAATAAATGGAGAGGCTCCACAAAGGTCCCTGCAATGTGGTAAAGACCTATGATTCTGACAATGTGGACATTTGACATTCTCCTGCAAGGAGAAACTGAATTTAAGAAAAATGTGTGAAGGCAATCAAAAAACTAAAAATGTCAAGAGTCTTGTATTTTGTTTTGTTATTTATGGTTAAGGTTAGCACTGGGTAGGGGTTAAATTTGTCTTTGATGGGATTAGGGTTTTGCCCATAGACATGAATGGGTGGTGCCCACAAAGAAATGATAAATGTGTGTGTGTGTGTGAGAGAGAGAGAGAGGGAGAGAGTGTGTGTTTATGTGTGTGAGGAACATACCGGTGTTAGCCAATGGTGTGGGACAAATCCCTCTACATAACTGTAAAAATTGAAACCTATTTGACAGACTCTTGATTTTCCATCTCCAGTCATGGTAAAATCATAGAATTTTTCATCCTGCTTTCACCCATTGCTTAAGCACTCCTGCCTGATCCTTATATTACCTTTCTTAGCTTAAGGGAATTGCTGAATTATTAAAATTATTACAGTAGCAGTTATACGGCTATGCAATTAGTATTTTAGACCACACGCACATATATACACACATGCTCCAAAATCTACTTCTACAAATATTAGCCTTGATGTCTCTTCTTGTTAGCATGTAGTCATCCACAGCCACATTTGCAAGTATTTTTTTCTTCTTTTTTTCTACATTTTTCAATGAATCTGTGGAAGTATATTGCAAGCTGAATTATAAATGAAGTTAATTAACCGACCCAAAATAGAAAGTCTTCCAATGCCATTATCAGGTCAGCTATTATTATTTTAGACTAGTAACGTTCCTCATGGCAATTGGCAGGCAGGATTATTCACTGAAAATGAAGCTTGGAGAATATAAGTCAGTGTTGTTTCAAGCTGTGCAGTCACAACAGGATTCATGCCTCTTACGGAGCAATCAGAAGTATTTGGTAAAAATTAGGAGACTGGAGCTACTTGAAGCCCTTAGGTGGCTTTCTGTCTAACCACCTGCAAAAATACAGCTAAAATTACATCATTTTTCAACATGTTCAGCAGTTGTTATATATTCTTTTCTAAATTATTATAATTCCTATAGTGACTGCTTTCCCCAGAAATCTGCCTTGCATTCACCACAAGTCTTGATTTCCAGAATAGTTTTCCAAAGTGGAGACAAGCAAATAGATTTCTCCATTATACACAGATATTTTTGTACTCGTAGATTTTTAACTACTCAAGCAACCATTTCAGTTTATAGGCAAAACAAGCAGTCCAGTTCCAGAAAAGCATTTTAATAAATGTGTTTTAAAAAAAAATAGGTAAGAAAATTGCTGTAGTGAGCTAAGGGTAATCACTTACTGAATTTGATTTTATTGTGTACACATTAGGGGAACACAGTGAAACTAAATTAGACAAATCAAATAATAAAAAAAGAAAGGTGATAATATAGATATTACAAAGGCAAAGTGTAGGGAGAACAAGGGCCTAAATAGCTCATGTTGGTTTCAACACTGATGGGGACCATATCAGCCCAGAACCACCCCCCTCCACACACACATGGTAGTTCAAATATAATTGCATAAAGGGTGTAGATTTAGGTATGGATGCTATCAGCCAAACCCAAATCTTCAGTCTGGGGTACAGGCTCTGACTGTTGGGTATACGGGAAAACACAAGTTCACAGTATCCAGCCTTCTTGGAGACCTAGGAGGGGTGCTGGAAGGCAATCCTGGAAGGGTGTTTTTGGGAGGAATGGCCTGCCCAGTTGGAATCTGGGTGGTGATCAATTTTTGGACTTCTGTGCTAACCACAATTTGTCTGTAATGAACACCATCTTTGAACATAAGGGTGTTCATAGGTACACCTGGCAGCAGTGGGCCCTAGACTGCAAATTGATGATCGATTTTGTTATTGCATCTGCAACTTTTGCACACTTGAGTGAAGAGAGGAGCTGAGCTGTCAAATGAAAACCACCTGGTGGTGAGTTGGATCTGATGGCAGAAAAAGACGCATAGTGAGGGCGTGCTTGGAAGCATGTCTTCCAACAGGAGATCTTTAACTCACACCTCCAACAGAACTTGTAGAAGACAAGGAGGGAGTAAGGGGACATGGAGCCTGAATGGGCGATGTTCTTGGACTCCACTGGTGAGGTGGCAGTGCGGAGCAGTGATTGTAACGTTGTTGGTGCCTGTTGTGCAGGAAATCCCCAAACCAGATGGTGGACACCAGTGGTAAAAGGAGTTGCTGGGCTGAAGAAGGAGGCCATCCAGTCTTGGTTGACTGGTGGGACTCCTAAAGCAACTGAAAAGTACCCGCAGGCTAAGTGGAAAGTGACTTTGGCAGTTGCTGAAACTAGAAGCTCAGGTGTGGGAGTAATTTGGTGAGGCCATGGACAAGGACTTTTGGTCAGGCTCAAAAAGATTCTGGCAAACTGTCAAAAAACTTAGGAGGAAGAAGTAGGTATTTACCCATGCAGTTTAGAGCAGGATGAAGTGCTGTCGACTTCAAAGGGTGATATAGTCAGGCGGTGGAAAGAATATTTTGAAGACTTCCTGAATCCTAATAATTTGCCTTCCTTGGAGGAAGTACAGCTGGATGATACCCATGGGGGGATTTGCCCATCTCCAAGGCTGAGGTCACTGAAGCCAAAAAACCCTTTGGTGGTAAGCTACCTCAAGGCGGAAGAGATTCGTCCTGAGTTCTTGAAAGCTCTTGATTTGGCTGGCTGTCTTGGATGACACACATTTTCAACACTGCGTGGACAGTACCCTTGCCAAGGAGCCAGTTAAGGTGGTTTGGGCATCTGTCTAAGAAGCCTCCTGGATGGCTCCATGGGGAGGTATTCTGCACATATACAACCGGGAGAAGACCTCACAGTAGTCCCAAGACATGCTGGAGAGATTATCTCTCTCAGCTGGCCAGGGAACACCTTGGAGTTAGAGGAGATGGCTGGAGAGAGGGAGGTCTGGGCATCTTTGCTGAGATTGCTTCCCCCATGATCCAACCACAGGTAAGCAGCTGAAAATGGGTGGGTGGATGGATGGATGAATGGATATTTAAAATCTTCACATTGAAATGTAGTACCCCTGGCAATTGTGTTCGCTCGGGACAGTGCGTGCGCAGGGAAATAGCAGGGTGTACGGATGGCGCGATATTGGGAATTGTTGTGAGGTGCCATCCTCCCAACCCAGGCATTTTATTTTTATTTTGTTATTTTCCATTGGGTATTTTCTGTTCTATCGTGTATGTACAGTAACAGCAAGAACAGGGTAGCTGTTTTGCATAAAGAAAAATTTTTGAGTTAAATATAAATGATGCATATGTATTTTTTTGCCTCTTTCTATAAATGAATACATTATCTTTGTGAAAGTATTATTTCTGTTTTGTTAAGAAAACTGGTCAACATGTATAGGATACAGAGTCTAAGGTTCGTTCTTTAAGGTATGCATAAAGCAAGGGCGGTAAATTATTTAAGCATTCAGCGATAGCCATTTCCGTAGGCTAGCCCGGGCCTTTTTCGGCACCTGCGTAATCAAACAACCCTGGACGTATAATCTTGCCTGGTACACTTCACTTAAGCCCCTCCCTTGTGGTGTAATGTATTGTTGCCCAGATTCATCTGAGCGTGTTATTGGACTGTGTTGGGAGGAGTGGAACCGGAGCACCTGAAGAAAACCCCCATAATGACACGGGAAGAGCATGCAAACTCCACACGCATGAAGCCATGACAGAGACTTGAACCTTAGTCCCAGTGGTTTAAGGCAACAGTGCTAACCACTGCACTGCCCCACCCCCAGAAAAACATCAACATATCTATATTTTCATTCCTATTTACTTTCAAAATTTTGAGACGTTTAATAATTAGTTGACTGTCACTTTAGCTTAACACATGTAAAAAAATTTAACCTTGTCTAGTAGATGTTAGAAGCATGACAAGTAATTATATAGAAAATCTTTATATCTAAGATCAAAGACGAAGCAGAAAATTGTTTTCCCTCAGAGAAAATAATAACTTATGGGAGTATTATGGTTATATTATCCCAGGATGATTTGTGAAATAGTCTTTTGAAGCTCCTGTCAAAATGATAACATGAAAAACTGGACCCTTCCCCAAGACTGTTTTAGTTTTAATCATCCATTTTAAGATAAAAAAATCCCTTTCAGTCAGCTCATTAAAGTATACTGGCCAGCACTGTACTGCTTCATTGTATCTTCTGAGTTCTGTTGAACCACTCTAGATATTCGGCTGAATAGGTGACACCTAAGGACTGTTGATTCAAAGGAGAAAACTGATGAGTTTGTTGAAGTTGTTGTAATGCCCTTTTTGCCACATTGTGCACTTGAATCAATATAAGTATTCAGCACTTTTGCTTACTTTCTTCAGTCTGCCTCACACCCAGGCACCAATGTCTCTGCTTTCAGAAACAAACCTTTAGTTTCCGTGCTATTTTAGGTAGGCCTACTCTGTGTTGAACATGCCAGTCCTGTTTCCACATCACTCTGTAAAAATATCTGCTAAAAATGTAATATAAATGAAAGGCAAAATGTCATAATCATACAAGGAACCATTTTCTATAACAGATCGATTTCTGTGATGTGATTGCAGTGATGTGAGGCACTATGCATCTTTCAATAACCAGCTTTATTTAGCCAAAGTGCTCATCGGGATATGGGGAAACCGGGATATATAAGCAGGATGCCAGTCTATTGCAGGCATCACACACACACAAATAGACAATCATAAAAGATTTACTTCTTTATTGTCACTGTACACAGCAGCACAAAGAGATTAGGAAAGCATCTCCCTGAATGATACAAACAAAACCTAAGACAAGGTAAATAATATGTAAACAAAGTGTAAAAAAATACAAGCAGTACAAGGTAATACAAGCAAGCACTATCTGCTCATTAAAATCATAAACATTTAGCGTGTCTTCCCATCCAAAGTGCCCCCGGTTGTTTAGTCTGTACTTCCTAGGATAGGCTCAAAGCTCGGCCATGTTGTAGTGTTGGACAAGCGGACAATGGCATATTCACACTTCACAACCATACCTTTAAATTTCAACTGGATTATCTAAACAAGGGAAATGTGAAATGACAGCTCTATATATTCTCATAATTGAGGATCAATTAGAGTATTATATTTCATAGTGTTCGATTCAGGTACAAGAACACTACAAAAATTGAGTCAGTGGGAAATGTTTGACAATGCTGCTGTTAGACAATCAGAAAGAAGGCAGTAACAAAAAAAGAAAAAGTAATAAGAAAGAAAAAGAAAAAAAACTGAGCAATTATTAACTCAGCTCATGCGGAGACCTGAAGGAAGTTACCAAAGGTATTACATTCCAACGATGAAATCCTGGGTGCTTGAGAAATTTAATGAGAATCACTCAGATTTAAAAATCAATAGTTAAATGGAAAATATGTATCCCATACTAACAAATTTTGTGATATCAAAACCAGAAGTGTACATATAATCTATCTACAATGAAACTTTTGTCACATTCTTTAATTCTTTGAAATAATAAAATATTTTATAACTACCAAACTAAAGTAATTTAATAAAACCCAGAAACCCTTAAAAGGAAGGAGGCAGCTATAAAAAATTAACACCACTGTTGCCTTGTTAAAAGTGTTCTCTTGCTTCTTAATAAACATTGTAAAATCATGACTTATTACGAAGTTGGTAAATATTGACAAGGCTGTCTAATCCCCATGCTTGTCTCTGGAGCTATGCCTGTATTTGAAATGAAATAGAGGATAAAAGGGCAGGTTGCCATGACAGTCGGCGCACATAGCTAGATTTTTATTCATTTCAGGTTTCTTCATCTAAATAAAAAATAAAAGACCGTGCCCTTCCGGAGTATCATTCCATTGTAGTGTCCTTCCTGGTCCCATAATGAGTTTGTCTATTAACTGAACAACATTCATGCATCATGTGTTTTGAATCTACTTGCAGAAAGGCAAAGAAAAACCTCTCTTTTGATTTGTTTTTTGGGGAAAAAGCATTCAGTACAAGATTGATTTAGACAACATATTTTTCCCAAGTCCCATTTTTTTCCATGTAAAACTTGCTGTATTAAAAATGTTCCTTTATGACTTGCTACAACACTGCGAATATGACCATTCTTCAGGAAACAAACTATCACCTTGTCTAGTTTCTTTTTCTGTTGACACGAGAATGTGTATGTGTGTTTGTGTGTGTGTGTGCGTGCGTGTGTGTGTGCGTGTGTGTGTGGACTGAAGCAAGCCTTATCAGTATATACCAGTTGGATGTGACGTACTGCAATCTGACATCACTGTTTCAATAACTGGTCAGTGAAGTGTGGTACAATTCTCCAAAATAGCATGCTGATTTGGTCCAGGGTGCCGTAGCATATAATGTTTATGCAAATGACCATTTAGTCCGAAAATTAGAGTGTTCTCAAAACAGGGGGAGATCATAATATTTTACTCATTTAACGAGATGTTTCAAGTTTTTCGCCATCAAGTGAGCATCAAGCTCAAAAAAAGAATTTAAGCTTGGTATGTTTCAGTCTGCTATTTACAGGGTCCCATAACCATCTCATCCAAGGATATTGGTTAGTCTGTTTCTTACAGGAGAAAAACAACCTCACCTTATAATTTGCATATATGAGTCTGAAGCCAAAAATAATGCAGTGTTGTAAACTGAAGCATCCTATGATGCAGACACCTAAACCACTATATTAGCAAAAGAAATTCAGTTACTCAGATACACTGAGGACTTTCCATTATGTTGCATAATCAAGCATATTTTAATCTTCATTGAAATACTTGTGATCCCTATACTAAACTATCAAAGTGGGAAAAGCTGTCATTAAGTTTTAGATGGTATGACTGTCTATTGTCCATCATACAGTATATTTTAAGTCCAAGCTTTTTTAAAATAGAAAATTAGAAGAAAAAAATATTCCCTTACTTCTTGTAGAAAAACATTAATTTGTTAATCCTGGTAAATACTTATATATAAGTTATATATTATACAGTTATATAAGTCAAACATTACACAATACCATACACATAATTAAAAAGATGTGATTTGCTAAAACCACTTTCGAAGACCACTATAGAAATGCAGGGGCAGTAATAATCAACCACCAATGCAAGAGAGGCAATCATTGTCCCTTGATTAAACAGGCAAAGTTTAAGAGTCCATTAAAAGAAAGATGTTTCTAGTCTCATGCAAAAGTGCCATTCATTACTTCTGTTGCATTAAGAGCACGGTAGTATGCAGGGGCTGATTGCTGGCTTGTCCTCTCTTACTTCTCGTCATTACTGAAAGCTTGTCATTTTGAGGTTTCAGGTGGGGGGAGAAACAAAGAAAGTAGCAATTTGTGGTTAAAGAAGAGGAAAATGTTTGGCCTAGCTGAATGTTTGGCTTGTCATTGCTGACGTACGTCTGTATCAGGGGGCGGATGCCCTTCAGACAAGGCAGGGTGTTAAGTAGACTGCAGGTTAGAATACTGGTGTCTGAAAAACTGGAAAACATTGGTAGCAAAAAAGGTTCCACTGGTTAAAGGGAAAATAAACATAAGTGAAAGGTGATAAGTTAAGGATAATGGTATTACTACCATTAAATACAGTAAAATGTAGTCAGGATTAGATAATGATCAGATATAGATCAGCTTCTGGTGTATGTAATTTTTTTTTCTTTTACACATTAGGAGTCTAAGAAAATGATGCTTAAATGATCTTCATGTTAAAACCATAATATTATATCTGTCGATGTGTGTCAGCTAAGCCAAAACATCTCCTAAAGTCAAGCATTTGCAACAACCAAACACTCATGTATTTTTGACTACACCACCTCACTGAGTTATTATTACATTCATTAATAATTAATAAATTAATTATTCAATTAATTACCTAGGTGAGGTGGTTGTGAAAGGTAACAGATACTTGGAATGGCTGAGGTGCCCCTGAGGAGATGTTTGGGAACTGAAGTTGTGTTCATCTAGCCATCCAACAACAGAAACTTTTTGGAGAACAGAACACATTCTGATGGATTTTTTATTGTGTTATTGTTAATTTGCAGATGTTGTAATATTACATTGTGTTTTTATACTACTACCGGGGTTCATTTTATATTACCTGAAAAGTTAAGGGAATGCCTACTGCCCTACACCAAATAAGGCTAATTTACCATAACATTTTATTTAATTCTCAAGTTTGTGAAAATTACCCATATTTGAATATTTATCTAATGGTTTAACTTAACTTTGCAAACATGTGCAAGATGAATTTCAATGCTTTAAAAAAAGTTTGATGAAGAGATGTAAAATAAAAAATAGAAGGCATAGTATTATGAAAATGGATGTTAAACAATTATTTTAATGATTATTTGGCAACTAATGTTTTATCCTATACTTGTAAATATAATCACATGTACTCAACTGGTGAAACTGCATTTAAACCTATTTGGCAAATGATTCTAAATACAGAAGCCTGACAATGACTGAACTACACTTTATAAAATAAATGATCTTAAGATTTTAAGGTATAAGCCATCAATAAAATTAATCAAATATTTCAATATTATGATATTTTTATCCTATGTCTGCTACAGTACATCTGGCAGTTTTTAAAATAAAACAGACCAGGTAACATACGCTTCCTTGCTAGATGCCAGCTGAAAGTTTTAGCTCTGAATTCTGGGACTCTATGCACCAACATGACCTACACTCTCACACTGTGTACAACTAGCAAATGGCATTCCCCACTGAAGTCTACGCTTATACTATTTTCCCTTTTGATGAACAAAATGCAGCATGCATTAACATGAGTAAAGAATGTGTTATGACTTTAAGGTATTGCAACTCATTAAAGTGTTAAATGTCCCTGCCCTGATTTTAAAATGTAAGAAGGAAAACACGTTAAAATAAAAACCACAGGACAGAAGTCATATAGAACTCATCCACTCAAGAAATCAATGTCTGTCAGAGCTACTAATGGAAATCAATCTTAAAGACCACAATGCACCTTTTATTGGACTGTTAACCTTGAACCTTTTCCTAAAGCTTGGAACATTAAGAAAAAACTTTGACAAAGGTGGAGGTGCGATTTACATATGAGAAGAAAGGGTTGAACTCTGCTGGGCTCCGTCTACATTTTGTCACATCACGGGCAAGAACGGAGGTGAAGGCAGACGTGGGGATAATCAAAGGGAGCTTTATTAAACGAAGTTACAGGCAGGGCAAAAGGAAAACAGACCACAAAGGGTCAAAATGGGGTGGGGAAAAAATCACGCACGCACGCACGCACGCAATATCAATGACTGGACTGGGGAGCTCAAGACAGGGAGGCACTATATACATCCCTGACAAGGGAGCAGACGAGAGGCACCTGGGGTGATCCACACAAGGGCTGTAATGAGGGGCATGATTAAACAGGTAGCAGGTGCAGCACGATGGGGAGAATGAGGGGGATGGGATGCAGGGTGAGACACAATTAGACCGTACTTACCTTTCTTACTAGTCAAATAAAGAGACTTAAAAGACTTTTGCACAGTACTGCATGTACACTGTACCTTTCCACCTGGGAAAAAATATGGTGAACTCTTAAAATAATGAGCTTTCCTAATTGCTAAAGTTACTATTTAATAGAATCGGAACTGCAGTCTTTGTATTTCATAAACTAAGTATAGCTTTGATGGAACTTGGGCAGCTGACTTGGGTTTTATACTTAATTTTCTAAAGGTGTACTAAAAAGATCTAATTATTTCTTCAAAGTGTGTGCTCCAGAAAATTAGGAACTTAAATATGGCCAGTTAATCATTGTATTAATTAAGGATTACTTAATAGTGCCTAGCTTCTAAGTAATTAAGATACTGAATGATAAATTGTCTTAATTACTCCAAAACACCCCATGTGGACTGTGAGGCCAGATCATGCAAAAAAGAAAGGAACATACTAAAACATACTAATGACTAAAAAGTATCAATTAAAACAATTCATCATTATCATGGGAATTCCACCCATCTTACGGTTATCCTGCTCAGGGTCACAGGGGGGCCAAGAGTTTATGCCAGGCAGCACTATGGATGTGTGCCCAAATATTGCAGGGCACACACATGCACGCAATGCAGGCATTTTCAGACAAGAATTAGACTAACTTGGACTTTGGCAGAAAACTGGAGTACCTGGAGAGAGCTCCCACAACAAAGAGAGAGCATGCAGAATCAAGACATACTGTACAGCGGCAAGATTCAACAGCCCAACCCTGGAGACTATTGCTACTTATTGAACCATTTATGAGCTATTAACCCAGACATTAACAAATACAAGGCTTGTTTATAGTCAGAACACCAGAAATTTTGGATATTTCACTCTTCACTCAAGTATAATTCACATTATTAAAGTTTATAAAATTGTATGTATATTTTAAAATATATTTAATATTTAGTGCCGCTTTGTGTGTACTGAGCTACAAATGCTCCCAATACAAAAACTCAGTATAAATTCCCTGCTTCTTTCTGATAACAGCTATGCGAAAATTTTAAACTTTATTCAAACAAATGAGATCACAATGTAAACCTCTCTTGTCGACCTGACAGCCTGTTTAGCAGAGCCCTAACTAACAGAAGCTTCGTCAGAAGATCCAGTCAAATACTGAGAGATGAAAACAACAACACATAACTAACTGTAATCACATTTGCATAATACATCTGGCATATGTTTTTGTCTTACATGATTATTAGCATATGTTTTGATTTGTAAATCAATGACCAAAAATATTCCATTAAATGAGACCAAACAGCCAAAATGTAATAATAACATAATTAGATGTGCTGTAAATCTCATCATAACATCATATGATACAATGGTCAAAAATGATATTACCGTGTGCCATGTAATAAAATGCTATACTTGCCTCAAGTCATAACTCCCTGTGGTTGCTCATAACCAGCCACATTCTACCTGCTCTGAATACGAAACACAGATGGTAGTTATTTGCTAATTAGGAGGCATGAAAGGACTCTCAATGTTCTCAGACCTCTGTGAGGTTTTATGCCTGCCCTAGTGAACTCTTGGCATGCTTGATTGTGTTTGCCTGTTGTATTTTTAAAACTTGTTTTTACTAAATTAACCCTGTCTCTTGGATTGCTGATTTGGACTTGGAATCTCATGTACCTGATCTATTTTCTGACCTTAGCCTGCCCTTTGGAGTAGCAATTGTGGATTATATTTTGGTTTTGATAAACTTTTCTATCCCAGTAAAAAACATTGATGTTCATTCTGATTTTTGGACTGATTCATTATATAAAAGAAGGACTCATTTAAAATGCGTACAATAAATAATACAGTAAATATCAAAAATATACATTTCACACACACATGCACACACACACAGGCAGTGGAGTTAATTGAGATAAAACTGGATTAATTTTAAAATAAGCAGGGGGTAAATTAAATCCATAACCATTATAAGAGTCAACGATTCTGAAACCACAGAAAATACAATCTTGATGTATCCTCAAGACATTGCAGTCTAAAAAGGTTAATTGTGGGTCATCTCTTGAAGAGGGAAGGAGTCTTGAAGGTGGGATGATGTTGTTTTTTTGGCAGGTGTGTATGCCAATATCAAAGTATTACATTTCATGCAAATTCTAACAGCTACATAATCAAAGAAGAAGCAGTGAAAGGTTTGGAGAGTGAGCTGAATACGTTGGAGATGTGATGTTTGAAGTCAGGAGACAGTCACATCTAGATGAGATGTCTGATTGTTTTCAGGTAGGAGGGCATTCATCGGGTACTTCACAGTGGAAACTTGCGGGGCCAAGTCACATGTGTCTAGAAAAAGTGACGGTTTTGACAAGATTTTTAGCTTTAAAACCTTAGGTTCACATGCAAACATGTACCATATATTACTGTCTGAAACCTCCCAGCTCAGCTGTCACAATCACACCCACTGCATCTATACATAGCAAAAGGGCAAGAACTCTATAAAAAGATTATATAATACTAGATCTTTGTTCTTACTTGCACATCTTCCACCACTTATTCAACATTTATCATTGAAGACCTTTAAATATTTTACAATTTTTATGCATTTTATGCTTCTGAAAACAACTGAATAATTTTTACATAGATGTAGGAAATAGAAATAACATAAAAACAGTCCCCCCTCCTGGAGCCGATACCTTATCGTGGTGGAGGGGTTTGCGTGTTCCAATGATCCCAGGAGCTAAGTTGCCCGGGGCTTTATGCCCCTGGTA
>JABFEA020000119.1:8904362-8914563 GCA_019775915.2 Cyphomyrus plagiostoma | reverse complement strand
CCCCTGCACTTCACACATGGTAAATCAAAGAAAACAAACTCAGTAAATTCTCACCTTATTCCAGTTAGCCAAATGTGTGCGCCTCACCTAGCAAAACTGGTTAAATGAGACAAAAAATATGTAAACGAAATGTTAAATTAGTAATATATTGCAAAGTAAACTAAAACTCAAAGCAAATAACCATGAATGATACTTCCCTTTAAGTTAACTGTGTGGCTGTGGGGCAGCCGTCACAAGCCTGATACGAACTGTCATAGGGGTGCACTTCACACACTTAATGTTTCCCATTCCTTTTGAAGGTCACTTGATGTCATGAGAAACTGTAGTCAAACTTTAATGGTCATCTCTGGCATTAGAGAATCACTTTTGCCCTTTACCTGGCTGGTTCCTGGTTATTGCCAGTGTTTCCTGCTTCACCTTGTTCTTGTGTACTGCTGTGTTACAAACTTTGAGTCTCGAAGCCGCCTGGCTCGCAGTGCAGCTGCCAGGATAACCAGGATTAAACCCAGATTAAACCAGGAATCCAGTGTCTCCTGCTTCACCTTATTCTTTTGTACTACTACCTTACAAATTTTGAACCAGAAAGTAATCTTCTGCTCAGCGCAGCCTTCTGCCAGCTGAACTACTATTGAATCAAGATTTAGAAATGCAGATTTGCTTAAAAATATACAGTGACCTCTTCAGTTTTTCCATGGCTATGTGTGTGTGTATATATATGTACACACACACGCAGTGTTGTGAAAAAGTCTTCAGCCATCCCTCATTTCTTCATATTTTGCTTACAAAAGAGCCAGACTTTCTTGTATTTTTTAATCTTGATGAATAATTCACTGGGCTTCCTGAAGGACTTTCAAAGTTTTTGGCTCTTTTTTTAGTGTAGTTCCTGTACCTGTCCAGTTTCAGAGGAATGTTTTTGTTGGTTATGCCACACAGTGACCTACTTATGAATCATTCAAGCATAACAAAGCCATCTTAAGGCATGAACCAGTGAAGAAACAGGTGCAGATAATTACAAAAGATCAGGCTGGTGATTAGTAGAATGCTGAGGGTTGGAACAGCATTATCTAGGCACCTTGTAGCTCTGGGCACTTTGCAGCTTGTCGCAATAAAATATTTGTTCCCATTTCTTTAATTTAATCTATTCGATATGGCAAAGATAACAGAGCTTGACAGGAATAAAATAGCATTTTTGCATGAAAAGGTGATTCCCAAAGAGCTATTAGCAAAAAACTTGGAATATCTCAGCATGGTATACAGCATGTCTTTGAAAAATCTGAGGAAACTGGACAAGTGGAGGACATAAGAAGAATCTGCAGCTGATGAACAGCATGTCAAAGTCACACCCTTAAAAATTAGGAAAAAAAATCCAGCAAAGACCTGGCAGGACCTGAGCATTTCAGTAATGCATCTGGCCCTTCAGTTCATCCATGTACTGTTGGCTGAAGCCTTAGCAGAAATGATCTCAATGGAAGGGTGGTTGTCAAAAGGCCATTCTAAAGGAAGGGAAACAAGGAGAAAAGGCAGATGTATGCCAAATTACACAAGAACTGGAGTGAAAATCAATGGCAACAGGTCGTATGGAGCGAAGAATCCAAATTTGAAATTTTCGGTTCAGATAAAAGTCAGTATGGAGGAGGTCAGGAGAGAGCTACAACAGTGAATGTCTACAGCCATCTATAAAACATGGTGGAGGCTCCATGATGGTTTGGGGCTGCATGTCAGCCAGAGGTGCTAGGAATCTTATCAAAACTGATGGAGTTGTGAACACTGAAACGTACCTCGTGCAATGTCATCTGGAAAGAGTCTGATTTGCAATGCCGTCATTTTTCAGTATGACAACCATCTCAAACACACTGCAAATGCAGTCAAAGCATACCTCTATAGAAAAAAATCATGATGGAACACTATCAGTCATGTATTAGCCTCCCCAAGGCCAAGATCTGAACATTACTGAAGCAGTGTGGGATCATCTTGACAGAGAACAGAACAAAAGGC
This sequence comes from Cyphomyrus plagiostoma, assembly GCA_019775915.2. NCBI lineage: Eukaryota > Metazoa > Chordata > Actinopteri > Osteoglossiformes > Mormyridae > Cyphomyrus > Cyphomyrus plagiostoma. The sequence continues at coordinate 8,912,568 of JABFEA020000119.1, read as the reverse complement.
AGTCAACGTCCAAAGAAGAGCTCTGGAATGCCCTTCGAGAAGCCTGCAGATGTATTCCTGAAGACTAATCAAAGGAAGTACTGTACAAGAAAGCTTGCCTAAGAGAGATCAGGCAGTGATGAAAAATAACGTTGGTCATACCAAATATTGACTTTGAAGCTCGTTAGATACAAACTCTGTTATATACTGTACTGTACAGTATTTATATGTATGTCACTGCATTTACATGTAAATCACTGTACCTATCATGCCATTTTCCATAAAGAAACGAGGGGTGTCTCAAGACTTTTTGCACAGTACTGTATATAAACCAGTTCTTATTTTAATTACAAAATTCATAGCTCAGAAAAGGACAAAAGTAAGGGTAACACTTCTGTCCTTTATAAAAGCTTCCAAAGAAGAATCCAAATGCAATAAATGTACCAGTTATTAATAATAATTTTTTGGTATTTAAACTATAATGCACTGAAAATTTAACAAAAGTGAGGGCTGCTCCTGTCATCAGACTTATACCCAGCTGTCAATCACTTTCTTTTTTTTCAAGGAAATTTCAAAGACCATTTAGATATGAACATTACAGATATTTAAATGTAACTTTTGGCATAAAATTACTTTCCCTGTCAATGAGATATTAAATCTATGATAAAACAGCAAAATGAGGACTTCCATTTGAACACAGAGCTCTAATCTTCTTACAAAGAATATCAAAACACTGACATTCTTTGTTACCAAAAAGACTTGTTGTACCTTTGGTAGATAGATGCTCCATTCTCTGTACTGATGTCTGAGGTCCTAGACAGAATCCCTTTTTATGAATTCTTTTGGTCATTTCACTTTTCTTGCATACAAGGTTGGAGTATTCTGTATAAAACAAAGTACAGGCACTGCCATATATAAAAGAGGCCATTCATGTAACATGCACGGTGTGTGTTTGTGTGTACAGTGGTGCTTCAAAGGCAGTGTCAGAATTTTCCATATTCCTGCATATTTAGCTTAAAACATCATCAGATTTTCACACAAGTCCTTAAAGTAAGTGAAGAGAACACAAATGACCCAATGACACAAATCTGTGAGTGGCAAATATATGTAAACATAGTAGGTCATTTGAAGGTGAGACTAGACTCAAGTGTTGTCAGTCAATGTGATGACAATCAGGTGTGAATGGACACCTTGTTTATATTAAAAGACCAGGGTTCTGTCAATGGCTTCTAGTTCAAGCATGTTTGTGCAGTATCAGTGTACCAATCCACAGTCAGACAGATTGTGTACAATCGAGGAAGTTTAAGACTATTATTACTCTCCCCAGGAGTGGTTGACCAACAAAGACCATTCCGTTGGCAAGGTGTGTGATTGTCTGTGAGGTAAAGATTGCGAGCTGCAGACCCAAAATTAAAATAAAAAAAACACACACGAGCATAATTAATTCCCCGTTCTCAGTCGTACTGTTTGTTCAGCAGAGAGCTTCTGTTTTCCCCATTTTCTGACATCATTATGCCGCTTTTAGGACTGCGAGCATTATCTGGTGATGCCAGAAAATGAGGATGCAGTAGCTGCTATCTCATCCCACACCTGCTTCACCTCAAAAAGTTAGGGTGGGACAATAGTGCTCCTGTAGAGGATTTTCACGTCGAGCATGACCATGTCTGTTTTCTTGGGCAAAAAGCGATCTGACTTGCTGGCCAAAAGCGCCGCTGCCTTGTAAACACACCTCTGAATATTTTAGAGAGCTTTTTGTGCCTTGTGCTGGCGCAAAGTCTGTTTTTTCCACTGTCAAAATAGTGAGATGGATTTGAACACAGCCATAAATGTCAGCCCAGAATGTAAAAACCCAAAGGATTTTATTTCAACCAACCAATTAAGTATAAAGAGTCACAGTCACAGAGTACTCAACTTGTTGGCTGAAACTAAATCTTGGTCTGGATTTTTACTTTCTGGACCTGAAATATTCACCTCTGACCAGCAAATTCCAAGTGAAAATGTCAGGACATCTGACCGTGGGCTACATCCCAAGAAAACTCAGCAACATCCCTGAATTGAGGCAATTCCATATGGAGGAATGGGCTAAAATTCCTCCCAAATAATGTGCAAGAATGATCAAGACCTACTGGAAACTTTTAATTGCAATTTTTGTTGCCACAGGCGATCATGCCAAATAGTAAAAGCAAAGGTTCTCATAATTGTACCTCGCAGATTTGTGACATTGGATAATTTTCCTCTACAAATAAATAACCAGGCATGACATTTTTTTCTCATATATGATGTATATGTTGTGTGTGTGCATGTATGTATATATACACAGCTGTGGTAAATATTAAGAGACTACTGTATATTTTTTATCCTGGTGTATCCTGGCTACTTCCAGACTCACAGTTTCTAAGACCGTAGTACACAAGAACAATGAAACACAGGAGACACTGGCAATACCCAGAAACCAGCCAGGTAGAGGGCAAGAGCAGCTTCCTAATGCCAAAGGTGACTGTCAACTTACTGGGAAATGACTCATGAATTGGAGGATGACCTCAAGTTACCTTCATAAACAATGGGAAACATTAAGCGGTGTGAAGTGCATGGCTAGGACAGTTCATACCAGGCTCCTAAAAGCAGGACTGAAGACCCATAAAGCAAAGAAGAAGCCCTTCATTAATGAGAAACAGAGAAGAGTCAGACTGGTGTCTGGTGTTTCTAAATAATGCATTTTTTACATAAGCACACACCCATAAAATGACTGAAAATAAAAATGGTCTTTAAAATTTTCCAGAAATGTATATATGTATATATACACACAGAATGTATATATACATGTACCTATATTGCATGTGTGTCTATATATATATATTTATATATATATGCGCAAATGAGGAATGCCAGTCTCTCTAAGTGTGCAAGTGATGCAATCATACATTTGCCATGGATCCATGGATTTGCCCCTTGCTATTTGTCTGACGTCATCCCTCTTCCCTAGTCCATACACTAAGATCCTTGGATTCTAAATTCCTCAGTGTTCCAAAGTTTAGATTGTCTCCTGTGGGTGGCAGGGCATTTAGTGTTGTTGCACTGAAACTCTGGAATGCCCTTCCACAGAGTCTGCGAAATGTACAGTGCATTACAACATTCATGCTCCAGTTAAAAAGCACTGCAGTCCTGGGGGCACTTAAAACATGTTTGATTACTTTCCCACAGATTTCTTTGCTCCAGCCCTCATTTAGTTTAGCAACAAAGGGGAAAGCATCCTATAATCACAACAAGTCAAAGGATTAAGTTACTTCTTCAGAATGTTTTTAGGTGTTCAGATATGGTGAAATATTCACGCAGAATGTAAACATGTTCCCTGCGTAAATATGTGAAAGAAAGGAGCACACAAATAGCCATAGCCACCCCTCTCCACAGAGCTACTGTGCTACAGTGTAACTGATAAAGATGGGGGAGAAAGTAAGCAGAAAAAATGGACTGCTTTTTGGGTATTTACAGTATATTGCTTGTCATTCCATCCCTAATTATACAGGAATATAAATGCAGCCTTCCAGCCAAGTTATCTGACAGGAAATTAGATAGACCTATTTGCAAACAGTCCCTGCAGTCCCTCTGTCAGTTTGTGATGAAATAAGCAAGGTATGCTTGAAGACAGATTTAAGAAGCTACTACACTGCAGGTATGATTTTCTTTAGGGCCCTGGACAATTTCTATATTGTTATGGATATATTTCTTTCTCTAATGCATTGGTGGCATTTCATTGAATGGAAAGTTTCATGAGCTGCCTGCACAGTTCCGGACTAAAAATTTTGCAAAAATGTTGATGTATAAGCTTATTTCCTGTGATACAACATATTTCCTTATTCCTTGCATTTGTCTGTTGCCTATGTGCATATTCCAATGGCAGCGGTTCTAGGTTTTTTCTTTTGTGGTGGTTGTTGGTATGTGATGAATTCTCAGCCACAAATTCCATTCAGAAATAAAGCAATAAACACTGGTAACATTTGTCTTAATGGGGCACAAATAATATAGTATTATACTGTTTGTTATATATTAATTAGCTACAAACTAAGTCTGTTACATACTGATCTCATGTTAATTCATCATTAATGAATCATGATGCATGTTTTATCTCAAGCAGCTACTGTATGTGCTACTAGATCCATTAATTCTGCAAACCTTTGTGAACTACTGAAGGAACGACTAAGGAACCACTGAAGGAACAAGTAATGAATAACACAAGTGAAATACTGATCATGTTAGCTCATCATTAATGAATCGTAGCATATTTTTTTATCTATATTTGGTGATGATTTGTTCATAATTTATACTTCAGTAGTAACTGAGTTATTATTACGTATTTGTGCCCTGTCAAGTAAAGTGTTACCAAAACATCTTTTGTTCAGCCCACTTCCTATTGGTTGCATTGGTGGTTCCCATTAGATTAGCTATTCAATGATAATTCAGCCCATCCTGAGTTTCAAAATGTAATTTATCCCATTACCAGGCCTGCTTGTCTTTGTAATGCTTTGTGTTTTTTTAAATTCTTAGGCCTATGGCTTTGATGGACACCAATTAAAAATCTCATAATCCCATAGTTGCTTTAAGAAGATTATGTTATGTGATATTTTTTGTGCATTTTCTTCTAGATATTCTTTTTCTATTGTAGGATCCAGAAATTCACACTCATTAAATCCAGAGCTATTCCCTAGAGCTCTGTTAAATTAAACTGCTGGCAGCCATATTACCCAGTAAGCGATCCCTGTCAGGTGAGAGATTAATAAGCCTCGTCAGCAGCTGGCATATAGATCATGTAAAAAAACCAGAATGCAATAATGCAATGTTATGGTTTACTAGGTACAATATTCTGGATTTATTTTTTTCATTTTCCTTTTTTATCTTGATTTTAAAAAATAATAATCAGAGGAAAATACTCTACAACAAAATCCATGAATTTAATAATTACAGGAAAAGTGCTATAGAGAATTATTTTGTTGAATATTATGACATCTTAAATAAGCCTTCCAGCCTTTACAAAACCCAGAGTTATTACAGGAGAGCAAAAGATTAAAATTCTACAATTATCTCTGTATTGTTGTTTATTGCACATTATTCTTTGCTTGAGGAAAATAATGTGCTCTATGCAGGGTAGCCAAAAATAGGTTTATAACTGAATTGTCATTATTTTCTAGTTATATTTATTAAAGATTGAAATACCAGTCAAAGTCAACTTAAAAGTGGGGTCGGCATCATGGGGGATGGGGGCATTCACGGCCCATTCGCTTCCAAATGAGCCATTGTGCCATTTTCCATGGCCTCACCAAAACTCCTTCCACACCAGCATTCTTGCTTCAGCAACGTCCAAAGCTGCGTTCTGCTTGGTCTTCCACACCCTGTCAGCTTCAGGAGTCCCACCAGCTAACCATACTTAGTAGGCCTCCTTCTTCAGCCTGACAGCTGCCTTTAATGTCCACTACCAGGTTTTGCGATTACCAACGGGACAGGTGCCAGCAACCTTCCTGCCACAGCTCTGCACATCTTCCTCAGTAATGGAGTACTGGATCATCCCCTACACCCTGTTTCCCTAGGGATACAAGAGAAGCCTTTGTGGCACATGCAACAACAACCTCTGCCAGATGTTCCCAGTACACCCTCATTATATACATTTGGGTCTTTCAGATCTATCCAGTATTTTTCACCTGCCATCTGATCCAACTCACCACCAGGTGGTCATCATTCGACATCTCAGCTCCTCTCTTCACCTAAGTCTCCAAAACATACGGATGCAGATCTTAAAACACAATTAGAAAATTGATCATAAGACCTATGCAGACCATGCAGGCTGATACCAGGTCATGTGAATACCCTTATGTTCTAACATGGTGTTCATTATGGACAAACTGTGGTTAGCACAGAAGTCCACTGCTAGGGTTCAGATCAGGCAGGCAATTCCTCCAAAACACGCCCTTCCAGGTTTCATTGTCGTTACCCATGTGAGCATTAAAATTCCCCAGCAAAACAATGGAGTCCTGAAAGTAGGCATCTTCCAGCAACCCATGCAAGGTCTCCAAGAAGGCCAAATATTCTGAACTGGTGTCCGGTGCATAGATACAGATAATAGTCAGAGCCTGTCCCCTGACACAAAGTCGAAGAAAGGCAATTCCCTCATTCACCATGGTAAACTCCAATGTACTGAAACGGGGGGGAACAAATAATCCTATATCAGCCCACAGAGTCCAGCCCCTTTCTAAGAGCCCAGGCCACGCCATGAGGCAAGCCGATTGTATCTAGACAGTATCTCTGTACCTCCTGCACTAACTCGGGCTCCTTTCCCACCAGACAGATTACATTCCACGTGCCTAAAGCCAGATTTAATAACCGACGATCAGTCCGTTGAGGCCCTCCCTTCGACTGCCAACCAATCTACAATGGCCCACATCCCCTCTTGCAGGTGGTGGGTCCACAAGACGGTGGACCTATTTTATCCTTTCAGGTTATGCTTGGCCGGGTCCCTGAGTAGAGGCTCGTTCACGTTCATGGGGCTGTATGTAAATCACAGTTAGTCTGGCCACTCATCTAGGACCATTATATACATAAATACAAACACACACCACTTCATTCTATATTAATGAAAAACATGTTTACCAGCAACACATTACATTGGCAAAAATCAGTCACTGGACATATAAAATATCATATTTCAGTATACCCAGAAACATGCTAAGTGCTGAAAAATGGCAAATTAAATTCAACTGAATAAAACATTTCTGCTGCCACACTGGAAAATGCCACTTTAATGATATGCCCTTGCAACAACGAGTGCTATTTTTGACGAGTGTTAGAAATAATTATCTTTATAAGTTGTCGTCAATTGCTTCTGCAATGCATGGTGTGGCTGCCGTCTCAACACATTTAAAAACTAAATGAGACCCCTTTTAATGTAAACTTCTGCAATCCTAGGTGTATTATCTGCAAACCAAACTGTGACCCATTCAAAGTGATAGCAGCTGCAGATAAAGATGCCTTATCCATAGCCTTACCCTCTTTTTCGAAATGTACTTGACCTGTTTCCACCTCCAAACATTTGCATATAAAAATTCAGCTAATTTCCATGCACCAAGGGAAAAATGTGTTCTACAGATAATTGCACTTATTTTCATATTTATGTTTCATTTTCCTTTGCAATTAACAATATTTTTTTTCTGCCTCTGTGTTGCCAAATGTGTGTGACAGACGATACGGAACATACCATATGTGATTGCTCACAATAATTCAATAGAAGAAAGCTTAAACTTGAATAATGGCAGTGTACTGTTTCACCATGCCTTACATGGTACACTTGCAAATTATGCAATACAAAAATGTATTTCAAGTGATATATTATGATGGTTCATTAGCATTTCTAATAACATAAAATATAGAGGTTTGTAATTGATGTAGGTATTAAAAAGTTTCTTTTTACAAGAAAATTGTATGGGTAAATGGTACCAGTAGAAATTATAATCCAATCACAATAAAAACAAATTGGCAATATACTTTAATACATCATGTAGTACTGATTCAAACAGATCAAAAGACACATCACAAGGGAACATAGATGCCAAACTTGTATTTCTACTCTCTTGTTTTGTTTAAATGATTATTTTTCTCCCTGGCGCAGCAAATTAGAACTTATATTACATTTCATGCACAAGAGAAACAACTTTTATACTTCCAGTACAGAACAGCTGTTCATTCTTGATTGGTCTCTTGGTTAGTCCATAATCAATTCATTTTGAGAATGCTTGTCTCACAGGAAAAATAATAAACTAAACATATGAGTATAACATGAATCGTAACGCATACTTGTTGATAAACCGGCATAAACTAACAAATCCAAGAAAAATACTGAGGATCATTTCCATTACTGGAAATCATTTATGCTTGATGTACACTTCTACTCAGTTTTATATACATGTTACCATAAGTGTTGTGAGTCTTGTGAGTGAAGGAAAACATTTTAGTTAAAATTGTGAGCCATCGAAAAAGATTCCTTTTGCTTTTATTTTTAAGTACAGTCACCACAAACCACAAAGTACAGTTTGTGGTTAAACAGACACTGAAAACATCAATATGACTATAACTGCAGAATACTACAGAGGCTACAGATATGCCTGGGGGGCGCGCGCCCGCCGCGCCCGGGGGGGGGGGGGGGGGGGGGGGGGGGTGTGGGGGGGGGGGGGTGGGGGGGGGGGGT
>JABFEA020000119.1:8862254-8881271 GCA_019775915.2 Cyphomyrus plagiostoma | reverse complement strand
GCACTAAGTGGTTACAACGTTCTATGCTTATAACGTACATGTTTTTGATATCCCGTCTTGTACGTAGTAACGAGGTTTGACTGTACATTGTAGGCTACACTGCAATGTATAAGCTTGTTTGGACTATGCAGTTGATTGCATTGTTATTTTGTTAGCAATGCACTCTAAACTATTCACATGGACTGGCATTTTTGCTTGTTCACAGAATTGCTCTGAAGAGGAGAAAAAGTCATGTATATGATCAAATTGGTTCTGAAACACAATATGGATCATTCTCTCACAAACTCATTACCATAACATTAGCTATCAGGTTTCACTATAACTTTTAAAATTAGTTTGACAACAGACTTTCATTAAATTATTGTGTAAAATGTCAATTTTGCCTCTGCTGTAGTTAATCGGTTGTGAAGTAAAACAACTGACAATACTAAATAATTGAGGAAATGAATGTACATGTTGCTACATTGATTGATTGTGAGTTACTTGCAGTAAAGCATTGTTTTATATTAAAACAATAGTATTTTGGGGGAAAAACATTTGATGGATCATTAAAGCAGAGCTATAAATGGTATGATTTGAATATACTTAAAGTAAAATGGGGTACCTCACACCTCTGGGACCTGGGTTTGTGTCTCTGCCAGGGCTTAGTGTGTGTGGAGTTTATATGTTGTACTCATATTGTTCTGGAGTTTCCTTCAGGTATTCTGGTTTCCCCCCACAGTCCAAAAATATGCTGAGGCTAATTGGAGTTGCCACATTGCCCATAGGTGTGTGAGGGTGAGCGAATGGTGTGTGAGTGTGCCCTTTGATTGGTTGGCTCCCCATCTTGGGTTGTAGCATTCCTTGTGCCCCTAGGCTCCGCACCCCCCCACAACCCTGAACAGGATAATAAAATTCAAAAACTGGATGGAAGTTAAAATCAGTAAATATCAATTACTCTGCCCAACGTTTAAACAGTAACATTTTGTTTCTTGTCACAGGATTCTCATGTTTGTGAAAATAACAACATACTGTAAGCATTACAGACTCCCGCTATGCTTTCATTTTCAGAATTAAAGGGTTTCTGCATATTTCAGTTAGCATCACAAGGTAAATGAAATAGTCCATGTGCATCGAGGGCGTAACCCCCTTTGCTTCTTGATCGATTAATTCTACTTCTTGCATGGCCGCACCTTTATTCAGGTTAAGTGTGGTGGGAGTGTTTGCAATCATGAGGAGAGAATAAGCTTAACTCAGACACGCATATACTTTTTAAGGGCTTTTTTGACTTAAGTGCTTTATAGGAGAATTGACCCCCACGTCACAGAATTAGAATAATAAGCAAAGTCTGTGACCCTGTACTGAATAAGCAGTTTGATGGATGGATGGACGGATGGATGGATGGAGAAAGAAAAATGGAGACCAGATGGTAGTGGGGCGCAGAGGTATTGCGGAGGGGGGCACCAATGGGATAGCCTCAGAGGCATGTGCCACCCTAAAATAATCTCTTCACAGACTGGACGATTAAATAAATAAAGCAGCGTAACATTTTTGTAACTAACAATAAATAAACGACTAACTTATGTGTACTATTAGAGCATCTATGTAATTTATTTAAACTTTATTTTACCAGGTAAAGTAACTGAAAACCAGTTCTCACTGCTTTACGTGATATTCAGGAGAAATAGCAGATAACGCATCGGAACTTCCTGGGACACAAACGTCATGTTCTACAGCCGGGAGTAGCATGGTGGTGCAGCGGTCATCGCTGTTACCTTGCACCTCTGGGACCTGGGTTTGAGTCTCTGTCTGGGTTACATGTGTGTGGAGTTTGCATGTTCTCCCCATGTCATCCAGTTGAGGAACTCCGGATGGATCTCATCCACCACCGAGGAGCTTTTTAACCACCTCAGCAACCTCTGGCCCAGAGATAGGTGAGTCCACCCCCAAGTCCCCAGACTCTGTTTCCTCATTGGAAGGTGTGTCGGTGGGATTGAGGAGGTCTTCAAAGTATTCCCACCACCGACCCACAACGTCCCGAGCTGAGGTCAGCAGTGCACCATCCCCACGATAAATAGTATTCATGCTACACCGCTTTCCTGCCCTTAGACGTAGGATGGTGGACCATATTCTCCTCGAAGCCGTCCGGAAATCATTCTGCATGGCCTCACCAAACTCCTCCCATACCCGAATTGTTGCCTCAGCGACCCCCGGTGGCTCGTGGATCCAATATTTTGTTCATCATTAGGGGTCTTGTGAGCCGCACTTCGTCTGGTTCCACACCCAGGACCTGTTTGCTTTGGATGACCCTACCAGGGGCATAAAGCCCTGGGCAACTTAGCTCCTGGGATCATTGGAACACGCAAACCCCTCCACCACCATAAGGTGTCGGCTCCAGGAGAGGCTGTCTTAAGTCGTCTTGCTCTTTCAAGGTTTTTGTACCACGTGACATGGTGATGTGTGACGACATTTTGCAGCGCCAGACAAAAAAATCTAACCATATCATGAAAAACGAGGTTTTAAATTTTCTACATGAAAAGTGCAGGGAGACTATCAATTAATGGGTATGATTTAGTGTTGTTTTGTGTTATAGTATAGGCTAAAACCTGCGATTATCATTAAAAACAAAATGCGGAAATCATTAAATAAACATTAATTTGTGTACACCAATGAATATTAACAGAAATGTTAAATCTGCATTAGCATAATTTCAAACCTATGCTGGACTTTTATTTTTAATTAATTGCTCTTTTTTCTCCCACAGTGGTGAAATTGCACCATTTGTATTTTGTAATTGCATTCGTTTCGCACAATTAGAAAAGGGAGTTGTATTTCAAATATCTATGAATCTGAACATATGTAGTTTGAATGGGGGGGGCTCAATAATGTTCCTAAATAGAAAAGGGGGCCCTGCAGAAAAAGTTTGAGAACCACTGCACTAGGCCTACATGCACTTATGCACATATATGACATTATTACAGATAGTACGTACGATTCTGTTTATTTACAATTTTTTGTAGCCAGTTACAGAGCTTATAGAATATTTCTCCATATTATTTCAGCCTAAAAAGAAGAAAATATTATTCTCTTAAACCCCACAAGCATCATTCGCTGTAGAATTTCTGTCATTTCTGCCATAAGCTGTCAAATTGCAATTTAAAATAGCATCATGGGACATAAGGTACCTTCATGATTGACATATTATTCTCAAATCCCAAGGCACTTTGGTCATTTTAAATCTAGCATCCTGAGTAAAAATGTTTTATGTTGATCGCTCCAAAAATATTACCAGTGCCTTCCGGGAAGCAAGGGGTTCAGAGTTTTTTTAATCTGCCTTTTGAAGTCATTGAAGGTGATTAACAGGAATGTTACATCACTGAGTCTCTTAATCCAAGTGTTTCAAATGCATATCCAACTATTGTATATGAAAGAAGAAAAATTTGCAAGAATGTAGAATTGTCCTTAGGAATGGTTTTTAAAATAATGTTAATAACAGCTACAGGCCCCGGCCACAGTGGGCGTGCAAACAGATTTTAACCCTGTAAAACAGGATAAATAATGACGCAAAGGAGACTTGCTGCCGTTCGTCTGGTCGGTCCTTCCAGAATGGCAAGCTTACAACAGCCATGCCATCATAGCAGTACCCCATAATGGTATATATGGTACATAATGGTACGTATGGTACATAATGGTATGCATGGTATTATTTATCCATTTTTCCCACAAGCCTTGGAGGATTTATTTCCCCTGGGTATGTGCAACTTCCTATTTTTTCTTAAAACAAAATAATATAATAACTACATTCAATATAGATAATAACTACATTCCGTTAAACCAAAAATGTGGCCACACATTTCGTGCTGATCACATAAGCAGACAATGATCCCAAATCAAACTTCAGGCAACCTCAAATACATTAGAAGATTCCCATCCATCCATTTTCCAAACCGCTTATCCTTATGGGTTGTGAGGGGTCTGGAGCCTATCCCAGAAGCTAAGGGTACAACGCAGGAAACAACCCAGGACAGGGGGCCAGCCCATCGCAGGGCACACTCATACACCATTTACTCATGCACAATTTAGTAACTCCAATTAGCCTCAGCATGTTATTGGAGTGTGGGGGGAAACCGAAGTACCCAGTGAAAACCCCATGACAACACAGGGAGAACATGCAAATCCAGGTGGAGACTTGAACCCAGGTCTCAGAGGTGTGAGGCAACAGTGCTAACCACTGCACTTGTAAACTGATGATAAAATTTGTACTTACTTGTACAATAAACTTTACTAAAACCTTTAGGAAAACACGCATAAATGGTAAATGGACTGCATTTTATATAGCGCTTTTCTATTCTTCCGAGTACTCAAAGTGCTTTACAATTTATGCCTCACATTCACCCAGCCACACACCAGTGGCAGAGGCTGCCATGCAAGGCGCCAACCTGCACACCAGGAGCAATTTAGGGTTCAGCATCTTGCTCAAGGACCCTTTGATGGGGTCAGGAGAAAGCGGGGCTTGAACCAGAAGCCCTCTGGTTGCCGAACGATAGCACTGCCTTCTGCACCACCATCTTCCCCATACACCAGCTATCCTTACCATTCATGTCTAAAAACGTCAGGTTGCAGGTTAATGGAAAAAAATGCAGAATTATTACTGTAGAAATTTTGTAAAATCCAAAGCATCATCTGCCCACTCAGATCAACTGACATCATTACTGGACTCAACAAATATCGGAGTTTCAAAATTAATCTATGCAGATTACTATGTTTTTCTGTGTTTTTATGGATTATTTCCCACAATCTTAAATGAATAATACAAATATGATATTGGCTTGGCATAATAAATTTTACACATTTCAAGGGTCCTTTTCAACTCAAACCAGCATAAGAGGCATATACTGTACTGTAATTGAACTGTCACCTTGAGGAACTAAATACTGTCTCTAATTCCAAAGCAATGATCTAAAAATACATTTACATTTGACACTTTTTGCCTTATTAGACCACTTCAGTGTTGCTTAATGGTGGATATTCAGTGCATTTTATTTGTGTAGTTGTGGGACTAACTAACAAAAATTTCTGTATATAATCGCATTGATATTTCTAATTCGCCGCTATTTTAATATCAACCCTCTAGGAGAGGGTGATGCATGACATATTATAGCAAGACATTAATTGAACAATCCACAGCTGTTTGTGCAGGTCAGTAAACTTTACAAATCAGATAATGTGGCTAGATTTCTCATTTGAGCAACTTTGTGAGAAGCAGCAGCAATGATAGGATATTGCTTTTGTTGTTTTTTTTTATCCAATTTTGAGAAACCAGTTTTCCAATAATTTGCCAAGCAAGATATACAAGGTGTACTATGAGAAAATCTGTATTGATTCACAGCTGTGGCTTTTAATTTGCCTTCCAGAGACCGTTTCAGAAAATAAATAAATAAATAAATACTCAGTAAAAGTTGCTATTATAGAAATTATACATTGAAATTATCTATATTACTGTATGTTCTGGAAGTTCCATTAAAATCTTAATTGCTATATGTAGATATTTCAATACTATGACATTTCGTAGATATTTATATAAAGAAAAGATTTGCTCAATTGCACATAATTCTCGTTTTGCATTTTTGTCTCTCACATGCTCATGATGCCTAGGCAGTCTTACACTGTCTGCACAGATTGTGAATGTTACATTGAGCCATTTGTTCCTGAATCTAAAATGTGTGGCTCTTGCCCACTTGCTGGTTTGGACTCCGGGGCAGAAATGTTCCTTTGTTACAGCCTGAGTTACTCTCATATTAACATTTTAACAAGGAATTTTTTCTTCTCAGTAACTTCCAGAAAGAGATCCTGCCCTACTCCATCTGATAATACCTCTACATGTGTGCACGGGAGGTAAATGTGATTCAATGTTCTTGACATTTCATGCATTGTAATTGTTCTGTCCCACATAGATGAATATCTATTTACCTTTGTCTTACATAAATATTATTTCAAAGAAGTGGCCCTGTGATTTTCCTTGAGGTAAACCTCAAGACAATGTAAATAATATTGGTTTTGGTCGTTGCTTTCTACTGTATTATGCATCAATGCCTTTGTTCAAACCAAAGATCACAAAGATGACTGGCTTACTGTCCTCTCCTGTAGCTGTTCAGTTTGAGGATTTAAAAAAATGTTCATATTCTGCTTTAGCTCATCATACAATATAAGATATTTCTCTGTATCTACCTGGAAATGATTTTTATTATTCCTTTTTTTAATGAAAGAAGCCCCCCTTAGTGATTGTGACACCACCTCTTGACGAGTCCCCCACCCCCCTCCTCGTCACTTCTCTCTGCTTATCCTCCTCTGCGTTGGCCTGAGCAGCTGAAGCGTGACAGTATGAGACAGACGCATCCCTGGCCCTAAACCGCAGCTACCCCGTTTTCATCCTGACCCGCTGATTCTGCTTTATGCTGATTGTGTTGTGTCGACAATAAAGCCCCATCACTTGACATTTTCTAATGTAGCGGGAGCACAGTTATGGCTGGTCATGATGGTAAGCAGGGCATATTTGGGAATTCGGTCTTAGAGACCTAAATACAAAACATATTATTGCTAATTTTCTTGCAGCCTAAGTTTCACTGTATAGCATAAACAACCTGTAAATGTCCGTCCATCTTCTAACCGCTTATCTGGCCCGGTCAGTGTCTCACAGGAAGTCTGGAACCTAAGCCAGGTGGCACATAGCACAAGGCTGAGGTACACTCCGAATGGGATGGCCTGGAAATTCATACATAGTGATACTTAAACAACCATGTACTTTAATGTGCAGTGCATGGTGCTTGACTATAAAGGGGTACAACTGAAATTAAAACACATTTAAACTGTATTTGAAAGACCTGTTTTGAAACCATTAAAATTATAATATTCAAGAACGCCATTAACTGCAAATAAGCAGTTTCTGCAAAACAGTATGCAACTACTGGAATGAAAAACTTATAGGCCTTATAACGGTCAAAATAAAGGTACAGTTTTGCGCTAATTCTACTTATTCTGAAGGATCACACAATCTAATTATCCATATCGTAGTTTTTCGGAGTTAAATTTGTAACGATCTTGCCGCAATAAAAATTAAAACCTTACATTAATCGTTTTGTTTATATATAGACTTAAGACATAAAACACAATTCATCATTTGAAGCTTGTTCTCCCTATAGATGCATGCCACCTCTTTCGGCAAGTTGCATTCTTCTCTCTTTTGGTTTATATGATGTGTACCTAATGGTAATCGTCGTTTTGTATTGAAATTAGGCTGAATCGGCCATTCGCTTGGCCGACCTCATTTACATGCTCAAACGTCCCAACGGGGCGTGAGTTCATGTTTGACCATAAGACCGGAGGAGGCAGGGCTCACATGTGCTAATTGGTTGTCAAGGGTTTGGGTGCGTTGTCTGTGCTGGAAACAGGTTAGTTTAGAGGGAGCAAAACTTCTAGAAACATGGCCTTTTAGGTCTGCAGTTTAAAAACAGGCACTTTATTTGTTTATTTGCCAAGGCTTGATTGTAATTTCAGGGGTTTTATTTTTTTTCACTGGGATCGCAAAATGAATTTGATTTGGTCGTCCAGGTAAAAACAGTATTTCTATTTAAAAATCTTATGTGGGATACTAAAAGTTGCCATTTAATTAGAGATTATAGTTGTTCACTCTGCTGGAGATTGATGCGATTCTTTATCTTTTCTCAGACTACTGGGTGCAGCAGTTGTTTTCCTATTTATAAAGGTTGGAACAGGTACGTATTTGTTTTACAGTTTTTTCCCTAAGACTTTACTTATATGGACTTTAGCGGTATTTTACGCAAGTATAAAAAATTGTATTTGAGTGGTTGCCTGATTTTCGTTTTAAGGGTGCGACGGCTCCGATTGTACCAAAAGCCAACAATCGGATAAAACAACGGAGATCTCGGGATATTTTAGCAAAATCCATGGGATGAAGCCGCTGTCGGATGAACGGAAGTACGGAGATGCAGGATCTGTAATACCATTCGTTGGTATTACTGGAAGTATGTTAAGACGAAACATTACTTTTTTCTGCTTTATATTTGTTTCAACTGTCTGCTCCTAATTCTGTTACCTGTACGACTGGCTTCGGGGTGCTGCTGTGTGTGAATAATTAGTTTAACGGCTATTATGAACACCAAACACTTAAGTTTTATGGCACCTGGAGCGAAGACACGCGACGTCGTATATATGGGTATTTAATTATTGTTTTGTTCAATTTTCCCTACGAAAGCTGAGATGGAAAAAACATATGTGCAACTATGCTTGTTGCTTGAAATATTGCCTATTCATTATATATTTCCTCTACTTGCGGCTCGATCGTCTCAGGTACTGGATAATATACCGATTTTTAAAGTGCTTTTATTTCTGTTTTGTAGGTTCAAGACAAAGTCGAAGCTGCTGTCAAAACGGGGGCACCTGTATTTTAGGTAGCTTTTGCGCTTGTCCAAAGCACTTCACAGGCAGAAGTTGCGAATACGATGATCGTATCAGGTAAAGAGAGGGGGGATGCCGTACTTGTTATTCTGCGTTATTCAATCACGCTGATGAATCTGATAATTCTGTTCCTTCTGTTACAATATTGTGCAGAAACTGTGGTGGAATTCTTCATGGGCAATGGGTAAAGAAAGGTTGCTCATACTGTAGGTGTGGATATGGCGTTTTTCATTGCTTCCCCCAAGTCTTCCATCATAACTGCGGTAAGTGGATCTTTTTTTTTTAACATGTTGCAATAAGACAAGTCTTTTCCTCTTGTTTCCATGTCTATCCAAACCTGATATTGAGAGAATGCAGTGTGTTTGAATGCCAATGAGTGGGAGAGGCGCTGGTCAGATTGAACAGACATTGTTAAATGCCATTCACACCTCACTGGGTAACAGAGTGTGGTGGCCTGGTGATCATCACACACAGGCTTAGCAGAGTCACTCACAATAGGCTTTTCCACAGTCTGACGACGTGCTAACTGCTTCATTTTGCCTTAAGTATATTTTAGTGGATTCACATTATTGATGCACTGTTGCCTTTTTCTGTTGCAGATGACTCTCAGGAAGTACTATGGTTTCGCTCTGCTGGATCGGAGATGCAACAGCCTCAGTGTTTTGTGTGTCTAGCGCTGTTCTGTTTGATTCTCTTTTTCCTTTGAAGGATGCAGGTAAAATCTGCAGATTTATGAGGACAGTGATAGTCCTCATACATCATCCGGAATATGAGATTTTATTTTTCTCTGGCCCCTATCAATGTGCAATTCTTTTATTTGCTTCCAGTGGAAGTCAGCATTATGTTATGCAGAGTTATTGTTTTATGTTGGGAGCTCTAAATAAGATTTTATTAGAAATAGCCACACTTCCTTGTAATTTTTCCTGGTTTGATTAATACATATTTTATTGATTTGAAGCTGCAGTGTGCAACAATTCACTGTCCACAATGAGTCCCATTTACCATGTTGTGTTTGTTTTCCTTATTGTGCATCCATTGAAGTGTCTCAAGGTATTTCATCGGGAAATAAAGTGCTATTTTGACTAAACTAAAAACATCCTGACAGAAAGTTTTTCTTCTTTGGCACCAAAACATCTTCCATTTGTATATATGAAAGTAATTGACAATGGTTTTGTATTTCATTTAAAGTGAAACTATACACATAACTTTCTATGTTGTTTTCACTGCTTTGTTACATCCACTATGTCTTATCTGCATCTGTGAGCCGTATCTGTTCTGTGTGGCCTCCCTGTTAAAGAAGGAACGACCCTTGTTTGGTGAGGCACTTATGTGACCTCGCTCTGTTTCCCTTGGCAAACCCTTTTTCTAAGATAACGTTTTATCAGTGTAATGATTGAAAGTAGTCATGCACATGTTGTGCTGTTTGTTTTCACTGAAAATAGAATGAATAATGGAATTAAATGTCTGAGGTGACAAGAAATGGGGTATTGAACATGATTGGTAAATTTATGGGTAAATTTTATATAAAATATTTTCAGGAAGCTTTTTGCTATAGATGATCCTGTAAAGACATGTTTTTTTACTGGGGGATATCATTTTACTGTAACCAAGATGTAAAGCTATGACCAAATTAAAATTAAGGGAAGGTAACATTCTTTATATGAAAATACTTTGCAATCCAAATTTGTTCACATCTGTTCTAATATTCTACCACTATAGAGTGAAAGGCATAGTTGTTCGTATAATTGTAAAGATTTTTTAAAAAGCTGTAATATAATACATTTACTTCTTAACAAATTTTCAGTTCAAAGTCAGTTTGCGATTAGTGTTGGGTTAGGTTCTAGATTTAAAATTTCTTCAGTAATTTTTTTTGCCTTGCAATTTTGCCAACGCAGTTTGGGTGGTTCATATGGGCTTTGTATTAAAGTTTCTTTTAACTGACGTGGACATATTTACATTATTTGTGCCAGTAGGAGGGAGGCACGTGTCACATTTCCTGATAGTTCCCAGTTCCCCCTTGTTATCTATGATGCAAATCTATCACCTAGATTTGTTTCCCACAGTTTCTTTGTAGAGTTCTTTGTTTAGTACTTTTTCTTCGTGTCAGTTCTTGGTTCCGTTTAATGCTGCTGTACCTCACATTTACATATTAAATCGTATTTTAATAAAAGCAAAACAATTTAAGATGCGGTTTGAGCATGAGAACCATACACCCGGGAAGATGAATGTAACCTGGATTGTTTTACATATGTGACTGTACATCATATCCTTTCCAAATATTTTGCAGGTAGAAAATCAGATGGCTAAATTATTTCTCCCTATACTTTTTGCGAAAATCTATACGATTAAATTAGCTGAAATAAGTAAATAGCTTTGCATGTGACCATTTTAATTCATTGTCATGTGAAAAACTTTATTTTATTTTATCCGGAACCCTTTTTTAAAATTATCCTGAAACATCACCAGTATAGAAACAATGGTCTGAAATGCTGGTGTCTACAATGCAACATGTCTGGTGTTCTTCCACTGTCGTAATACTTTAATTAGAAAAAAAGTTTTTTAATGTACTGTGTACACAATTTTGAATTCTGTGCAGGTTTTGTTCTGTTCTTCCCTGTTTATATAAGAAAATAAGAAAATTACTGTATTGAGTGCCATCTAAAAAATAAATGGGTAACAATTTACTGAAATAATGTACATCTTGGTTAATGTATCAGTTAATGAGGAATTAAGTGTTAGTTACACACTGATACCATGTCTGCTCATTATTAATAAATCATCATAGTTAATGTATTTCATGGAGTTACTATATTCATGATTCGTACTTGAGTAGTAACTGAGTTGATAAGTTACTTGTGGCCCATAAACTTTCAAGTGTTTCAGATTTTTGTTTTCTGTCAGGCGCCATTTTTTTCCTGCTAGAATTATCATTATATGAATGTCCTCTCGTCTTTTTTTTAGATGATATTTAGAGATTCTAGCTCATATTCCCCTTCAGCTCCAAAAGTTCAGTGACACGTTCTCTTAGAAATATTATTTCTCAGGTCACTGAATGGTCAGGATGTGTAGGACTCCGATAAATGTTGAGTCTTAGCTTAACCTTGCTGTGACATGCATTTAAAATAACTATCAAAAGAAAGTTAAACACTATTCAAAAAGTTGTCATATATGCCTTCAGTGGCCACTTTATTACATACACATAGCTAGTAGCAGGTTGGATACACTCCGTCCCCAGGAGTTGCTTCAACAATGGTTAGATAAGAAGTTACTACTGTTACTGTTACTATCCATCCATCCATTTTTCAACCCGCTTATCCTACTTGGTCGCGGGGGGTCCGGAGCCTATCCTGGAAGCAACGGGCACGAGGCAGGGAACAACCCTGGACGGGGGACCAGCCCATCGCAGGGCACACTCACACACCAGTCACTCACACATGCACACCTATGGGCAATTTAGGAACTCCAATCAGCCTCAGCATGTTTTTGGACTGTGGGGGGAAACCGGAGTACCCGGAGGAAACCCCATGACAACTCGGGGAGAACATGTGTTACCTACTACTGTTGTACTAAATTGTTATTTTTACATTTGTTACTGTTGTGTTTGCTTTAATGAGTCTGTCCATTCTCCTCTCTCATTAACAAGGTGCCTTCTGCCACAGAAATGCCATTGGCTGAATGTTTTTTGTTTATCACTCCATTCTCTGTAAATTCATGAAGCTGTAGTGTGGGGAATACCACAAGAAATACCAGAAGGCCGACTGAGTCTGAAATACTCAATATACGTCACATAGATGACGTATATTACCCATTCCACAGCTTAGTCTGGCAGTAAGTGAGCCTCTTGACCCTGTCTGTATGTGGTATGTATTTGGTTTCAGCCACCTAATTGGCTGTCCTGAAGTGCAGGCTGCTTGTGTTAGTAAGCAGGTGTACTTAATAAACTGGCTTCAGAGGGTACATGTATGTGTGCTTGGGGCACGATTTTATTTTTGCTGACGTCGCTGCACATGCCCATTTTTAGTGCTATATGCCATTTGGTTTCACACTTCTCTTTCTCTGTTCATAGGTTTTATTAGTTTTCTTATCTGATTTTTCCTTTTTATATGTTTTGGTTGTTTTGTTTTTCTGCACTCGAGGCCCACCATAAAAGCCAGTTACTCCTGAGAAAGCTTCTCATTATCTAAGGACATTCACCTCTAGCTGGTACACTTATGTAGCCTGGTACCTAAATTGGAAGTCCTAGGCTACACCAGTCTAACACTAACTTTATGGAGTCCAGCTCTTTATTCGTAATGCTACCTACAGTCTATAAAAGGCTTAAGTGTTATTATTGCTTCAATCTTGTTGTAACGCTAGGAAGTAAATGAGCTATATTATACTAACATTTTTTCAGTTTGGATTACAGCAGATATGTAGCCAGAAAAGAATTTCCAGGGGAGGGGGGTCTAGCAAATTTCAAGGCATGATTTTACTTTTGCTGAAGTCAATATTCCTCTAACGGGAGCAAACTTTTTTTTGGAGGGGGGGCAGGGTGGTATTACTAATATTAATATTACTATGTCATTGTACTACATCTGGAGTATAGCTGTATTTATTTGCAATAGGAGAAATTATATTTTTACACTGGGACTCTAACACTGCTCTAATTTAATTGCTCATTTAATTTAATAAGCATCCAGGTCCAGCCCCTTCTGTGGGTGGGGGATGGGGGTGGGACAACTGGGTCCTTTTCCACGCTAATCGCACTATAGTGACTGCAGCTGACCGGGACCGTATAGGGCCATGAAGTGAAAATCTAGCAAATTGTGTGTTTAAGCCTGACAGCACATTTATCAAAGGAGCTGTGTGCTGGCCGTCACCCCCCCCCCCCCCCAGCTAGCAGGGAGGAGCAAAACCTATGAGGACAGCTGACCATTGCAGGGATATTTGGTGGCGAGGGGGTGGCAGGGATAGCAATGAAGTTTTATCTATATCCAGTGTTTGATGAAGGAATGATGCCGAAGTCTTTGTGTGTGGAATCCAAGGTGGGGCTGCAATAGAACATCCCCAGTCAACTGGAATGTGGAACCAGTCTGTTTTGACTGCTTTCCAGTGTCTATTAACTGATGGTATCTATTACCTGAGTTGGTAGAATGCAGTGTTTGAATTATTTTTTTGATGTATTGCATAATTAATAGAATTTTGGTTGTTTGTGCAGGTCTGATGAATTTTGAATGAAAACACGTTAAGAATAATTAGTTAGCGTTTTCTCTTAAGGACAGATAGGTCATTAAGACAATCCCTTTAAACACAGAGATGAGCAATATTTCTTGTTGTTGTGACAGAGTAGTAACCTGTGTGTCAGACTAGGCAAGTGGATTTACAGAAAGTACGGTTGTTGCCAACTGTTCGGTTAATCTTCATATAAATGTAAGAGCTGAAGTCTGATGTACACATGAGGGATATCTACAGGATATGAAATGTGAACGTGCATGACATTAGTCCTTCAGAAACAATCTCTAGTGTACTACTGACGGCTGCAAGTCTCCAGTATCTCATATACCATCAAAGTTACCACTTGCTTCTTTTCTCTCTTACGTATGTCCATCTGTCTGTAGTATGCAAAAGTTAGTGAGTGGTGCAGGTCTTGTTTACTCAGATTCTGCAGGGATAGTCATTTTTTTATAACGTCAAATGAAGTCAGAATGAGAGCAGGTCACAAAGGTATCCTTTAAAGGTATGTGCAGTTATCCAAAATATACCATATTACAGAGGAAATGGTAGAGCAACAGAATAAATAAAAAATAATGCCATAGCAATGTATTTACATAAGGAGTATCAAACTCATTTTAGCTAAATGGGCCACTGTACCCAATGCAATCCCTCAATCTCAAGTAGACTCAGACCAGAAGTTCTACAGAAAGGGACAAATTTGTTGGTACCCATCCAACAAATATAAATACAACTATCTCTGAAATAACTTGAAACTGACAAAATTTTAAAGGCATCACATGTTGTTTATTCCATGTTTAACAAAAAACAGACTTTGCTTTAGATTATTGATTCAGATGAATAGATGGTACCCTTAATTTAATATTTTTTAACACTTTTGCATCAATCACTGCCAACAATCGATCTCTGTACTTCTCAATGAGATGTCTGCATTTTCCAACAGGTAGTTTGGCCCATTCTTCCTGAGCAAACTGCTCAAGTTGGGCTTATGAAGGACCATATAAGAATAGTCCAATGTTTTTTTTCTCAGCCATTCTTGAGTGCTTTTAGCTGTATGTTTTGGGTCATTATCCTGTTGGAGGACCCATGATCTGTGACTGAGGCTGAGCTTTCTGACACTGGGCCATATGTTGTGCTCCAGGATGCCTTGGTAGTCTTGAGACTTCATTGTGTCCTGCACAGATTCAAGGTTCCTCCTGGCAGATGCAACAAAACAGCCCCAAATCAAAACCAAGGTCCTCCACGTTTCACAGTAGGTATGATGTTCTTTTCTTTTAAAGCTTCATTTTTCCTTATGTAAACATAGACCTGATGTGACTGGCGAAAAAGCTCTTGTTTTGTCTCCTCAGTCCAAAGGATGTTCTCCCCAAAAATTTTGGGGCTTGTCAACATGCATTTTGGTGAATTTCACTTTATGTTTTTCTGTCATTAGTGGAGCCCTCCTGGGTCTTCTTCCATGGAGCCCATTATTGTTCAAAATGCAACAGATGGTGCCATCAGAAAGTGTCGTACCTTGACCTTGGAGTTCAGCTTGAATGGTTTTGGATGGTTTCCTTGACTCTTTCTACCATCCACACTGTCCTTCTGATCAACCTGGGGTTGCATTCCCTCTCGCGTCCACCTTCTGGGAGGTTGGCTACAGTCCCAGTCCCAGTATAATAATATAGGCAGCTGTGGTCACAGGAACATGAAGCTGCTTGGAGATGGTCTTATAAACTTTACCTGTAACATGGTTATCTATAACCTTCTTTCTCAGCTCCCCAGACAGCTCTCTCCTTTGCTTTCTCTGGTCCGTGTTCAGTGTGATGCACACAATGATATCAAACAACACAGTAGCATGTTCTTTCCCTTTAAATAGGCTGAATGGCTGATGAAAACTTTGAAGGCACCTGAGATACTAATTAAGGTTAAACACTTAGTTAGAAACATGATTGTAATGCAAGGACAAATAGTCTCTTTAGGGAATAACAAATCTGCCCATGTTATGTTAGCATATATTTGACAAAAAATAATAATAATAATCATTTCTTTTCACAATTTTATTAGTTTACTCTATCACATACTAAAGGCATGCAGGTATACATTAGACAATTGCTTTTAATTGAATCACTTTTCATTTCATTGTTTCAATGAGCTGTAAGGGTACCAACAAATTTGTCCACTTCTATATGTAAAGTAGACTAATAACATATTAACACATCTCACATTGTGTATTTCCTTACTTATGTATGTGGTAGTATATCAAGGTATTTTCTAAATGCACAAACAATTTAGTATGAATTACCTACAAATCATGGTACCAATAACAGTGAGAGTAAAGCACACTTCACCTGCCGATAGTCTCAACTACAGTAAGGCTCCCCTATCAGCTCTCATAAAGTGCATTTTGTTATTCATCAAGTAGTAATAAATAAAGAAATTACATGAATATAGGCATGATCTGCAATCTTGTCTGCAATCACATTTCTTATGTCATTTGATTATGTTTGTGATTTCTGTAGCTTCAAGCCCGCATGTCCTCTCAGACTTCATCATCAGAGTTGAGGTCAAACGGTTGGCAAGTTAAGATTGTAAAATTCGCAAGAATCCAATATATCAACTGCAGATGGTCTGGATATCTTATGATGATTCACTTTGGATAAATGGATTGGGGCCACATTGGAATGATTCAGTCTAACTATGAAAAATCTTTGTTATATTCAACACATACTATATTACAGAGGACACGGAAGAGCAACAGAATAAATTGTGGCTCACCCTTGCTTCCTTAAAGCGCTTTGGGTGTCTTGAAAAGTGCTACATAAGTGCAACATTCGTTCATTAATTAATTCATCACATAACGCAAAATTAACTGCATGGTAGTTTTCCTACTTCATGAAAATTTTACAGAAGGATTAACACATTACAAGCCTTTAGCGCTGCATGAAATGCTGTTCCACCCCATTGTAACCCTTTACTTAAACCCTCATACTGGCTTCACATCCTGTCCTTGTCTTCACCACCCTATTATAGCTGGGGAAGGCATATTACAGTAGGATAATTAAACAAGATAACAGATAAACTGGAAAAGACAGTTATGAAAGTTTTCTAAGGTTCCTTGCCACAGGGCAGGGATAGGGGGTGAATTACAACAGAAGCTTATCCCGACTGATGTGCTAAATTGTATTTGGCAAACGTGCACTTTCACGATTGCATTATAGAAGATCAGGTCAGAAATAGCAGAACTGTCAAGTACAATTTTCATTTGGTCACTGATTCACAGCACTTAATTTGTCATGAGTTTACTTGTTTAGGTCATTGATTGTATACTGACATTTTGGGAATATTGTGCAAATGAAACTTTGCATAATACACTTTAAATGAGATTTTAAATAGTAGCAATTTGACATAGTTAATAAACAGTGGATGACCACACTGTATTTGTAATAACTATAATATAAAACAGGCTTTACTGAACATTTTAAATTATATTCCATATTGAAGTCATTTTCCTTCAGTAAATCTCCCTCCCCCAACAGTCTTCAAAAAAGCACTGGGTGGTTTTGTGTTCCTGGCTTACTGGAAATACTGGAATTGTAGTTTACACTACATTTAAATTCAGTACAGTGCCATTATCACGATAGAACCGAAGACAACTACTCTAATGTACTTATCTGTAACTGAAAGTAGGCGGTAGTCTTAAATTGTAAAAGGTATGGGTTCGATTCAAGAGATTGGTGATTTGAACCATTGAGAGACCCAATATCCCTGGACTGCTAACTGGGAGCGACCTTGGCTGTTTTCTGCACCTTTCACTAGCCTTAAATTTGTAACTTTTCTGTTGTGGTTAGGGTGCCAGCACCAGGGAGTAGAATGGGGGTCGGGCAAGAAGGGCCGGATTAAATGATAGTATTTGTGAAGGTCCCATCACACTCCTCACTGAATATCTCCCTTCCTTTTTCAAATCCAGTAAGATGTATTTATAGACAAGAGCCTGTGCCACAGTTCCCCAGACATTTCTATGGTAACCCTGCTGTGTAAAACTTTGTAAGAAAATTGTTTGATAGTATTACCAATCTCCCACTGTGAAACAAAATGGAACTTCCTTCTGGAGTATGCCTTTAATTATGTAGAAGAACTAACAATGCCCTACCTGGAATTTTCTATCACAAAGCCTCAAAACTGGGAAAAAAAAGAAAAATGATTTTATGGGGTTCAGCAATGATAAGGTCTTATGATATCCCTCACAAAAATCATGGGAAATACCCTTACAGAGATGTCAAAGTAATGGTTTAATTAATTGCATTTCAGAAAGTAATTTCCATCTTGGAATTAAGTGAAAATGTACCATTTTGTTTTATAAGTTACCATGAATAGATTCTAATTTCAATTTAGGTTAAGATGTATTGATAAAGAGAAAGTCAATGTAAAATATTACAAATATAGTACTTCACATATATGTTATGGAGGAAGTCTTACACTAAATAAACTTTAGATTCAAATATATACATGTTTTTTTTTTACCAACTCCTGTTATGTTTTAATTCACTCCCAACATTTTTTTTACAGCCAGCTTGCACATTGATGTAAAACAATTGTGAGATAATTAAGGAATGTTACATGACACAAGTCTGCTGAAAATCTCAAAAAGATGAAATTTCAATTCTTGATTATGATGAATTTTCAATGATAAAATTAAATAGTAAATTTCAAACAAACAAAAAGGTATATTTATTTTTCACATATAGGAATGAAATACTGACACAATGAAAGCAATTAATGTAATTAAAGTTTGAATATTCAACTTTGTATCAGTTCTTTTCCTGCTCACTTTAGATGAAAAATATCACAAATTGCAAAGAAAAGCATAACAATAAATGGATTCAAATGGTCAGTGCTGTAACTTTTACTTTTTGGAGGCTGTAAGATCCATTTACGTTTCTGTTTACATAACGGTTTGCCTGAAATCTTACTGTTTAGCTAGAAATGCCCTTGTAATTGGGCAGCCTTGTATGGCTGTCCTACATGCAGTATAGCACCACTCCTCTGGGATCAAGCTGGCTCTGGAAAATTTATCCACATTGCAGCAGCAAACAGAGCTGTAGTGTGTAAACAAAGGAAGGCCATTAGGTTAGCCTCATAAGAAAGCATTCCAGCTGGGGCCAGTGAGGGAATCTAAATAATGGTCAGGAAGCAGTGGCTTCGCAGATGAGTGCTGTGCTTAACACCCTACACTCTTACCGTAGACTGCGAAATATATCATGGGATAGTGAGGATGTATTTGTTCTCTGCATGTTTATGGGGATGTGTTTTTTTTTTTTTTTTGGGGGGGGGGGGGGGGATTGTTGGTTAGTTTGAGAAATGAAATAGTGT
>JABFEA020000119.1:8851449-8862154 GCA_019775915.2 Cyphomyrus plagiostoma | reverse complement strand
CCCTTTTTTTTTTTTTTTATTTGTCTTTTTCGTTTGTTTTTTCTGTTCTGTTGTTGGTTGTTTTTTTTTTTTTTTTTTTGTGGGGGGGGGGGGGGCCCCAAAGTCTTGGATAGTGTCAGCAATGCAATCTGTACATGGTCTTAGTACCCCACTGCTGATTTTCCACCACTATTTAGTGAGAGTGGTAAAAATTAGATAAAGAAGGGACCGTCACGCAAGCCACATGAGGGGTCATTTGTATTTGTTCCAGTTTGTAGCCCCACACTAAAGAAAAGTGGGAAACTCGGTGGGTAGCAGTAAAGTGATTGATCTTTGTGCCACAAACACAGATAAATATAACTTTCTGTTCCCTAACAAGAGAGAGTAATGGAAGCTGTAAGTGGGAGACGACCTTTGAAAACAGGTCTTTTTAATTCAAAAACATTTCAAATATTTAATATTAGAAATAGTTTAATTGCCACTGATGCGGAAAGAATTTACAGTTCCTAAAAATGTATGAAATATGAATTAGTACCCACAAATGATATAGGAAAAAAAGCTTCTTAAGTCATTTTTTGCATTAAAATCAATCTCATTCTCAGGGTGATATTTAAACAAATTCTTTGATTTCAGATTAACGGAAATTGGAAGCCAAGTAGTACACATTTCCTCTTTTATTCCACAGATCAGTCAAGAATACAGAAACAGATTTGGAATGAAAGCCACTGATTCAGACTTCTTCTGAACAAAGAGTACAATGTAAGCCTCACCAAATGAAGAATTTATCTCTGTGTTGCAGCTTTGAATTTCTTTGGTACTTAACCAACACTTCAGTGTGAGGCCATCTTACTATCAGTATCTCTAGTTTCCTGTAAATATGTACATTACAAAAGCAATTATTTACACAGCGAGTGTCCCCATCTGGCATTTCAGGTGTAAATTAAGTGCAAATTAAAACATGTTCCCTAACATCCTAAAAGATGAGGTTTTTACCAGCATCCTAGTAACAAATATGTGATACGTGTAAGAACACACATGACAAAACTGAAATTAAATTACTGAAAACTAAATAGTACAAATAATTGAAAATATCATTAGTTTTATTATAAGATTATATTGGAGTGTTTCATTATTCAAATTTTTGTATGTATACAAAAAGCGAAACCAGCGATAAAGCATTTTATATGTAACAATTATGAAACAAATCGATTTATAATGTTGTGTGTATGACACTTTTAATTGAAAACTTAAACCTTGAAATTAAATTGAAATATTTCCCTTTGATATCTATGATTATAAAGAACTTTGGGACAGTGAGGCATCATTGCTGACCTCTGACAGTGATATATTCTTGGTCTCAGGCATGCTTCTCAGTGTGATGTGATGGACTGAGGCAGAGCTCATTGTTATGTGAATGTCAGCTGTCAGCTATCCTTTAAGCTGCAGCAGTTTATCACTGCTGATTCCATAACCAGCCACACTTTCAGTTATGTGTCCGATGTAATCTCCTTCATGGGAGTACTCTAACTTATTTCTCCCTTTCCTCCTTCCTTGCTCTAGGGTTTCCAAGCAAGCAATAAAAGAATAATGACAAATCTGGGATAAGACCAACAAGTTTTCCAATTTCCAACCACCAAAGGATAATAATATTGCCCTTTGCTATCATCTCCGAAGAGCCTTCAAAGCAGCCCCCATACCTCTAAAATCAGTCTTCACTTATCAATTTCCTCCCTGGAAATTATTAATTTTATGAGGAATCACAAGAAACAGAAAATCAGCCGCAGCATTTATTTTCCAGCTATTTGAGGGTGTAAATGTGCTTGATGTTTTCCCTTTTTGAGAATAAAAGCTTTATTCTTTTACTATGTTGAATGTAGACTGTGGATAATACATAGTGCAAGCATTTTGTTATATTTATATTTATTAGTTATATGACAATATAATAAATGAAAATATTTCTAAAATATGTTTATCCTGATGCTTTTATGTATACGAGTTCTTAAATAGATAGTATCTGTTAAGTAAATTATTAAAATTGATGCCTTAAATATTAGCTGTCACGTGTTGATTTCAATGCAGTAAATTTTAAAAAGATACAGAAGCAGCCATATGCTAAATATACTGCTATGCTGTAGACATTAAATATTACTAAAATGTGTCCTTCTTATATAAGTGAAGCTAAAGACTTTGTTAAAGAAATGGCCTTTCACTCACATGGTCAAGAGTTCATTACCCCGCAGATATTCGGTTTTAAATGACTGTGAGTATTTTCCCCTTTACAACATTTAATTCTGGCAATTAAAACCAATGTACATTGATAATTCTGTGCTGTTCCTTTTTTTTCATTGTGACATCATAAGGGCCCAGTTCTAATCTCTAATCAGTTCTAGCACCTGTACAAGTTTTTTCTCTGGCTTCCAGGAGAAAATGAGGTCTCTACTCTGAGCTACACTAAGGTAACTGGTTAGCAGCCGATCTTGCTTCAGATCTTAGCACACTGGAGGCAGGAATCAGTTGGATTCATGGTGCATGGTGTCCAGCTCTAGACAATGCTCAGGCTTACAGGTGGAAATGGCTTGAAGCTACAACACCCAGGACTTGGAGATCTGCACAGATGTCTATAAAGGTGGATCAGTTGCTACTAATGCCTTCCTACCCTATAGCAAACCCTTGTAACACCTACTCACACCTCCATTAGCATCTTCGCTTATATTCTTGGCATATGGGAGATGTGAGAGGTGACTGCAGTGTCTAGCCCTGGCTAAAAGAACCACCTACCTTACTTTAGTCAGTGTAGCCCAGAGATACAGTTCTGGTCATTGTAAACCAGAAAAAAAACATTCTATCCCTCAGGACATAAACTCACTCAGAGGCCACAGGAACAGACAGGATGATCAGCCCTTGGGAACAGAAAAAATCACCCACCAGACGGCACCACTGCAACAATAAACTGGTGCTCTGCATCCAGTAACTATACAGCTCCCATCTCCCAGAGACGCTTTGATTCCTCTGAAACCGTAGATTAATCTTGATAATTTCTCCATCTCTTGGAAGTAGAGTGAACTTATAGCTTAGACCCTGCTACTTTATCTGTTTTTGTTTCCACATCCACTGAAAACCTCAACAAAACTCCAGTAGATTACATTCTCCCTGAATACTGGGCTTACCGTGATGTATTCAGCCAAGCTAAGACTGTACCACTTCTGTCACATCATCTTTGGGACTGTACAGTTCACTTCCTGGCACCTTGCTTCCTCACAATAGAATTTACTCTTTGTTCTGACCTGAATCCCAGGTCATAGGTTTATATATAGATAAGGCCTTCATTACTGTAATCATCCATCCCTTGACTTATGCTCTTGCTTATGAATCGTTTTTTGTTGAAAAGAAGGATATGGATTTCAGCAGCCCTTGTGCAAAGTTTGCATAGCCACAATATTTTCCAAACTAGACTTCCATTGTGCGTACAATTACATTCAGACACTAGAGGGTAATGAGTGCAAAACTGAACTTGTCAACACTAGGGGGCACTGTGAGTATTCACAGAATGGACTGGCTAACACCCTTTCCATCTTCCATGAATGGAACATTCCATGACATGATCAATAGACTTGTTATTAATTACATCAGCAACATCTTAATTTACTTCAGCAACCTCTCTCTTACAACTATCACATAGGTACTCAAATGTATTCATGAAAATGACTGTATCTTATGTCTTGGGGGGATTAGAATGGATGATTCTAAGGTGAATTCTAAGATTTAGTCATAATTTTAGCTCTGCATCAACATGTTTTAATCAGTGACACTGATTTAAAAAATTGCCAAGCTTATTTTCTGGCCTAAGGTAGCTTAAAGCACATTCTCCCAGCAGAATGTCTTGCGTACCTCAACTCCCATAGTTAAGCAACTCAATCTGTTATTCCCTTTCATAGTTTAAGTAGATGTATCTGAGGTCACACTGAGGGCTGTCCAGTCTGAAAGGCAAAGAGATCTTCCAAATCTACATCCCTATGCCTATTACTGACATGAATGAACTCAGGCAATTGCAACATCGGCAACTGTGACTTACTACAAAACTGGCTCTTAAAAATGAGGATGCTGCTTGGAGGGTGGCTACACACCTGTTTGTCATGCTCAGAGACCAAAATTATGCATCCAGGAAGCCAGGAGATTAAACCCCAGGCAAACCGGATAGCTTGACATTTTACCCTGTTCCAGTTCACAGTCACATATTGTCCAGGATCCAAAAATGTAAAAATAGATAGGGTGTCGCAACAGTTTGAAACATCAAAAAGCTCCACAGATCTTGAAACCATTCTGCTATTTTCCTGCATCACAATTCCTGTAAGATGGGAGTTGACAAAGGCACTTCAAGAAGCTCTACAGTTTGACCCAGGGCCCCTGACACACCTCCCGACAAGATGCTCATTCATTTCCTTCACATGGACATCACTTGGTCAAACATGTCTGCTAAATAAATGAATGTCTGGTCGTGCATGTTCTGATACATCCATAATTAATGCGAGGACACTAACATGTATGGAGGAAGAATTGCGTATAATGATTAATGTAGATCTTTTGTCATAGATGTGCCTGTTAATTCATCAAAAGGATCTCTCCCTTGCCATGGAAATGGAAGAGGTTTTTTTTTTTTTTCAAGGGGCACGGAGATCCTTTTGTAACCATCTTGGGCTAAAAATAAATATAAAATCTGGATATTACCCCTAGTCTAATTAACAGACAGAGATTAAATTCAGAAACTGGATGTTCCCTAAAACAGTATTGCTCCATTAAGACAGACAGGAGCTAGTATCTGGTTCAGGTTGAATAAGTGCAAAGACCCCTGGTCTATACCTCTCTGCACCTAACCCTCTTCCAATATGTATTAGGCTACCAGCCATCCCTCTATCCATGAGAGACAGGCTGCAGGGCTGCAGGTATCGCTCCATCTCCCCTTATAAAAACTCAGTCCATGGTATATTGGTCCCTTCAAGATTCTAGAATGCATCAGCCTGGTTAAATATCATTTGAAGCTGCCTCCCAGTTAGCAGATCGCCCTGAGCGTTTATGTTTCCCTGCTGAAACCTGTCCGCTGAGCTTCCTTCACCACTGGACGCTGATGAGGAATCTGCTGGCCCAGTTCCAATTCTGCTGGAATCTCAGCGTTAGAGAGGTCATGTACAGGGGTATGGTCTAGAGTCTAGACCAGGGGTGTCAGACTCCAGTCCTGGGGGACCGGAGACCTGTGTACCTTAGTTCTTTCCCTGTTCCACCACAAACGACTCAGCTCAAGAGCTTTGTGGTAATTAGCACAAGTAGTTGAATCAGGTGTGTTAAATGAGGGAAAATCTAAAAATGTGCAGGGCTCCAGGGCTCCAGCCCTCCAGCACTGGAGTCTGACACCTGTGGTCTAGACTATAGAAGAAGATTTTTTTTTTGGGGGGGGACAGTCGCAAGCTGGTTTCTGATTAAACACCTGTTGACTCCACACTTGGATCCTCTATTTATTTTGTAACATTGAGAGAATTAATAACTATTTACAATCTATATTTACAATAAGACCATATGTTTGGAACTGATAATATACACTATAATCCAACAAGGTGCCAAATCATCATTTCAATGCCAGCTACATATTAATCACTTCATACCTGAAATTGGAACACTCTGAAACAGCCTGCCTGACCAGTTTCCGTGTTTTATCATAAAATAGGTTTTTATTATTCAAATAAAAAAAAAAACTGTTTTCTATGAAAAAACACGAATTATTCAACATTAAAACCACTGCCAAAACCAGCTTTTCTGTGGAGACAAAATAAACATTATTATGTCTATGCTGAGATTGTCTATTTCAAAGCTTGTCAGTTCCATGAGATATTCAGTAAATTTTCATATCTCTGGGACAGAGAAATTACACTTAATACATACAACAAAGAAAGATAATGGATTGCATTTGTTGAATTTACACTTAGTTAAAATTCAACCTCGGTAATGAAAATGTCTTAATACATCTAATAATACAAATTATTTAATTTCATTGCTTGAAAAGAGTATAAAATGATAATATTTTAATTGTAAGCTTTAAAAAATCTTTTGGATTCCCTACAAAATAAATAACAACAGAAAGCAAAGAACTATATTCAAACATAGCTGCTCAAAATGAACTGACAAAATGTATTAATCATTGTCAATAGAGCTGTAAAAGAAAACCCTCAAACCTTTCAGCAGCTTTGATATTACTGACATCCACAATTTCAAAGGGTAAAGATTGAGCTGTTTCATCAGCCTGCAGACAATAAATATTAAGAATAAAACAGCTTAATTAATCTATCATGTAGCTGTTTGACTGGCAGAGGTGGAGTCAGGGTGAGGAGATAAAAATGATTATTTATGTGAAATCCTGCATTCTCCAGTTAGTCTTTCTGACGTGAGATTACCGAGCGACTAAGAAGGTTAGAGATCAGTTCTGCTCCCTTTTTTTAAATGAGGTAACTACTTACAAGTTGCACTCATTTAATTATCCCACTTTTTGCCTTCTAAATCAGAGCAGTAGTCTTCAATTTACTAGAAGCTGACAGGTGGTTTACAGCACTGAATTGTGAAAGCTCCACTAACCCTACAAATAAACACCAGGTTAAAGCTAGCCACACAAAAGTGACTTAATATTTCACATGGGACAAATCTTCACTGCTCAGTTTCTCAATACATGTATCATTTTTAAGTTTTACAAATTAGAAAGCGCAGCACATTTAATGATGGGTAACCAACAGTAGATTTAATGTGAGAAATACAAGAGGGTTTCGCCTAGTAAACTTGTACAACTGTTTAATGAAATGGGATAATATAATCAGAGTATTGAAGCATAATTTACATATTATGCAAAACCGATGTAAAAGTTGTCTCTTATAGTGCATCTCGGGATATAGTGAAGCTGTAAAGCAAAACCCTACCGACAGAAGATCATTGATGGAGCATTGGTGGTTTGCACACTGATCCTGGGACCTCACCTTCATAACTGCATCTTTACTTTTTTCAAATGTATGTTATTATTAGAGAATAAATACCATAATAGTAAGAAACTCTTTGTTCTATACATGTCAGGACGCTGTGCTTGTGATTTTGTTATTGGCTCCTTTAGCAAAGGCTTTACTCCGAGGCCTGCTGCCTCACACTGCTCGTGGAATGGCTTCAACAGGCTTGATTTGGAAATATCTTCAAACCTTTCACCGGGTAACCTGAGTATTTCAATTCCTGTTACAGTTGTTACAAATATTATATAGAACTGTATAAGTTTTCATATAAAGGAAACCAGAAAGGTTTTATTTTATTTGTTATATAATCACCAATACATCAGTTTTCAATAACCACTTATTAATCTGTATCACCATGGTTAACCTATTCTAATAAGCAAGGCTTTAAACAAATTTTGAACACCATTAAAAATGATGAAGTAATTATTAAAACTGAAAAATATATTACAAATTTGTAGTAATAATAATAAAAGCAACAATAATGAAATCATATATTTTTATTTTAATATAATGCATATTTAATTTTAGTAACTCATTAATTTAACAAATACAAAATATACTTGAAAATTGATTCAATTATAACTTTTGAAAGGGGAAAAATGGAAGGAATATAAATATTAGCATTGGGCTAAGATACTCCAAAACTTGACTGTCTTTCTTTGTCTGTACCTTGCTATCTTACTTTCTCACTCACTGTCCTTAGGTCTCAAAGGAAGCCCGTCCTGTAAGATCTGCTTTCCTCATCCTCTTTGCCAGCTCTCCTGAGGAGCTGATGCCAAAGTTGCAGTTCTCTTAACAATGAATATTAGCATATTTGGTAATCTTGTTTCATAATATTCTAATATTGACAGCCCATCATGGCCAAACCATCTTATTTTACAGATATTTCATATATTTTATAACATGATATAATCAGCAGTTGAGAATGACTTTGTTGGACTTTCACGAACTTATAACGTTCAAAATGTGCTTATTCTACAGACTAGTTCCCTCTTTTTAGACAGATTGCGTGTCTGCTTCAAATTGAGCAGACAGTAGTGGGTCTGACTCATCAGCTAACTTTATTCTGCGTTATTCCAGTCTGGCACTCAGTAGTGTTACTTCCACACAGCTTGCACTAAAAGAACATTTAAACTGAAGGGAAAGCTCAGCCTTTGTGCAGTTTAAAGACAATCTATAAAAAAAAAAAAACTGTTAGAACCATAATGCCCTCAAAACCCTACTTTGTAAGTCATACGCAGCATCACAAACCATCTTTTTTGTTAATCCATTAAGTTATGAAATAATTATAAGCAGATTTCTTCCGTAAGATATGCCCCATTGCTTTATCTCATGCTTTTCCAAATCACATTGTAGCCTGTATAGACTTAGGCTGACAGCACCCTGCTGCTTTCCTGTATCGTAAGGCTTGTGACTCAGAGCAGCAGAATCACTGGTTTTCAGCTCAAGACTGCCCTCATTTTGTTTGTGGCAATGCAAGCCTGCTAAGGGTTTTGCTACAGCCCCACAAATCTAATGTTATACCAAAGACCTATTCTGATACATTAATATTTTAACCAATTAACCAGATAATCTTTACTTTAAAAAACTATGATTATCTTATTTAAAAAAAAAAAACATGATTATTCTTTTTTTTCTCTCTCTGCAAATGTCACTTAAGTCTTATATCCCAATATTAATCTGAAGTCTATTAATATATTATATTAAATATAATATCCCAATATTATATCCCTTATATTAAGCTCTTATATCCCAAACCCATCCATTTTCCATACCTGGTTGATCTCTGCAGGGTGACAGTGGGTAGAAGCCTGGGGATAACCCAGGACAGGGTGGCGACTTTTCGCAGGATACACACACACACCACTCACAAGCTGGAGACGCTAACTCAACTTAGCATGTTTTCTGGGCTGTGGGGTGGGGGGGGGGGACCAGAGAAAACCCCACAACAGAACCAGACGGACACTCGATTGCAGGTCCCAGAGGCGTGAGGAAACCACGCTAACCACAGTGTCCCCAGCCACCACAAGAGTTATCGTTTTAGTTAATTCAGGTATTATTTTATATTTTAGATCTCTCTTCTGAAGTAGGCCGGGTTTCTTATTTATCTAGGTCATGATTTCTGGATTAGCAGCGGTCACAAAAAACCTTTTTATGGTTTTTCATATTGCAATTCTGCACATCCATTTTGATCATGAAGCTGGTTTCACCTTCATCTACAGATTCCAGCAGGCCCTGCTTGCCATCTTGTATGGCATTATCAATACTACACTAGTCTGGCTTGTTTTTCACCTAAAATACATTCCACGTTCTAGTCTGATGCCCTCAGCTGAATAGTTTCTGCATATAGCCCAGGATATTCATGCAATGAAGGAACTGCAAACACATTCTGCTCTACTGGGTTTAATACAGAAGATAAATGAAAGCATTCTGAAATTAGCAAGAGAAAATTTTATTTTATAGGCAGCATATAGTATGCATAGCAGGGGTGGGCAACCTTATCTACATAGGGCTGGTGTGTATGTAGGTGTTTGGGATAACCTTTAGGTCAGCTGTTCAAACCCAGTCTTCAGCTAGTCAGTCCTCTAATTAGTAATGTAATTAGGGAGCTGCAGCAGCCCTTTCTGGGTAAGATTGCCTACCCCTGATATATAGTATACATTAGAATGTTACCTGTTGTACAGGAGTCCATATAAAACCAGACTTCACACTGTAATAGAGTACATGTAATCACACACAATATTATGTTTATAAGAGCTATCAGTTCTTGTTAGTAGATAAGAGTAAAAAGCTTTACTGTTTCCTCATTCTAGCCTCCAATCAGCATTCCTAATAATCACATTAAACCAGACCATACCCTAATTTAGCAAAAT
The DNA here is from genome assembly GCA_019775915.2 of Cyphomyrus plagiostoma. Taxonomy (NCBI): domain Eukaryota; kingdom Metazoa; phylum Chordata; class Actinopteri; order Osteoglossiformes; family Mormyridae; genus Cyphomyrus; species Cyphomyrus plagiostoma. The sequence goes on along the minus strand of JABFEA020000119.1, from coordinate 8,852,268 downwards.
ACCAGTGAACCCTGCAGCGTATCTCTTATTTAGTGTAAGGGAGGCGTTGAGCTTGTGCCTTGCTGTACTGTATTGAGCTGGTGCATTTTTCATTGATGACTGTTTTCAAAATCTTGCCTGTCTTGCCAGTGAATTTTGTCACATGTATTTCTCTGGATTGCTGTTCACCTGTGACTGTCATTTGGTCAAGTTCCTTAGACCACTCACCATACCTTTTTTTTCTGGATCTCAGTTATTTAAACTGAAACTCCGATTCCAGTAAAATGGAATTCATTTTATCACCTTAATTCTTATTGTCTAATTGTGGTTAGTGGTTAGCATTTACTGCAATTTTCTACAGAGGGAAAAAAATTATCACATTATAGGGAGAAGCCTAGACTGAGAAGATTTAATTTGAACACAAGGTAGCCTGCACAGCAAATATATCTTTATTATAATTAAACAGACAATATTTAGTCTAAGTGGACCTTCAAGGAACCTGCTTCAGAATTCAAGTTGTATGCTTTTGTGTGATTGTAATGAGCTGGGTTCTTTTTGTTTGGTTCCTTACCTTCATCTGCCAGGTCTTGATAAACAGAAAGTAACTTTAATTACCTGCATTCTGGAAATGTTTAATTAGCACACTCTTGCAGGCTACATTCTTATAGGAGCTACATAGCTTCTGAATCTCTGCAGTAACCAACTGTAAAACAGGGACTCTTCGTGGTTGCTCTTTTACTCTCACACTGACCAGCAGTACGTTATATTGCTAGTTAAATGAATTAAAGGAGTAAAATATTGTGGGTGGGTGAGCGGGGGGGCGGCGTGGCGGGGGGGGGG
>JABFEA020000119.1:8818339-8835877 GCA_019775915.2 Cyphomyrus plagiostoma | reverse complement strand
TTTAATTATAGCCTCCATAACTTTACCAGTTATACAAGTTAGACTGATTGGCCTATAATTTGACAAATTACTTCTATTCCCTTTTTTGAAAATGGGCGTTATGTTGGCATGCTTCCAATCAGAAGGTGAATTAAAGAACCGAGGTACCACTCTATTTCTGTTTCCTGTGTCTCCCATTCGGGCGCGCAGATGGCAGAGAAATGCAGCCACAATATATCAGGAAAAAACATCACAAACCTTAAAACCTTAACAGACATCTCAAGGCATTCAAGAATGACATTGAGGTAAGTAAAGACATTAATGTAACGTTACTTTCTATTTTAGAATGCTCATGCCAACTATGGTTAACATGTTATCGTTAGCAATTGGAGAAAATTCTATTTCATAAGTATGGACACTTGGCGATCTGTACAAAACATCTTTCTGATAAGATGTTTGATAAGAATATGTGGGTAAAGGGAACACTTTGAAGCTATGTAGGCATTTTAGCAAGCTAAAGCTAAGTAGCAAACTGAGAACGACAGCTCAGTTGTCTTGACTCCTGGTGATGTAAACTTTCAAGCTTTCACTACTGCATGACTAAATATATGTCAAAAGGGGTAGTGTTTGAAACATTGAAAGAGTATTTTTCTGGAACATCGCGCATGGGTCTGGCTTGCCAGGCTACTTACCATCCACGTAGAGGTAGGCCCTGGCTATAGCTCATGTAAATACCTGCTAATTGTGAAATAATGTTCTTGTTGAAAGGATGCTCGTGAATGATTCAGGGCATGATGCATTTTGATTGGCATCCCTTATAGTCTTGTGAGGCCTATTTTTTTCTGTTAAACAATTGTAGCTGAAAATAAAGAACCAAATTACAACCAATAGTTTCAGTCATTGAGGGCAAAATAGGCCTAACAGCAAGGATTTATGCCATTTAATATTTACAAAAGTTAGATTTTCCATTGGCTGCATCTGTCCTGACATTGTATCTATTCCTGTGCTAGATTCCAGAAACAGCTTCAGTGAAGCAAGTCCCGCGCAAGAAGATGGATATCATTTTATTTATTTATTTTATTTAAATGTGTGTGTACTTCTAAGTTCAAACATGTTTGGTTGGCAAAATAAATGTTCTAAATTCAAATCAGAGCGTCTTCCATGTCTGGAATGTATGTAGAGTATTCTTGAGTCTATAAGGTAATAAATATAATAACAATAATATAATAATAAGAACCTTGTTTTAATTGTGAAACTAAAAGAAAATTTTGTTTTTGTCTGTTCTACTAGGTACTTGTACTATACTGACTAGGTAAAATAGAATTGCATTACTAAAATAAAGAGTCTAAAATACAATTTTCATTGACTAAAACTAGACTAAAATGTCATCAGTTTTCATTGACTAAAACTACACTAAAATAGTCATGGATAATTCTGACTAAAATATGACTATTGACTACAATGCTTAGACTTGTAGTCGACTGAAACTTGACTAGACTAAAATGAGTAGGGTATGGACGTGACTAAGACTAATAATAACTAAAATGACAGCTTGATGCAAAGACTAGACTAAAACTAAAATTAAAACAGGCTGCCAAAGACAATTATAGCAACCACTGAAATCTATAACATTTCCAAAGATGCTTTTGCCATTCAAGTAGGATGTCTTACCACTTCCCTTCTTGCATAGGTGCTTTGATTGGAAGGACAGCCTGATCTATGCAGTGTCTATTTTGTATGTTACTTCTTCTTTGTGTGGTATTTATAAACTAGTAGGCAAAATGTGTACAATTGAACAAAAGAATGCAATGACAGAATATATTATTATGGGTGGAAAGTCATAATATTGGGGTAGAAAGAGTTGGCAGTTACATGACATTGGATGACGTAATTCAGTGAGTCAGTGACTCGATTTATTATTATGATTCAAGTACAGTAAAACCTCAGATTGCGAGCATAAATCGTTCCGGAAACATGCTTGTAATCTAAAGCACTCATATAACAAAGTAGATTTCCCCATTAGAAATAATGGAAACTCAGATGATTCATTCTACAACCCAAAAATATTCATATAAAAATGATTAATACAAAATATAAAGTAAAAATACGTAAAACAAATTAACCTGCACTTTACCTTTGAAAAGAATTGTAGATGGTGTGAGGGAGACGAGAGAGAGGAGAAGAGGAGGGTTATTTTGTAGGATGATTTTCTCTATAATTAACGGAATCACTACTATCTGTTGGCTCACTGGAAACTGCTTCTTTTGTGCGACTTTAACAAGGAACCTTTCCAATGACAGCCGCTTTTGCCTCCTTTTTGATTTTGCGGAAATGTGACATTGCATTTTCATTTAACAGATTCATTGCTTGCACTACTACGCCCTTATTCAGGTGATGCTTTTCGAATAACTTTTGACTATACGACTGAGGCACACCAACTGAGACCGAGCATGGGAAACGATTACCCACAATCCCGCAGCGATAGAGCTCCGTTGGCTCAGTTGTGATTATGTGACGTTCGGCAGACAAAGTGTATCCGTAATACTCGTATTGCAAGATCTCGCTCGTTTATCAAGTTAAAATTTATTTTTAAATTTTGCTCGCCTTGCAAAACACTCATAAAACAATTTACTCGCAATTATTTATATTTACTGCATATAAATAAATATTACTGATTCAACCCAGGAATTTAATAACCAAGTTTACTGAACACAAGCCTAGCCCTATTGATAGTATTAAACAAGTAATGTAAAGCATTTGCTGCAATTGTAGTTAACTCTGATATTTCTTTAAATGTCTGAACTATGTTTTCTACACAGCTATTAAAGAGAATGAATTTGGCACGGATTCATGATAAATGTAGCACAAAAAAATTCTGGGAACAAAAAATTGAACAGCACTGTAAGATGATGACTAACGAGGAATTAAGGATGAAAACCAGCGCTTTATCAAAGTAAGTGTGGGCATGGAATTACCTGATTAAAAATAACATTGCATGTAAGATGTTGCTCATCCTACCTGAAGAATCCATACTTATTCCATTCAAAAATGTATTATTTAATCAGCTTACAGTTAACATCATACCGTGAGAACGGCTTTCTTGATAACTGCATCCCAATAAATTCACATTAGCACATTTAGTCTTTGCTTCAGATCATTGATGTTTGACGACATTCCTTCGTACGCAGCTCACTTAAAGCCCTACCTCAGCATCTTAGTGAGGTTGATTCTTAACTTTGACTTGGCTATTCCTGATCATTAGATCTCATTCACCAATATTTTGCTAAATATTTTATTAAATTTGCTCTTAAGCAACTGTCCTACAAAGATCCTAAGACAGGTCTAGGTCAGGTGCAGGACGCGTTCTTAAACCGCTAAATTATTCACAAATGTGTTCTTAATTGATGAATTCCATTATCCACATAAGTGAAAAGTGTGTGCCAGTTGCTCTTAGTTAACACAGGTAAACACCCTCTCAATGGCCACAAAAGGAAAGACTTTGGGGCCACGGGTAAACAGAAGATTAAGAAGGAATGTTGAGAGGGAGTGCCAAAAGAAAACTAAAGATAATGGGGCAGACGTGACACGCAAATAAAATGTAATTCTTCAGAGATGAAGGCACTGCTTCAGGAAGTGAAATAATCTGTAATATTTATTAGCATCAGTAGTAGTGATAACAAAAAAAGACACTATTACTTATTCCGCTACTGAATGTTCTGCACGTCCTCTGAATTTAGACACGGGTGCAGAAGCGATGAAGTTAAAAAAAAAAAATGGTTAGATTTAAAATCTGAAACAACAGAGAATGTTGCCAAACACAGAAGAGTGATGCAGGCCACTGGAGGGGGGCAGGCTTGCTCAGAATTTTCAGAGCTGGGTCAGTGCATCAGGGCCATTACAGGGGAAACTGCACTGTCAGGTGTGCCATCAACAGAGCATCTGGACACAGACCTGGACCCCTTGTCATGCCCTATACCATTTCCTGTGTTGGAATCACAAGGTAAACTGGTTTTGCAAAATAATTTTAATTTGACATTATGTCTAACATACCAAGTGCATAAAACCTAAATTTGGTCATTTATTTTTGTGAATGTGTTCTCTGAAACGTGTCCATCTGTTTGAAAATTGTAGCCAAAGTGCTTAGATTGTATTCAAATTTTACACTAAACATGGTTTGATTTATTATTTATTTCTAGATGAACCCCTGCCAAAGCAACCATCATCTGAGGCTGAACCTAGCATACTGCAACAAGTAACTGTCATTTCTTAATAATCCTTCTCACAATGGAATGATGAATTTCGAAATTGCTCAAAATTGGCCTTTTAAGAAATAGAACCTATTTTTAAATAGATAATTAGCTTGTCAATATTTGAGTATAAAGTAACAAAATATTTTGAAATTTACTTTATTCAGTGTTGATGCACAGTGTAAAATGTTCAGAACTCCAGATCGAATCCTAAAAATTTCGAGTTGTGATCAAATTTTCCCCTTAAGAAATAATGGAAAACCAATTATTTGGTTCCCAGCCCAAAAAATTACATCTAATTTTTTCATAATTTTTTTTAAGCATTTAAACATGAAATGAAATAAAACAAGAACAGCATATACTGTACTAAGCACATTTACCAAAACAGTAATTAGTAAAGTAAGAAAATAAATGTATCAATGTGTAAAGTTAAATAAAAGCAATGTGTCCTGCCCCGATCGTCCACTCCTTCTGTGTGCCACGCCCCCTCGTTAACCCCGTGTGGAATCCCCGTGTGATCAGCTGTTTCTAGCTGTTGTCATTAGTCCTCTGTATTTCGTCCATGTTTCAGTTTGTTTCCCCAGCCCAGTCATTGTATTGTCCGTCTGCGTTTTGCCTGCCTTACCTGTAATTAAACCCCATATTCCCCGATACCCTGACATCTGCATCTTTTGTCTCCGTTCCATCCTTGTTCAGCACGACAATATTATTATAATTAAATGTATCAATGGTTAATTATTAATATAAAAATAATAAGAAATCTTTATTTTTAAATGTATTTATTTTATAATAATCACTGTTACTGTCTATCATTGTCTAAATGTATTTTTACTGTCTAAATATATGTATTCAGGTAGTGTAAACATGCACAATGCTATCACTGTGAATGCAAGGCTGAGACTGAAGCATTACCTTTTGTTTCCACTGAGAGACGTGCCGCATGACTAATTTCCCCGCGTTTACAAGTTATCTTAGGTCGGCGTTCACAGTTTGACTTCTGAGATTCAGATCACGTTCTGGGTAATTTCTTTCAAATTGATTGGTTTGTCTTTTAAGAAATTCGAGTTATAATGAGTTTGAGAACTGAGGTACCACTGTACTTATAATATGTAATCTTACTACATCCTATATTACAGAAAAAAGTGAAGTGCTATTTGTCATCTCGCTGGGGGTCATCTTTGCTACCCAGATCAAGGAAGTATCCAGAATGTCTCCCAAACCATGCAGTACTGGCATTTTTTAGAATTAGCATGTTAATGTTGATCTTGCTGGAGAAATTATTTCAACAGAACAAAATTTTAATACAAGGTCATGATTAACAAAAGGGCAGGGGTGGTGACAAGTACACATTCTGTACAGTATTTCCAATGTTGTAGTTTTATTTTCAAAAATGCCAACATAGCCTTCAAAAATATGTAATCATTGCTTTAATGCATGTCTACTCTTTCATATTAGACCCCCTATTCTTTTTAGCACTGTTCTTTCCACCTGGGGGTATAGATAATGGTAAATGCATTCATATAGTGCTTTTCTACAAAGCGCTTTACAATTTACGCCTCACATTCACCCATTTACACACCGGTGGCGGAGGCTGCCATGCAAGGTGCCAACCTGCACACCGGGAGCAATTTGGGGTTCAGTGTCTTGCTCAAGGACACTTCGATGGGGTCAGGAGTAAGCAGGGCTCGAACCTGCAACCCTCTAGTTGCTGAATGATAGCACTGCCTTCTGCGCCACCAACTTCCCCAGATGAGTTGAAAAGAAAAAAATTAACAATATATGATGTTCTATACACTATCTTCACAATAAAGTTGTATATGAATGAGGAATTAATGGGGTTAGTCAATCACAGTGTATTACACAGTATATAGAAAAAAAGTGTGGTATGTTTCATTGTCTGATATCTCTCACTGTCCAGCTCAGTAGAGCACACTCTTGAGCCAAGGCTGTCTCATAGGTTAATCATCAATCCATCCATCCAACTATCCATCCATCTGTTGTGTTGTTTGACTACTGGAATATGATTGAATTACTTTATTTACACTCTTGAAAAGATTCAAGGGTGTGAACTATCAGGCAGGTATTTAATTTGAATGTTTTTTGATGCATCCATTTCTTGCAGACTCCGTAATGAATGGATAAGGAGGTTGGAAATTCAGACCGAGAACCAAAGGAGCTTTAATGAGGAGAGCATGAGCAGAGCCAAGAAGCACCAGCAGATATTTTGATTGAGGCGCAGTGAACCCAACCTAGCTTTTGCATTTTCATGCCTCGCGGATTTCATGAAGTTTTAATAGCTCCCAATGAAGTGTTTTGACATATTTTCTTCCACTTTCAAAAAAAGTTTTACTGCATCACATATAAAAAAATAAAACGGATACAATGAAATTAATTTTATTATGGGGGTCCAGGTATACATCTGAATAACAAGTTGTTTTGTTTGTTTTGCAAGAACTCTAGTGCCTGCATGTTAAAACCACAAATGGAAACTATAAATAGGTTTACTTCTTAGAATTCAGGCACTTCTAACTGTCCATATTATACATGTTGTATTTCTTATGTTACAAAAGGTTCAGGTAAAAGGAAATTAAAATAAAGGCTATTTAGCACCACAATGACAGACTTATTCGAAAAAAAAATCAATTTACCATGAGGGCATAAATACACAAAAATGTGTCATTGCCTGTTTTTTAGCTGCATTAAAATCTGAATGCTATTATGTTAATTTTAATTTGAATTCAAATGTGTTGTTGAAGACGTTTTTAAATAAGCAGTGTCAACTTTTATGAGGGAACTTAAAAGTACACCATTTAAATGCAGGCTCTTGATTTATCTTATAATTAAAAATATTGCCATGAATTATGCATTATTTACTGTTATATAAGACTGCAAATGAACCTTGAAGTATAACAGAAACATTGTGTGATGAAATTTTTCCAACTCATCCTAATCAATATGAACCTTGATCTGGAACAAAAGCATTTTGATGGAAAGTCAAATATCTTCACCCTGGAATTATTTCAAAACAAAATAATTCACATTAAACAGTACTTCTGTAAATTTTTAGGATCTCATTTTAAGCCTCTCTTCTAGGTCATTGTAATGACTACAGACAGCTGGATGTTACATTGGCACTATTTTAGGTGAAGCTCACGATGCATTCTTGTATGGTGAACAAACAAAACAGAATATATTGTTAAAGTTTTCACTGTTAGTCCAATGCAGTTAAATGATTCATAAGTCAATGTTACACAGATAATGGTTCAATTATTGTTGAATTTAGAGACCTTGCAGGCTGAGACAATGGTTTTAATGTATGAAATATTTAGGTTTACTTTTTTTTCTTTTGACAAAAGATGCAATAAGAGAGCTCTATTGCATTTGGGAGGATGAGCATAAATATTTAGAATGGACTGTTTCAGGACAATTTTGTATTTCATATATTTTTACTTGCTTAAATCCATATTATAAAAATAATTACAATCCCATTCATCCTTTTGAGATGGATGGATGGATGGACAATAAAGGTCAATCATCACGTTCAGGACATCCAGTTTCTGGAGACACTGATGATGTTACGATCGTTAGACTGGTCAAGCTGAACCGTGGACTCTTTCTCTGTGTTGTTGCAAGACAAATTCCTGGGTGCAGTTAGTGATCTGTGAGCTCAGGAACAAACAATGCCAGAACTGAAAATAAATCACCCAATCAAGGAATTGTTATTTTTCAGATGAGGTAGAGGAACAAAATATGGAATCATTCAATATTGAGGAAAAAATTATGGAATCGAGAACAAAAAAGAACACAATTTGTACTAGTATTTTGTTGCACCTCCTCTGGCTTTTACAATGGCTTGAATTCTTTGAGGCATGGACTTCACTAATGAAAAACAATATTCTACATCAGTCAGGTTCCAACATTCTTGTATAGCAGTTGACAGACCAGCCTTGCAGGATGGGACCTTGTCATGTACCATCTTTTTCAATTTCCACCATAAATTTTCAATTGGTTTGAGATCCGGATTGTTTGCTGGCCATGTCATTGAGTTGATATGCCTTTCTTGAATAAAAGTTTTAATGCTCTTTGCTCAGTGGCATGATGCATTATCATCCTGAAAAATGACTTCATCATCACCAAACCTACTATCGACTGGTGGAATAAGAAAATTGTAAAAAATTTCAACGTACACCTATGCATTTACTGTGGAAGTAATGACTGCTATCTGTCCTAGTCCTTTACCTGACATTCAACCCCATATCATCAATGACTGAGGAAATTTTAGTCGTCTTTATATGTTTCATTGGGATGGCACCAAAAAAACATTCCAGCATCATCTCCTTGGCCAATGCAGATTTGGGATTCACCACTGAATTCCACTGTCATCCAATCATCCACAGTCCACGACTGCTTCTCTTCATCCGACTGTAACCTTGTTTTCTTCTGTCTAAGTGTTAATGACGATTTACGTTTGGCTTTCCTATACCTAAATCCCATTTCCCTCAGTCATCTTCTTACAGTTCGGTCACAAACATTGGCTCCTGTTTCCTTTTCTGACATTTTGATGTCTTCCTTAGTCTACCTGTATGTTTCCCTTTTTCAACCTTCCCATTTTGTTTATATTTGCTCCAAATTTTAGACACAGCTGACTGGGAATGACCAACATCTTTTGCCACACTCCATGTTGATTTACCTTCTTTAAGGAGTTTTTAATCCTTTCTATTGTTTCAACTGACAGCTCTCTTGTTGGGGCCATGTTTCCTGTCAATCAGTCAGGTGAAACAATTTGTTAAGGTCTGCAAGAACTCTCTTTTAACTGTAGATTTTCATAATTATACCTCTGCAGGTATTTGTTTCAGAAATGCAAATTACAGAGTGATTCCATAATTTTCTCCACAACATAGAGTGATTCTATATTTTTTTCCTCTACTCCATTGGAAAAAAGATGTGCCATTAATTGCAACAATGTGTGATTCTGTGATTTCATTTTTGGACTACAAAGGAAAACTGACTGAAAACATCCTCTAAGAGTAGTGATTCCGTATTTTTTGCCAGGGGTTGTAATAGGCAGGATCCCATGAAATGGGATAAACAGGGACAGCAAAGACTGCTTGTCTTTTTCTCCAATATAATCATTTAAATGAACATGTTTGTATAACAGCTCCTCAACGGTTTGCCCTGCAGCCTCACACCTCCAAGGTCATGGGTTTGATTTGTGCCTGTGGTTCTGTGTGTGCTTCACATACAATCAAGGCTGTCCCCTGCTTCATGCCCTGTATTTTCTAGAATGGGTCTGATATCTGCATTGACCCAGTGTCAGAATCAGAACAAATCTGATGGCCAGGACTAAGATTTTTATTAATAATAATAATAATCAATCCTTTATTGTCCCCGTGGGGAAATTCTTTTTACGTCTCCCTCAACTTGGTCTTTGCAGATCAAGTTGTCTGCGAAGGGCAGCCACCTGGTGGCACACCCAGGAAGCTGGGGGCTAAGGGCCTTGCTCAAGGACCCACAGATGTGCTGAGACTGGGTTTGAACCTGTGACCTCATGATTACAGGGACACAGGCTTACCCACTGAGCCACACGCTGCCCCTATTTGTGAGAAGATGTGGCAACAACAGAAGTTGTCGACCAGGCCAGCAGTGATGATGGTGATAGTTGTTGAGCAAAATCTCACTGCAGAAAGCAATACAGTATATGGACAAAAGTATAGCGAGACCTGGTCATTACACCTACTGGAACTTTTTATGACACCTCGTTCTAAATCAATAGGGATCACTATGGAGTTGGTCCCCCCCTTTGCAGCTATAACATCTGGCTTAATTAACTTGAGATTTTGTAGTGTATCTGTAGGAATTTTTGTTCTTTCATCCGGAAGAGCATTTGTGAGGTCAGGCACTAATGTTGGATGTAGTTCTAGTTCATCTCAAAGATGTTTGATGGGGTTGAGATCAGTGCTCTGTGTGGGCCAGTCAAGTTCTTCCACACTAAACTCTCCCAACCATGCCTTTTTGGACCGTGCTTTGTGCACTGTGGTACAGTCATGCTGGAGCAGAAAAAAACCTTCCCTATACTGTTCCCACAAAATTGGAAGGACAGAATTGTCTAGAATGTCTTGGAATGCTGAAGCATTAAGGGTTCCCTTCACTGGAACTATGGGGCCCAGCCCAACCCCTGAAAAACAACTCCATACCATTATCCCTCTTCCACCAAACTTAACAGTTGGCAGAACGCAGTCAAGCACTCATCCATCAGACTGCTAAACACAGAAGTGTGACTCCTCACTCCACATAACACATTTCCACTGACCCAGAGTTCAGTGGCAGCATGATTTACACCACTACATCCGACGTTTGGCATCGCACTCAGTGATGTGAGGCTTGAATGCAGTTGCTTGGCCATGGAAGCCCATTCCATGTAGCTCACGGCACAGTCAAAAAAAGTCACGCCCCAGGTAAACTTGACGTAGCTCCTAATCTTTTTGATCGCTCAAAATTCTCCTGGCATAGAATATCTAGCAGGGAAAAAATTTCACAAACTGACTTATTGCAAAGGTGACGTCATATGACAGTACCATGCTTGAATTCACTGAGCTCGACAAAATGACCCATTCTTTTACAAATATTTGTAAATCTGACTGCATGGTTAGGCGCTTGATTTTATGAACCTGTAGTAAGAGGTATGTCCATATAGTTTATATTTGAGTCCATAATGAACTATCGCAGATGCTACAGGCACGAGGCAGGGAACAACCCAGGATGAGGCACCGACTGATTGCAGAGCACACTAATTCACATATACACGCACCTATGGGCAATTTGGTAACTCCAATTAAGCTCAAAATGTTTTTAGACTGTGGGGGGAAAATAGATTACCTGGAGGAAACCCCACAATGACATGCAGACTCCACACATGGAGCCACGAACTCTGGTCCCAAAGGTAACAGGCAACAGTGCTGATCGCCGTGCTGCCCGTTCAAGGGAGCCATGCAGGTTCCACAGTTATATAACTTAGAAGTAATAAAAGCATCCTCTACTTTTTGAATACAATTTCTGGTATATTCCACAGATAGAGAAAGCCCTTCAGAAATACAGTCCACCTTAAAGTAAGAATCATGCATTGTTTTTTTTTTGCCATGGCCCCTATAGGGCTGCAGTATATTCATCCTGATGCCCCCCTGTACATACACACACCTACACACTGACCACACATAAAAATAAAATATCATTATTTGGTACAAAGCATTCTTAATGTGTATACTGAGCATTATAATGCAGTATAAAGGTATCTATAATGCATTATAGATGAAATCTTCATAAAGCATTCATACACGTGACTGTAATGTGTTACATCTTGATAAATATTTATATCCATGTTTATAATGCTTTATGAATGCAGTATTATTTGTTATGATTGTGTTTATAAATGACCAAAAACATGACCTTAACTAAAGTGCTACCCATTGTTACGTCCGGCGACGTCCGTCCTGTTTCTGCCCTTCGTATGCCACGCCCCCTCGTTACCTCTTGTGCTTCCCGAGTGTTTTCACCCGTGTGGCGTAGCCGCACGCCAGTCCTGTGATTCGTCTTTGTCTGTATTTAAGTCTGCGCCAGCGTCTGTTCCGGCAGACGCGGCATTGAAGTTGTTTCCTGTCAGTGTGTACGACCAGTAAAGCCCTGTTTCTTGTACTCTCGGCTGGTTTCCCTTTGTCTGCCCTGCACGCACCACCGCTAGCGCAACACCCATAATTTTAATTTATTAATAAACTGTCCTCACATTTAAAAAAAATATTTCTAAACATAGCAATTTGCCACCCACATCAACCCCCCCCCCCCACACACACACACACACACACACTTCTACCCCATAGTTTGAATATCTCTGTTTTATACTAAAGAACATGAAGCAAGCATTTTTGTATATCCTGGTTACTCAATGCTTTTACAAACTGTGTGAGAAGTACTCTGATAGTGAAGATCCCTAATACATTGTGTGTGTGTTGGAGGCTATAAGATTATACTGTATTTTATACACTGCACTGACAACAACAGAATATCAACCAAGCAAACATGCATTATATTCATATTTCAATTTATTGTACTAGTTGGGGACAGGTTGGTCCCCAAAATAGTTTCAAAGATAATTAAAAGGGTTGAGGCAAACATTATTTTAGTGATGAATACGGGAAATGGAGAATAAACTTAAGTATCAGGTTATTATAAATTCTAAACTATATATGAAAAAATATGCATATTAATGTAATGTTAGGGTGTTGCAGTGGTACCATTGTCTTTTGCTGTACTACCTTAATTTCTACATATATAATTTTTTGCTAGCAAAGTACATCTTGCTGGCATACATTTTTATTTGGTCTACTAATTGTTTTTCTCTCATTACCAGGTTCTGGTACAGAAGAACACCTCTAAACTGCCAGTCCTCATCTCTGACAAATATTGCCGCGCGGAAAATGTCCATTTTGTGTTCAGGATGCTCAGCACCATCCATCCAGCACAGGTGCATGTGTGGTGCAGTGAAGCCGAATCGCTCCAGACACATCTAAGGTACCTGTGAAAAATAACTTTGTCGCTGCCGTTCATAGCATGAGGTCTCCAATTACCTCCAAACTGCTGACAGCATTTCAGCTTTCACTGAATTTTTGACCGCATGATGGTTTCCCTACTGGAGAAATCTGTCAGTGGTGTGTGATATACTGAGGGCTGTAGATGTGCATTTCACTAAGGGGCTGCATGTCTTTAAACTCTGTCCTGTTGAAAAGCAATGTTTATGTTGCGCAGACACATATAACATTTTTAATAGTCTGTTTTTACTTTTTATATAAAGCCATGCATTGACTTCCAGCCTCCATATCAACTGTGATTAGAAAGGTGCTTGAGAACATATTGTATTTGGAAAAATAAATCATAAACGGGACATGCTGCTGTATACTTTTATTTTACTTTTCTGAGCTTTCTGTAACAAATAAAAAAGCATTGTGGAAATGGTCTAGTCAGTCCTCGCTGACATGAATGGCAAAGTAACTTCCAGTGTCAAAAGGAAGAGGATTGTGAGGTCACAGGTCATCATTAGGGTACCATTGAGGATTTTAACTCTTTACTCACATTGCAAGACATAGTCATATAGCTCACCTAGCTATTCTGCTTTGCTGTTCACTGGTCTAAAGAGCCATGATAATAGACCTAAGCACTGGGATCCCAGGTGTAGTATGATGTGGTGTCTTTCACAAGGCTAATGACCTAAAATATGTAAAGAAGGAAGTAGCCAAATTGTATAACTACTCCTATGCTTACAACATAAACGCAGTATATGCATGCCGGTATGTTTTTTAATGTATAAGAATGTATTCTCTAATATATAATGTTGAGGTCTTTGACAGTATTAATTCTTCAAATAATTTGGTATTTGCTGGATAAATATAGCTTAAAAGTTAATAAAGTTAGCCATGAGTAGATAGGGCCAAAGCAATTAAAGGATAAATATAACGTTCAGTTCATTATGGGACTAGCAGACTTAGCCTATATTGGAGCTCTGTACTGCAAAATCCGTCATCCATGCTGGGTTTTAATTGGAGTTGTGTCCAATTTGTATTTATTTTCATAGTCTTGCTATGAATTTCACACTCTTCATATCCAATGGCTACAGCAGGTTTATCTATTTTCTTTATCCTCGTTTAAATAGTTCTTATCTAGAGACAAGCCATCTGTTTATCTGTTTTTTTATATTACCTCAATTAACAATACCTTACCAAGGTCTTACTCTTCAAGTTTAAGGAATGGCTAAGTTGAACACTCCTAGTTCCACCTATCTAAGTAAAAAAAACTAGACAAAAGACTTCTGAGAAACAGGAAGTGTCACACATACTGCAACCAAAATCTACTGCAATAATGCCAGATAACTTAAGCATTAAAAATGCCAGTTGGCACATAAGTTTAACTTTTTTCCTTACACTTCTGTCTTTAGAAATATAATGAAGAATGCTAAGCATACATGATATACCTAAGAACTGAAATATCTTTAATTCCACAAACCAGTTTAGAAGATTTAATTAGTGTGAGTACCCCAATTATGATTAGTCATCAATGCCCTTTCTTGCTACTGACTCATTGGAATTGACTGGACTACAGTATATGATGAGGCTGTGAGCTTACAATACTTTGATAACTGCTTATCAGTAAATGCTGCAAAAGCTTGATAACATTTTATTTAAACTATAGCTGGAATAACAAAGACATGTATGAGGGCTTGGACATCAGAAGAATCTGACCATTGTTCATGACCTTTTTTGTTCAACTCCTAGTCCAAACTCCTGTTCTTTTCTGCCTGGGCTACTGTAATTCCCCTTTGGATGGTTTCTTGCTTCTCTGACCACTTTATCCAGAATGCGGCTCTTCATCTCATTTCAGTCTCCAAAGGTATGAACACGTGTGTCTGTCACCCTTTCCATTCTCCAGTCATCCCTGACTATAGAATGCATTAGTGGGTTCCTTTCTTCAAGGTCATTAATTCTAGCACCACAGTCAGGTCTGAATTTCTTATGATTTTATGAAAAGCTGGCCTTCCACAGCTGTCCCTTCATTCTAGCCCCTGTTGCATGGATCACAATCTAACTCATCTCAGTGATGAATCCTCTTAGTCTACAATTACACTCATTAACATTCTGCCATGTTTCCGATGCTTTTAACTACCTCTGACATCCAACCGCAACATTTTGCACCTGCAAGCATACTAATGCACTCTTGTGATTTATGAGATTACCACAGATATTGCAGTGCAGTATGTTATTTGCAAAAATTGTTTGGTGCCATTGGGGCCAGTTAGCTGGCACTGAATAAAAATGTGAAATGAACAACCGAAATTTGCATTTTACATTTTTCTTTAGGTTTCGAACTCGTGTCTTGCATGAAGCCTACTGAACTGTGGGTCCTTTTGGGAAGGACTCAACAGAAGGGATATTCCAAAAGAGCAGCAGAGGATCGCACTTTTGTCCGCTTCATTCTTTGAGCAATGAATCATCGAAGGACGAATCAAATTCAAAAAAAAAGGGTAACAAAATTAAATCGAAGGAAGTTTCAAAGTGTTCAGACACCATGACTCTTGGGTGATTGGATTGTTTCTTAAAATGCTGGATATCAAATGAGTTATGATGAATTGCTTTGAGAATGTGTACTGCATTTTCAACAGATCCAACTGACTCATTAGGATGTACACATGAGAAATAACACAGAATGCCTTTCAAATTGACTAAACTATCCAGTTTTCCTGTGAGCCAAGTAGGAGTCAGATTTGAAATTCAGACATTCTGCTTTTTTAACACTAGTAAATAATCGCAACATCATAAATAATGACTATAAACTATATAAGTATGGTCCATAGAAACTAATTAATGCCAGCATCTTTTCCTGAACAGGTCTGAGCCTATCCAAGGCAGCCCAGGGCATAAGCATGGATATCCCAAAGCCGTAGGTTTGCTGTCAACACTGTACTCCCACAAAATTGGCAGGGCCATGTCCCTATTATCCATGCCTAAATATACGCCCTTCGGGTACACAATACAGAGGGACACAATTACACAATACAAGTAATTTAGACTACAGGAAGAAACAGATATGGTACAGAAGACATGCAAACTCCACATACTTACAAAAAGCTGAGGTAGACTGCAAACCCCCAACTCTGGAAGTAATAGTCAACAGCCACCCAAAACTTGGTGTATGAGTTTTCAGCAATCATATTCAGCTAAACAAATAAATTGAATAAAACAGTGCATTTTAACCAACTGAAACAATGAAAAAAAAAATCATATTCAGGCATGAAATCAGAAAGTTTCATTTTTTGTTGTTGCCTAATACAATGTGTTTCATCTGAGAATAAAGCAAAATTTTTCCTTTCCACTAAAAATGAGGATGTGACATCTCTTAGAACGGGAATCAACTGTAAATCAGCCTAAGAATTAGATTTTTGCTATTTTTAAAATCAATGATTGAATTTATTTGAGGTATCAGCTGTGAATCATTTTCAGTAGGTTCCACTTAATTTTATTTATCTGTGTAATAAGGACACCAAACAGTGACGCTGCATCAAGAAATCTTTCTTGGTTTCTTGCATCAGAGCTATGTTCCATGTCTTACACTATACTGCCATCAAGTGATCACATGTATAAATTGATCTATATGACTGGATAGGCAATTCCATAGAAGTCTTAATTTGTGAATAATTTCCAAACTGATGAAAAATCTTCTTGAATTGTAACATCACTCATTTATCAGTAAAAGTAAGTAAGTAAATAAGTAGTTTATTTATATACCATCTCTTGAGAACAAATGTCACAATGCAGGTGCACCTCTATGGGTCCAGCCATAGTGACCCACCCAGATTGACATCTGGGCCAACCCAACCAGATTTTGTGTTTTTTTTTTACCGTCCTGTAACACTGACTATTGTACAGAGATCAGTATGACTGAATGTGTGAGCTCCCTCTAGTGGTGCTCATTAGGTAGAACACCACAGTCATGGCTGTATCATCGTTGCAGTCACCATATTGTATGTATCTAAGCCTGTTTAAGAAAATGTGCAATAATGAGCTTCACTCAGGCCAAACCAGGTTTAATCCAGGCCCAACCATCAGTCACTTTCTGTATCCACCACTGTTACAATGATTCACAAAATATCAAACAAAATATATTCAAACATCAATAAAGGGCCTGTCTGTACAATTAAGTTTTCAGACACTGTTTAAAAGAGTTCACACTGCTAGCTGATCTAATGCCTATAGGCTTATTGTTTCACAGCCTTGGTTCACCTTGTATCCGGAAAAACAACACAATCCTTATCAGAAGACTCCAGTGTCCTGTATGGTGTCAAAACATCACAGATATAAGCAGATGCCTGATTGGTAAGAGCCTCATAAGTAAATAAAATATACTTATAATCTATCCTGTATTTTAGTGGGAGCCAGTTTAGAAACAAAGGCAAAATATCATATCTTTTTTTTGCTCTTATTTTATCCGTCCAGTTTAATCTGAATTTATACCAGAAAATATTATTAATAATGTTGTTTAACAGTGTTTGATAACTGTAATGAAACATGAGGGTTCTTTTAATAGTCTCACATGGCATTCAGGATTAAGAAGCACCTGTACAATACACAATGCTTCATAATGTGTTAAAACCTATCCATCCATCTATCCATTTTCTCCCGCTTATCTGGGGTCGGGTAGCGGGGGCAGCAGTCTCAGTAGGGAAACCCAGACTTCCCTCTCCCCGGCCACTTTATCCAGCTCCTCTGGGGGAATC
>JABFEA020000119.1:8807306-8818239 GCA_019775915.2 Cyphomyrus plagiostoma | reverse complement strand
GCCTTATAGTGCGGAAAATACGGTATCTTTTTTGGCTTGTCAGATTGCACAAGTACAAATAAACAAAGTCAAAACTTGTTTTGAACCATTTATTTGTCATCTGTAGTTTGATTTTGAGTATGGGAGGGGAAAATCAATTAAAATTGAAAATCGGATTTATTATAAAAAAAAATTATTTTAGGCCATACCACCCAGCTCTACGTGCTGGGCATAAGGAAGTCTAGGATGACACTCTACCACCCTCAGGGTGACCCACAACCAGAATAGTTTAACATAACTCATACTTGGAACCCTTGAGGCATATGGAGTACATACCGTACATCAGGCATCTAGTCCATGCCTATTTTTGCACTCTAAACGAGTCAACTAGGTACTCTTTATACTTTTTGATGTTCGGATGAGAAGCTAGGCTGCCAGTAGATCTGACATTTGTGGTCAGTGGCATTGCTAGAAATCTTGGGCCCCATGAAGGCATATCATATTGAGTCCAGATGATTCAAAAATTTTCCAAATTTTTTAGGCCACACCTGAGATCTGAGACGTGAAATCCAAGCTGCTTATATGCTAGCACAGAGTATGGCAGAAAAAGTTAAGGGAATAAGCACTACTATGACCGGAGACTGTGTTTCAGTCCTCTTGCTGTTGGAGACAGATCCTTAATTAGCAACTTGGGACTGGACTACAGACAAAGCACAAACTTGCTGACCACTGGAAGTGCATTCCATATATTGGATTGTTTTCAAACAGGAAAGGACCATGAAGCTTCTAAACCTAAGTGAAGTAGGGTGAGTAAATGGCTCAAATCCAAGAAACATGGGGATCGAGATCCCAGCATCTAGAGAGAGAAACAGAATGGACGCTGATTGTGACTCTGAAGATGTTTTTTTCATGGTGGATGGTATGAGTACTGTGCCCCAAAACAGGCAAGTGAACTAAGGAAGAGAAGCAGTCAGGCCTTTGGTTTGGATCTGGAATTTGTACCGACTGTCTCAGGTAGTTCAGTAACAGGTATTTGTAACAGGTAATACGTTTGAGAGTCATGACCAGTTTAAGTAAGGTCACTCGTGTTTTGAATAGTGAATCTTTTGCCTGTGTCTGAGATGGGGGTAAGGGTGGGACTATGGAGGAGGGGAGGAGCTGGTGAGGGGGGATGGAAGGAGTTTGACAGGAAGAAGAAGGGAGGCAGGGAGAAGAGATTTTAAGTTGGTAAAGGATGGGTTTGATTAAAGAAGGAAAGGAGGAAACCTGGGATTAACCATAGCTTTTAATTTGTTGGTGTTAATGTAGTATGGGCAAGACTTTGGGAGCTGCAGAAGTGAAGGTGTGCACCGCTTGCTACTCTGGATTTCCAGAGAGCAGTGAGTCCAAAGATAGTTTTCTTATGAACATCCATGAGCTCTAACAGGCAAGCCAACATCCTGGTACCAATAACTGAGTAAAATCCCAGGGTAAATCTTAAAGGTTTCATTAATGTTTACCATTTTTATTTCAAATAAAAGTTCTGTTTTGTTCATACAAAGCTCGTATGCATGTTGTCTCCCAGTTTACTGTGAGCTTGTCATGCCTGAGCGAGTACATAACAGAGCTATAATGCCGCTGACTTAATGCTCAGGAGTTTAACATCTCTCACACACAGTACAGCCATAAAAGCAGATAGCTGGGCCTCTCGGCACCCTACCCAGAGTTATTAAGCAGTTACTGATATCTCAAATTCAAGTTGACTCCTTTCAACTCTGCTCCAATGCTAATTACAGTTGAAACCAGAAGTTTACATACATTTCAGAAAAAGACACATTTTTTTTCTCGCTGTCGAACATTAAATCAGAGTAAACTTTTTCTGTTGTAGGTCAGTTAGGATCACTTTGAGATCAGTTTACTCTGATTCAGTGTTTGCCAGTGATTCAAAAGTTTCTGTGTCTTTTTCTGAAGTGTATTTAAACTTCTGGTTTCAACTATATGTGGATATATTGAAGCAACATATGAAGGCATCAGCCAGGAAGTTAAAGATTAGGTGCAAATGTGTCTAACAAATGAACAATGACCCCAAATATTTGTCCAAATTAGTTACAAAGCAGCTTAAGGACAACAGAGTCAATGTATTGGAGTGGCCATCACAAGGCCCTGACCTCAATCCTACATAAAATTTGTGGGCGGCACTGAAACGGCGAGTGTGAGCAAGAAGGCTTACAAACCTGAATCTGCTACACCAGTTCTGTCACGAGGAATGGGCCAAAATTCCAGCAAATTATTATGAGAAGCTTGTGGGAGGAGATACCCAAAGTGTTTGGCCCAAGTAAAAATGTTTCAAGGCAATGCTACCAAATACTGAGGAAGTATGCGTAAACGCTTGACTTTGATGAAAGTAATAAAAATAAAAAATAAAATGATCTCTCTTTTTATTCAGACATTTAACAAATACAAAAAATTTTGGTGATCCTAACTGAAACAGAAAAACAGAAAAAGTTTACTCAGATTTAATGTTCAACAGTGAGAGAAAAAGTTTGTGTCTTTTTCTGAAGTGTCTGTAAACTTCTGGTTTCAACTGTAGGTGTTGGGTGACACTGCCCCAATACATGAATAAAGCGCTGAGCAGGAGGGCTACATAATCTATAAAATCACTTTGGAAAAAACGATCTTAAAGGTATTTCATTGATGTGAACACTTGCTGCAGAGATAAGGGTTAACATGATACTTTTCACAATTTCATTGTCAACCAAACAGCTGAGCGATATGTCACAGGAGGAAGGAATTTGGATTTGGCTCATCATTCTTGATAATTTTTTAATTACTAGTTCTTTATTTTTTTATTACTAGTTTTATCTGAGAAGTAATCACTAATAATGATGATGTAAGGTTTGGATCAGATTCATGCTTAGATTAGATATTAGTATAGTTAATATAGCATTAGTATAATTTCTTATCACATATGTGGACTATATATAATTTTATTGGCACAATAAAAAAGTGTAATGAACTTCACATGAGAAATTTTCTAAATGGTAAAATAGCTCAATAATACATTGTGCAAAAGGCCCATATTACAGAGAATATCTGAACAGTATTTCAAGTATTATAATAAAATAGAAAAATATACAGATACAGATACAGCTAGTACAACCCGAGAAAAAGACTAATGAACTATCCTGAGGTGTGTACATGTAGAGGGGACTGGTGTGGATTTTGGGCAGACGGTGAAATTTGGGCACAACGATAATAAGTAGGATATGGTTCCTACCAAACAAGCATTGAAAAGAATTGGATCGTTTGCAAATGTAACTACTAATACACTTATGTGTTCTTTCTAGTCATGCTATTTTCCAACAGTTTATTGAAGATTGTCATTGAATTTATCCATTAAATTTTACATGATGTTAAGCTGATATATTGTTTATATCCCTTGGCCCAAGAAAGTGTATAACAAAGTTCCTTCCAATATAAAAAATACTGTATTGTACAATAAGGAAAATACAAAAGAATAGTCAGCATACCAACAATGCTTGAAAAGGTTTGCACAGATAACAGATGGAGCGAGATAAACTGGCAGACATTATAATAACGCCTTCTTGCCAAGTTTCCTGCTAATTACATCATCAAGGAGAGTCGCGTAAAAGAATCATCATCAAAACTGGCAACCGCAATAACAAAAAGCTTCCAGCAGGGGAGAGAGAAACTCTAACTTAACAATACTGAAGTACTAACTAACAACACAAGAGTAAAGCTTTGCAAATTCCACAATGAGCTCGGCATCTGATAGTCACTCAGTGAACTTCCTAAATTCTGACATATATGGATTAACTCTTGTAGTAGAAATTTCTACATATTTTCTATAAACAGTTAAAGAATCCAAGAAATATATTTAGGGTAGACAGCAGAGATTCTTTCTCAGGAACTGAAACTGAATCTGGGTAGTTGTCATGCCCTTGAGAAGCTGCCAAAAATAATTTCAGGTTGCTATAGATTACTTATAGAAACCCTGCAGGGTTAACTATGGGTTACTACTTTTGTTGGAAAGGGGAGTGTAAAAAATTGGGCAGAGTGGACCCAAGAGTAGAATTTCACTGCCTAATGAAATATTTTGAGAAATACAGCTCATAACAATTTTTTTTGTATTTTCCTAACTTATGCAGTCTGTCCCTGAAGTGATGGGAATAACGTAGGAATATGCTGAACTCTTTGTGGACATTCTGACTTAACATTAAATCACAGTAAACTTTTTCTGTTTAAGGTCAGTAAGGATCACCATTTTGTATTTGCTAAATGTCAGAATAAAAAGAGAGAGATCATTTTATTTGTTCTTTTTATTACTTTCATCAAAGTCAGACGTGGTGACTCTGAGGCTGAGGATCTGTGGTAGCAATTGGAAGGTTGGTTCAAATCCCATGAATGCCAGGAATGATCCTACTCTGTTGGTCCCCAGATCAAGGTTATTAACTGTAATTGCTACATTCTGGGTATGATGGCGGCTTATTCAAATGAACAAAATAAGACGCTACGAATAAGAAACTAAACGAATCGGAAGCTACAAATAAGTAGCTAACTTAAGCCGCGTGTGACTTTGCCATTAGTCAGGGCCGACAAGGTTGACCATGGCCAAGAAACACGAAGACAACGTAATCCGTAAACGCACTGAGAAAGCGCAGCAGTGATCTGTAGCTCCGCCCACCGCTCCGCTCCGATTAACATATATTTGCATGTAGTAAACTTGAAAATGAAAAGGCAAAGTAGGAAATGAAAAGTCAAACTGGAAAAAGAAAAGTCAAATTGGAAAATGAAAAGACAAAAAGGGTTTTTAATTTCATTTTTTAATTTTTGACCTGGCTTTGTCTGTAGCTGCCCCCAGACTTTGGAACGGTTTCCTGTCCAACAGTAAGTCCTGCTGTACTGCTGATGCGTTTAAATCAAAATTAGAGATCCTGCTTTAAACTTAATTTGAGGTTGTCCTAGAGTTTTGTCAAGTCCACAGTTATAGTTACTTTTAATTTCATTTTAATAATTCTTTTAAAATATTTTAATGACCCTCTTTCTGTTCTTATTGTTTCCTTCTATTTTAATTTATATTTTACTAAGTTAATCATCTTATTCTTTTTATATATTTTACTATGTATATATTATTTGTTAATTTATTCTTTCTAAACCAGAAAGAACTTAGGGTCAACTTTTGTTATATTTAAATGTGCTATATAAATAAATGAATTGACATGACTTACAATACTGAACTGTTTAAGCATTCTGACTGTTTCAGACTTCTGAGGTCTCTTTCTATTATCTGTTGTTTGAGAAACTTCTTGTGATTAGCAATTGCAATCGTGCACTGCGCTCACTCAGCTCTAAATGACGAACGACCACATAGACATGTGTGCTGCGTATTCGCTTCTTTCTCTGTGCAGAGCAATCATGGTCAGTTGTGTGTATATGCACGTGAAAACTCGAGGGCTAATGTTCTGCGGTGTTGTTTTCAATTTTTTAACTAACTGACACAACAACTAAGCAGCCCTCCCAAGTCTGCTGATTGGCCATTCTGGGCCTGGTTACAGCACACCTTGAAGAAATGCCAAAGGTCCTTAGGATTGCATAAGCATGTATGATATACCTCTGGGCATCAGATTAATTAAGAGGTATTGTAGTGTTGTAAGACATTCTGGAGTCCACCTTGTACTCCCGGGCTGATGTCACCTTCTGGAATTCAGTGCTGGAATTCAGCAAACTCAAGCAGTGAGACTGAGGCTGCAGAGTGGCAAAGCAAATATGCATAGTACAGCAGTTGCAATGCTGCTTTCGATATGGGGGAGATCTAATGTTTCATTTAGACTTGCTATGCTAAACAATATCAATAAACAGAAAAACCTCATGGCTATGAGGAACAGAGGTGTGAAATTATGCAGAAGTTATGCAATAAGATAGAAAAGTAACAATATAATATAACCTGTGTTGTGCAAGTTACTGAAAATTAGCAGTTACAGATACTAGGTACTTCATCCAAAACGAATTAAATTACTTTTCCAATTACTGCACATAAAAGTAATTAGTTACTATGGAAAATAACTTTTGCATTACTTCAATTCTCTTATTAATGCATACATTTGCAGACAGCACACATATGTTGCCAGGACGTTGGTTTAAAATTGGAACACCATTAAATGATCACAAGGTCAAGGTAAACTTTATTATCCCCCCAGGGGAAATTCATATGGTCAATATTGCACGTCTCTCACTGCAAACAAACAGTAAATATACCACATTGTACACATAACAAAAATACAGGGAAGGCAAGCGCATAAATAAAATTGAATACACATGCAAAAGGGTAAAATTCAGGTACAACAGATATACTTTCTATTGTGCAGTTTACTTGCTGTTGGCACAAATGACTTATGATACTTTCTTGTTCTGATTACTCTCTGCAGAATTCTACAACTCGACCTATTACTTCTGACAAACTTCGAGAACAGAGGATGTGTAGGATCATCTAAAATTTGTTTCATCTTACATTCTAATTAGTCCTATTATATTAACAATATTTGAAGTATTATACTTACTAATGTGTTCCAGTGACCGCATTCTTTCAGTTATGTTGGTTAAATCAGTTCAACATTACTGTTAGGCCAAATCATTCTGGTTCTGTCATGTTGTCAATATATTAAATGTCAGTATTTCAGATGCCGTTAGATCGAAATAAAAATAGGCTGCTTTGGTCCGTTAATATTTTCATGCAAGACAAAAGTCTATTTAAATTTCAGTACTTTTAATCGCATTATTTGATTAGAAAAGTTACATTATTCAGTACTACCAAAAGCAGTACAATTATAGTAATTCACTACTACCATACTTTGATTATAACAAATAAGGAATGGAGAGTTATGCTGAAAAACATTCTGCAAACGAATGTTTGCGACAAAATGAAGTGCATGCTGCATAAATAAGGAGCGAATGTTACATTGTAAAATGATTATTTAGCAACATGGCTAACATGGTATGTAGGTTTGAAAGTAGGAGCTCTCTCTGAGCCTCTCAGTTAGTGTGGGCAAGAAATCACCACATGAAACTAGTTCATCACAGCACAAGTAAATTTCAAGTCCAGAAAGTACAAATCCAAAACCAGCTGAATACTCTGTGAATGTGACTCTTTATACTCAGCTGGTTGGTTGAAACAAAATATTGGTCTGGATTTGTACTTTTTAGACCTGAACTTTCCACCTCTGGTACAAAATAGATGTCTGCTTGTACAGTTGTACCTTGGAACACAAACTTAATTCGTTCGAGAAAGCTGGTTTAGTTGCAATTTGGTTTGGCCCAAGTCAAATGTTCCCATAGAAATAATGCATATGAATTTAATCCGTGCCTCACCCCCAAATGACTGCCTATTTGAACTTATATACCTGCCTAACTAATGATAAAAATATTAAGAATCAGTATAAAAGTAATACACACATGAAAAAGCACACATACAAAAGCAATAAACTTGAAATAAATGACAGTCCCATACTCGAAGCAAAAGCAGACACATGTACACCATGCACTTTCAACTCTTGCTATAATTTCCTTTTTCAGTTGTACAGTTACTCTCACCACTTTCCTCTGTGGTTTGCTGCTATCACTGCTCACTTTCTTAGGGGCCATGATTGCTGCATCACTAAATGTACTGTAGATAAAGCATAAAAAAATTACACCAAACACAGGAGCACAGCTTTTGTACGTTGAACTTGGCAGAGAGGTACGTACTACGAGACCGAGCAATTCATAGGCATCAACAACCAAGTAGGTCCATTTGCCTTTGTTTCAGCCCATTAGAGATGTGTCTGGATCTGTACAAGTTTTAGCCGGTCTGCTTTGTTTTGTCATGTTTTGAGTTTTCTGAAATTACAGTTACATTTTTTTTGACCGACCCATCTGAGGTCCGAATCACTAGAGGTGAATGCATATCGACCCATACAGGACTTTCAACAGTCAAGTCCCAAGATTTCAGTCAAGGCACAAGTAAAAAAAAAATGAAAAATCAACAGACCCATTTGAAGTCCGAGTTGGTTGAGCTAAGAGGCGTTTGACTTCCAAGGTTCTACTGTAATTTGATTTTTTTTCTTTCAGGTCCACCATGCATGAGAGCATGAAATATTGCCCTTCCATGAGATATTATGGCACTTGGAGCTTGCATCTGCTGAGAGGATGTGAATTCAAGACTTGTTATTCTCTGTTATAAGACCTTTGAAAACTATCTTACCCACTCAACACTTTAAGGGCCTAAAATTTAAACTAGATAATGTTGTTGCCTCCTGGTTTCAATATTCAGGGGCTTTGTTGGCTGTTGTTTTTTTTCCTTCTTGATCAGTCGTTTGAAGAAATGGAGAACCACGTGAGATATCTGGCTTCAGAAAGTCACAAGAATCCTACCAAAACATACAAAACTGATTTAGTGCTAGGAGAGCAATTGAAGATACTGGGGTATTTATGGCATAAAAGGCCTTTGTAGCATATGCAGTTGTTTCCACCATAGTTTTCTTTTTGTCTTGATCAATGTCTTCAATTGAACTAAAAGTAGAATTTCATAAAAGACGTCCTATTAAAACATACTGGAATGACACTAGAATGAAATCCATTATGCCATCCAAACCTGCATTTTCTGTTTTTACCTTGCAAATGAATTGTGTCCTTATAGTTTTTTCTGGATACTTCCTTCTATGATTTTCTTTTTGGAGCTCAGCCATTTTTTTGAAAAATCAGCTGATTCTCCTTAAAATATAACATTGGAAGAAAAATAGGGGATCTTCCATTTTCTATATCTGCTTGTCCTACGCAGGGTTGCGTGGGTCCAGAATCTATCCCAGAAGCTATGCGTGGAAGCCAGGGAATAACCCAGAATTGGGAGCCAAGCCATGACACATTTAATTCAAACTGAAACCAGTTGTACCAAAGTGTCAACATGTGGGTGCTTGTCAGCTGAGGCTGCTTTTACATCCTGGTCATTTTGGGACTGGCAGAACTGATAAACCCAACCAGAATATCAGCCCTATTGTTTTTGTCATTCGTCAAAGGTACAGAATCAGCAGATATGGTGACCAGTGCTTGGAGCTTCTGGATGAGAAGTCGCATATTTTACAGCAGTCACAAGTCTTTCATTGTTATGCAAGACAGACAGACTTTAAAGCCTGACACACATTGACCACAACAGCCTGACAGAACAACTCTAGTGGCCTGTTGTTCCCATTTATAGACTCAAGCCTCCTTAAAAAGTAAAGCCCGCTTTAGTCTATCTTACCAAACACAGCTGGGTTATCCATCGAGTCAGATCTGCCGTTTACCTGGACTGCGAGGTACATCACCACCTCCACGTTCACTGCTGGATTGTGATTGTTCTTAGGGGCTCCCTGTTATGCCAGAGATCTCCAGCCAATTGCTGGTCTTCCTGTTGTAAGCTGCAGGTATTTCTATTCAGAAGACAATGGAGGCATGTTCCTGTATCACCCTGAGCCTGAAGTCAGAGAATGAAAATTGGTGCTGAAGGCACTAGAAACAAAGAACCTAATCTATGGTGCCAGGTTTATCCAGGTAGGAGTTAGCACTGCTAAATCAGATCATCATGTCTTCCACATTCACATTGGCCTTTTCTACATGTCCAGCAAATTGCGGTTTTGACTTTTATAACTTGGGATTTTCATATCTACATTTATTCATTTGGTAGACAGCAGGGTTGGGGTCATTCTGGAATGCATTCATCAATTCCAATTCAAATCAGAAGATGGAAATGGAGTTCTACATTCTGTGACGGGGTTCGGTCCCTGTGCCAGGCGTAGGACCTTTCTGTGTGGAGCTTGCATGCTCTCCTCATGTTTACTCTGGTTTCCTCCCACAATCCAAAAGTTTGCACAGTAGGTTAATTGGCAACTCTAAATTGGCCCCGTAATTGTGCAAGTGTGCATGTGACTGTGTGTGCCCTGCAGTGTGCTGGCACTTGCCCAGTTGGTTCCTGCCTGCACCCATTGTTCCCAGGATAGGCTCCATTCCCTCACCCCCTGGGACCCAGGTTGGGATCAAGCGGTTGCAGTGATGGTTGGATTCTGTATATATGGATTCTGCTATAAAAGCCTACAGAGTTGGTTGTGACATATCATGAGCACCAAGAGGCTGATTTTGTTGCAACTCACAGCCTTTCCTGTTTCAGCCACCCTGTCCTGATCAGCAGGGGCAGATCTGTTCAGGGGAAGTGGCAGCGATAGCCTTTGGGGAAAAGTCAAAGGCAGGTCAAAAAGTAGTGGAAGGGATGGAGGCAGTTGAATTCATCATCCCGATCCAAAGTTTCCTACACCGGTCATTCCCAACCCGGTCCTGGGAGACCCCCAGATGGTCCATGTTTTTGCTTCCTAGCTCCCTGCCAGACAGTCCACCTTTTTTGCAGGTGGTCCATGTTATTGCTTCCTAGCTTCCTGCCAGACAGTCCACCTTTTTTTGCAGGTGGTCCATGTTTTTGCTTCCTAGCTTCCTGCCAGACAGTCCACCTTTTTTTGCAGGTGGTCCATGTTTTTGCTTCCTAGCTTCCTGCCAGACAGTCCACCATTTTTTGCAGGTGGTCCATGTTTTTGCTTCCTAGCTCCCTGCCAGACCGTCCACCTTTTTTTGCAGGTGGTCCATGTTTTTGCTTCCTAGCTTCCTGCCAGACAGTCCACCTTTTTGCAGGTGAATGCTGTCCTAATCCAGCAAGTTACCAGCCCATCTGTAACTCATGGTGATCCTCATACCATTTCACACCTATTCCACATTCCAGCTTGCCCTTTCTACATCTCTAGTTGCAGTTTTGACTTATGTGATCAATATCATGGTAATTTCATATTTTATATTTAATTATTTGGTAGACAGTGAGATACATAATATACAGTACAGGCCAAAAGTTTGGACACACCTTCTCATTCAATGTGTTTTCTTTATTTTCATGACCATTTACATT
>JABFEA020000119.1:8779143-8804009 GCA_019775915.2 Cyphomyrus plagiostoma | reverse complement strand
TAGTATCTTAAAGCACTTATGTAAGTCGCTCTGGCTAAGGGCGTCTGCCAAATGCTGTAAATGTAAATGTAAATGTAGTACACTCACTAAGCCGTCCAAGGTTTGCAGAAATTAATATAAATCAGAATCTGTTTTATTGGCCAAGTAAGGCCACTTGTACAATGAATGTCACTGGACTTTTGCTCACAGATAAGACTATCTTTAAATAAAGGTCAACTTATGATAAGCAATACAAACAGTACTAAGTAGATAAAATAATGAGTTGTAAATTAAAGCAAAGATTTCTTAACCTTTCAGGAGTTATAGGCATGAATGCATTACTGTGCAATTTCCCACCTGCAGAAAATATGTTCCTGCAGTGGACATCAATACATTCTGTTAGTGAGTAGCGCCAAGCTACTTGAGATGAGACTGAAAACAAATGGTTCCACTGTTCTGTGTGAGATAGGCATAGTACACGTGAGACTTGATTTGCAAGATATGTTCAAACTGTTTCAGATATGCTCCGAAGGCTGTAGTCGATCAATATTTTGAGAGGAGACCAGTATTTGAAGAGGTGCACAACTTTCTAAAGGGTCCATAACAATCTGTGTGGAAAATCAACCAATTCTTAAATATGTCAAATTTTGGTTTATGTGTCCTGTATTTTAATTAACTTGAAATTTTACAAAGTAGAATACACTACAATACATGTTTCAAATTCGCTATAATAATGTTCTATTGAGAAACTTGAAGTAGTTCCTCCAGCTAAACACAAATAAGCAGATAATCAATGAGAATAACCTAAAGCAGTGTACTGATACCCAGGCCTCTCAGACAAACTCTCAGCTCCCTCCACCTCTCAGCACAGCTGAGCCAAGAGCACCGAATATATGGCTCAGATGTGGTGGGCGCTGGGAGGGACCAAAAATATGGGTGGGTATGCTGGGGGTCCCCTAGAACTGCGTTAAGGAACTCTGGTCTGAAGTGAATACAGAGAACCATTGCAGCCCTGTGAAGGTGGATTCTCCGCAGGCGATGTTCTCTTTGGATTGCAACACAGGAAAGGCAGTGAAAACAGAAGGCACAATGTTTCCAAAACTATGAAGAAGTTCAGGGGAGATTCATTGAAATGGGAAACTGTGACGATGAAATGAGGAATCATGTGCTTGTGAATCAACTCCATCATGCATTAGACAAACCAAAACCTCAACTATATAGTTATCTATTGTCTATGCGTTTAAATATGTATTTAACTAAAAACACACTAATTTAGCAGTTTACTCCATATTCAGCTAAAGTAATGATTTGTGTATTTTTCTTCCTTGATGGAAATCACTTAAAGAAACATATTCCATTTGGCCATTTTTCCTTTAGATCAAGCCAGGTTTCCTTACCCTAAAACGACTGGCGAATTTCCCGAAAAAACCATTGGTCTGGTAAAACCCGTGGGGGTTGGTTAATTGGTGCATTTTTGCACAACCACTATATGCTTTATGAACATTAATACTACCTAGGAACTTGCCCATTTTGAGCTTTTGTAAAAGGCAGACATAAAAAACTACAACTTTCAGGAGGAGGCAGGGGACAGTCACTGCCAGGCAAATTTTACCAAGTGCAACAATTTACATATAAAAAGCAAATAGAAACGCATTTAAAAAAAATAAAAACACACTGAAAACTAACTAAAACTAAACTGGATTAAAAATAAAAATTGAAAACAGTATAAAAATAAAATCAACATTTAAAAAACAGTAGCAACACTGATTTAAACACGGAACAGCAACTAAATATTACTGATTTATTTAAACGTTGACTATCGATTAAATACTCTTTAAAAGTTTTGTGAATGAAACACGTACTCCCGTAGTCACGCCCTCCCACCCCCGCCCTCGATTCACGAGTGATAAATCGTTTCTGAAAGTTAAATGTCTTTCACCAAACAATTTCCGGTATGCCGAAAGGCAAATCAAAGCTGGAATTATGACATATGTGAATACTACTGGGCGGAGCAAAAATATTGTACGGTATAAATACAGGGTTGTGTTATTGAGAGGATGCAGAAACGGTCCAGCTTTCATCCTGGAACAGATAAGCGGGAGGCGAACTCTAGCGAACATGGTCTGCTGCGGGAATCAGAGGCATGCGATATGCGCGATGGCCGAGAACAGGACGCTTCAGTTGGAGGAGGACAAGTCGCTCCACGTGCTGATGAGCCACTGCAGGGAGATGAAGCGCCAGGAAAGCTCCTTGCGTATAGCCACGGCATTCGTCTTACTGGGATGCGTCCTGCTTATCTTCTACCTTCATTTTCGGCAGTGCGGCCCGTTAACCGACAAGGTAAAGTCGGGTTCGTTTTCGGTCCATCTACCATTTGCAAATGCATGCGACAGCGCCCAAATGATTAAGAAACATGTATTATATAGCCTACATAACTTTTAATTAAGTATTGAGGTAAAAACACGTTTCGGTCAAAAAAGCAATATTGCGCATGGTGTACTTGAATGATGGATGATTCCTTACAATGGTGTCCTTTCTGTACAACAGTCGGAGCCAGCCGAAGGAAAAGCGCCCGGTAAGTTGTTCGTCTCTCTCTTTTTCTTTGACAGCGTTTTCACTATGATACAGCATTAAATGAATAAGTCTGTATCCCGTCTCATCGTCCTTTATTTTTAACACCCAAATTCACATTTGGCTATGAAACATTTTTATTTCAATTATATATGGCAAAGCATGATGTATTCTGATGTTCGCTACAAGTAAGTAAATGTGCGCATTCATACCACAAACACAATTGACTTTTACGCGAACTTTACATTTTACCGTATTTAATTAGCCTACATACGGGTTTAGTAAGAAATACTTGCATTTTTTGTTTCTTAAAATTGTATATTGTTTTTGTATTATTCTAATGGAAGACATGTTTGATTTAATCAGATGTGAAAATTTAGTGAGATTAACTCATCTATGTTAAAACTGAAAAAGGATGTTTCCTTTTCAGAATGTTTATTCTAATTGGTTGGAACCACTGTCCATGGTTCAATTGAGTGGCTTTAAAGAATTATGCATAAAAACTAATGCTGACAAAACATTCATATAATATGCATTGTTCATCAATGATGACCATAAGTGTCTGACAAAACATTAATTTAATATGTATTTAACATGAACAAAGGACTTTCATGAATAAAGGAGATGTCTAATGAAATTAAGTTAATATGGATTGTATATTTATTTTAGGTTTAATATAAAGTGCCTCTATGATAAAACACAGTCATATGTTAATTTAAAAAAACCTTTTCCATATGAGCAGGAGGTCTCATCGAGCAACAGACTGGCTCAAAGCCGGCTTTTCACCTGACAGGTAAACGTGACTTCCTTGGTTGTGAGTCTAATTATAAGTTATTATTTTAGCTTGGTCTTTCAATGGGGCTGAACAGTATAGTATTTATTTCATCCATTTATTCATGATATCAATAAATCAAAAATAGTTATCACTTTAGGCATGTTTTGAAAGGAAATTACATTTTTAAGCTTTATTTGCTGTGTGTACAAGTACGAGAATGTATGTATGTGAGTGTGCAAGTGAGCGGGTGTACCTTACCTTATGGGGACCACAACCTGATGAATACCCATATTTTTATTTTAATAGTTTTTTTTTTAAGTTGAATTTAAATTGAAACTGGTCCCGATAAGGGAAAACTCAATTTAATAAAAAAATCATTGACTGCAATGAAAAAACTAAAAATGCTCGGTTAGTTATGGTTATGGTTAGGGCTGGGTCGGGGTTAAGGTTGTCATAGTTAGCGTTAGCATTTTTCCCATAGAAATGAATGGGTGGTCCCCATAAATATATGTTTACCCGACATGTGTGCGTTTGTATGTGTGTGAGGTTTTTTTTCCTGGTTAATTAGAGTTACCAAATTCCCAATAGATGTGCATGTGTCAGTGTGCCCTGCAATGGGTTGGTGGACCATCCTGGGTTTTCCCCTGCCTTGTGCCCATAGCCTTCGGGTTAGGCTCCGGACCCCCACGACCCTGAATAGGATAGGCGGTTACAGGAAATGTATGGATGAACATCACTGTTCTATAACAGGTCAGTCAGGTTTGGGCTGGTCTTCACTTGTTTCGTCTGGTCTTTTATCCTGTGCAGCAGCAGCTCTTGACTCAGCCCAAACCAAGGAGAAATACGTGCTTTGGACGGACAAAGGAAACACCGCACACATCCACGAATTCACGTATAACAACAGCACATTTACTGTGCCTTCGTCTGGCTTGTATCACATCTACCTGCAGATTACCTACAGAAAGCCAGAAAAGTGCAACACCTCAAGAGGCACTATCTACCTGGGACCCAGGGTGGAAGTTTGGCGCGACAGCTACCCTGAGTTTGTGTCTATGATGGCTGCCTCTGAAACTCTGCTCTGCAAGGACACCATTGAGAAGTCCATTTATACAGCTGGAATATACCAGCTGGAGAAGGGGTCTAAACTGAGGGTTAAGTATGGTACAGAAGACCTGGCTCAGGTTCAAGCCGATCATACGAGAATGTTTTTTGGGGCTTATCTCATTTAAACTTGGATAATTTATTAAGTATTATTGTTATTATAATAATAACAATAGTTTTTTATTATTATTATTATCCCAAACAGCAGACTGTAAGGCAGAGGTGCCAGCTGGCCATGATGCCGGTTGATTACAGGATGCATACATGCACTCAGATATGCAATCGCAATTTGGTAATGGAGAGATATCAGTTAGCCTGATTGTGAGTTTTTAGAGTACTCTGGGGAGAACCTGCAAATTCCATTATTATTGTTATTGTATGCTCTGTTTTTTTATATATAGATGTTTTATTTCTTCATACTAAATAAATGTATTTATTGTCTATTAAAATGATTAACTATATTTAATGATCTCAATTATGGGGTTAATATCTATTTATTTCTGTTTTTTTCCTCATACCCTTCGTGTATTTTGTTTATGATGTGACCTTGG
The DNA here is from genome assembly GCA_019775915.2 of Cyphomyrus plagiostoma. NCBI lineage: Eukaryota > Metazoa > Chordata > Actinopteri > Osteoglossiformes > Mormyridae > Cyphomyrus > Cyphomyrus plagiostoma. The sequence goes on along the minus strand of JABFEA020000119.1, from coordinate 8,799,032 downwards.
TCAGTTGCATATATTCTCAGTATGATCCAGTTGGGGATTATTTTTCTGTGATTATGTTTCCTGGGAATTATGGAGTTCCTCTCCAGGGTGTACTCCTGTGCTCTGTGCTTCCTGGCATAGGTTCCTGGTATAGGTTCCTGGTGCTTGCTCTGAACCTACGTTGCAACAACTGGTGAAAAACTGATGCATAATGTTGTAGAACTCATGTGTGTCTTGGAGGGGCTTGCATTTTTTATGGATCCTTCATTTTTTGTTAAATATCCTAATCGGGTTTTCTGGTTCTTTGGTGGTGAGGGAGATCCTAGAAGGACTTGTCATACTAATTGTGAGGATTCATGGTACACTCTTACTATCTACAAACCAACTAATGAGTACATGAGTAGCAGCCCCTCTAAAATGTACAGCAAATATCTTGTGGTTTGCCCAGTGACTTTGCCAAAGCACTTTCTGCAGGTGAGTTCAATGGGTGGCAGTAATGGTGTTCCAATTTCATGACCACATGCAGAACCTATGTAAATGAACAAGGTCTTCCAAACAGCTGAGAGCATGATGATAGGTGCCCAGCATTTTGTTTCACATAGGATGACATTTCCAGAAAACAGGTGTTTTGGTATATATGCAAAAATAAAAGAGGTTTACAAGTGCAGACGTGTGTGACTGATTTCGTTCAGGCTGTCTCATGTATCACAACCTTCGCATGGTGGAGGCGTTTTTATGCCCTGATGTTCAACTAGCTATGTTCTGTGGAGCTCACCTTGGTGAATAGGTCCGTGTGTCAATTTAAGGTCCAGTGAAGACTGCTGTGGATGTCCATCCTTGATACAGCATGCAATTGCAGTGTCATCAGAGAACTTCTGCATATGGCACGACTCAGAGTTGTACTTGAAGTCCGGGGTGTACAGGTGTAAGGTGAACAGTACAGAAGAAAGAACAGCTCCCTGTGGCGCCTCAGTGCTGCTGACCACAGCCCCAGATGTGATGTCCCCCGGTCTAACAAACTGGGGCCACTCAGTGAGGTAATTGGTAATCCAGGTCACCAGGCTTGGGTCCACTCTCATCTGCAGAACTCCCAGTACGGCCAGAGACTAACCACAAGTAACTCCACATCCTTACTGCATACAGTCTCTTTAACTGTATCATGATTGGGATTACACCATCTGCTCTTTGTGTACAGCGCCAGTCCACCTCCCTTTTTCTTGCCTGAGTGTTGGACAATAGCTACATAAATGAAGAAATTTATTTTACAATGTAAAAGGGCAGATTAAAAGCACACTGATCGGCAATGCCAACACCCGCCCCTGCCACACACACTTAAGCATGGAGAATACAACCACATTCAGCACACTAAAAGCCAGTCAGGCCATTATAACAAATATAAATACCAAAGAGCAGCACTGGGCCTAACCATGGCCGGCTGGCAAGAGGGCACCTTCCAGTACTGTCTGGCTAGGGTCTTGGGCACTGGTGGCGATGCTGCGGGCAGACGAGCCATCTTGTGGAGTCCAGTTATTCTGTGTGGCACGCCTCCCTTGCTACCTCTTGTGGAATCCTGATGTCACCAGCTATTTCCAGTCATGTTGATTAGTCCTGTGTATTTAAGTCCGCATTACAGTATGTTTCCCCAGTCCGGTTATTGACGTTATGTGGCTGTCTCTTGATTGCGTATTTCCTTTGATTAAACCCCGTATTCTCCCGACACCTGGAGTCCTGCCTCTGCTTTGCCGGTCCATGCTTCCCCAGTACGTAACAGAATGACTGGACTAGGGAGCTCGGGGACGAGGAGGTACTATATACACCACAGATGAGGAGCAGATGAGAGGCACATGGGATCATCCACACTAGGGCTAAAACGAGAGGCAAGGTTAAACAAGGAACAGGTGTGGCATGTTAGTGCCACACCGTGGAGAACACAGGAGAAGAAGATTTTCATGGGGGTCATGGGGGCATGTGAGGTGATGGTCAAAAAAGAAATGCAAATACAGGGTTTCCTCTACCGTTTGTAAATATACAGCACCCTCCACAATTATTGGCACCCCTTGTAAAGATTTGTAAAAAGGGTTAGAAAAAAATCCACCTTTTGGTGAAGCAGCTTCATGTCACACTGAAAAATTGAGAGAAATCCTTTATCCTTCATTAACATAAATATTCCAAGAAAAAAAATCCTTCATTAAGAAATGATTATCTTATAAGCCACAATTATTGGCGGCCCTGCTTTTAATACTTTGTGCAACCTCCCTTTGCCGGTATCTCAGCACTGAGTCTTCTATAACATTTTATATGTTTGGAGAATACCAGGCAGGACATCTGAGTCCATTCCTCTTTACAGAATCTCTCCAGATCACCCAGAGTCCTAAGCCAACTCTTGTACACTGTCCTCTTCAGCTCAGCCTACAGGTTTTCAATGGGGTTCAAACCAGGGGACTGAGATGGCCATGGCAGAAGCTTGATTCTGCGGTCAGCTAACCATTGTTGTGTTGATCTGGACATGTGCGTAGGATCATTGTCCTGATGGAAGATCCAATGATGGCCCAGTTTTTGTTTCCTGGCAAAGGTGGCCAAATTTTGATTTAAAATGTCCTGGTATTTCATGGAGTCCATAGGGCCATGTACCCTAATGAGGTTTCCAGGGCTTTTGGAGGAAAAACAGCCCCACAGCATCACAGAACCTCCACCATATTTTGCATTTGAGATAATAAGGTTCATTTCATTATAGCCATCCTTCTTTTTACGCCAAACCCACTTTGTGTTTTTTGCCAAAAAGCTCCATTTTTGATTCATCAGACCATTGAATTTTGTTCCTGTCAAAGCTATAGTAGTGTTTCACAAACTCCAAGTGCTTACATTTGTGGTTAACTGACAAAACATTCTTTTCTTGACATACTGTACCTTCCAAATAATCTGTTAGCAAGAAAGGGGCATCTGACAGTTTTTTTAGAGACATGGTAACCCCTAAATTTAACTTGGTCTTGTAATTCATTTTTTTGCCTCTCTTACGATCCTCCTCACAGTACATGAGGGAAAATAAACTTGCGTCCTCTTCCAGGCAGTTTTGTAACAGTTCCAGTTGTTGTCCACTTTTTTATTATTGCCCTAACAGTAGAAGTGGGCATTTTAATGCGAGTAGCTATTTTTAATACCCATTCCCTGACTTATGAAGGTCAACATACTTCTCAATCAATGGTTCGTATCTTCTCTTATCTTTCCCATGTTGATGGATAACTAAAGGAATTTGGACTCTGAGTCACCTCATGTTCAGATCCCTGTTAACCAGGAAGTCATGGATTACAGCTTGAAGGTTCCTATTCACTCCACTCAACTCAAAGATTTACAATTAACAGGGGAAGCATGCTTCAGTTGCATTGTGTTCACTATAATTTCCAGGGGTGCCAATAACCGTGGCATATGTGTTTTTGTTAAAGATAATTATTTCTTGATGAAGGATTTTTGTTTCTTGGAATAAATTTATGTTAGTGAGAGGTTAGATTTTTCTCAGTTTTTCAGTGTGACCTGAAGCTGCAGTCCCTATAATATCACATTTAATTGAATGCATTATATGCCTTCACAGCAGCTTGCACTCTTTTGAGAGCTTATGGCGTGCAGCCACCAGAAGAATGTGTTTCCACTAGGATATTGCTGCCTAACTGTTTCTAGAAAAATATAAAGAAAATAATAATTGCACAATAACAATAACAACTGGACTTAATGGCACCCATGAGAAAGAGATGATTAAAAGTACACATAATATTTAATAAAATATTACCACAGACTTTCCAAGGAACTGCTTCATTCTCGGTGGACCTGGCTGAGACCTTGGTCAGACATCTTCTCAATTTGCAATACTTTTGTCTCCATGGAGGATCCATTGAAGCTCAATCTCACAACTTAAAGGATCTGGTGTTAATGTCTTGGTGCCACAGAACACATTCAGAAATCTTGTGTAGAGTCCATGTCTTGACAGGTCAGAGCTATTTTAGTGGAATGAAGGGAACCTACACAATATTAGGCAGGTCGTTTTAATGTTATGGCTGATCACTGTAGGTCTCATATCATTGGTAATAAGGCACGTGTTTTAGGTAGTATTTGACCACTTTGGCTCAGAAATTTAATAATAACACTCTCCAAAACTGGCAGGATAAAGGGAACTTTAAACTCATATTTAAGATAATGACAAAAATAGTTGTATATACAGTGTCTCTTCTTATCCACTGTTTGGGCATATCACTGGAAAACTGAAGCAGCTCCACTGTTTTTAATTTGTAAGATCTGTTATCAGTCAGAGGCAAGTTTGTGCAGAGAGTCCCTGTAGGCCTGTGTGGTGTCTGACGCACACATAGGCAGTGATGTCCTGTATGCATCGCGTACTTCCAGTTTGCTCGTTCTGCTGAAAAGCGAGTCAGTAGCATTTTGAAAATTCTGAAGTTTAAGCTCCACTGTTGGCAAAACACTGTAACATTTTAGTAACCGGGACATCAAGGAACAAAGGCATGTACATATTTTCCTGCATCGCTAAAAAGACGCTAAAAAACTGCAAAAAGTCACTACCTTCAAAATATTTTTCTTATTGCCATTCAAGGAGCCACCCAAGTTGTCGAGAACATCAAACCCATGCAGATGGGTCTTTAACTTGATTTGATCGCAGTCCAACAACATTCGATTAGTTTATTTGATATGTAAATTATACACGTGTGCAACGTGATGCATGTGGTATCCCATTCATGATGCAAATACCATAATAGGGTATTATGTAATGACTTATGGACAAAATGTACCATTTAATCCCTTTTCATACGTCTATGACACAACAAAGTTCCGAAAAGATGGAGGAGTGTGAATACCTTCTGAGGGAATTGTAATTCTAAAATATTATACAAAAATGACTTAAGGGGCTAGGTCAAATGTTCAAACTTGTTTTCCACCTCTTCAGACAAATCCTTTGTTTGATTCTGGCTTTGCTGGTTCCTGTCCACCTTCTCATGTCAGAAAAGGAATGTTTATGTTGCAGCATGCATATGAGAATGCTTGTGCCAATCACTGAATCACACTTTCTTTTTATATACTGTATGAACTGAATCATTTTAAAGGTTTGTAAGGAAGCACACATTATTGAGATAATTATTTGAGATCATTAAAAAGGCATATGGAAAATAAAGCAAATTGAAAATGATTTCTTCACATCGTCAACTAAGGCAATTGAGCAGTACTAAGTTGAGCAGTATTAAATACTGCAATCACATATCATCATTTAAAAGGTATGGGTCTCTTTATCAAGGGTGAGATGAATAGATGTGTAGAATTCACCTTGCTTTGCCTGCTTATTCTGAACACTTGTGTTATTATCATTTTGCACATCCCATATAACTACCACATCCCCGTATCACATTACGCATTCGTAATTAAACATATTTTCTTACAGTGCACAACTTCTTTTATTGCATGTTGAAATAATTCTCCCCAGAAACTGTGGCACAACAAATTCCCATTTGTTGGTACCCTTACAGCTCACTGAAACAATGCTTCATTTGTCCTGAAAAGTGATTCAGTTAGAAGCAATTGTCTGATGTATACCTATATGCCTTTAGTGTGTGATAGAGTAAACAAATAAAATTATCCTTCCATAATAGTCATGTTTCAAACTAAGTGTTTAACCTTAATTTAAATCACAAGCGCCATCAATCTTTTCATCAGCCATTCAGCCTATTAAAAGGGAAACAACATGCTACTGTGTTGTTTGTGTGCATCACACTGAACACGGACCAGAGAAAGCAAAGGAGAGAGCTGTCTGAGGAGCTCAGAAAAAAGGTTATAGCTTATAGATTATTACAGCTGCCAATATTATTAAAAAGTATGAGGTTCATGGGACTGTAGCCAACCTCCCCGGATGTGGACACAAGAGGAAATGCAACCCCAGAGATCGATTGTTGGCAGTGGTTGCTGCAAAAGATGGTACCACAAAACAAATTAAGGGTACCATCTTTTTTGTCCATGGCATTTTATTTAATTATATAAAGTACTCAACTGAATCAATAATCAAAAGCAAAGTCTGATTTGTGGTAAATATAGAATAATGAACAAGGGATGTCATTGAACTTCTGTCAGTTTCAAGTTATTTCAGAGATAGTTGTGTTTTTTTGTTTTTTGTGGAAGGGTACCAACAAATTTGTCCACGTCTGTACATGTGATGATGAAACTTGACACAGTTTTTTTTTTCAATCTGAAAATACAATTTCAATGTTCACTGACAAAAGCCAAGAGTATTGGAGCACTAATACTCCACTGGAAATTTCCAACCCTTTTTAACTCCAGGGCTTTTGGAGCATAATGGATGAATACTTATACTGTCAGCACAAAAGCTTTCTCTTTTAATTTTAATAATCTATGTTTTCACATAGTTTGATTTGAATGGAGGGCATATAATAAATATTTGTTCCTAAGTAAATACAGCATTATAGCTGTGGAAGACATGGCACATTCTACTGTCCATCTGCTGCCTGCGAATGTATTGTTGGAACCTTACCGTCTCATAAGCTAACTGCAACTCATCTCAATTAAAATAATTCAATGGAAACTTAATGGAGACAGGTACAGATAAAAATCTAATTACCAAGATATGTCTGATGCCAAAAACGTTAAAATGAACAAGAAAGTCTACCTGCCTCTAAGATCTCTGATCACCTAAGACCTGATAAGTATTTTCTTTTACAGTGGAAATGTTTCATCAGGATGGACAGTACATGGTCATAAGGAATGTAAAGTGTAGCCATGTGTGCGACTTAGTGAGTTAAAATACTGTACTGGTGACTATAAAGTCACCAGTTCAAATCTTACAGTTGGCAGAGTGGGTTCTTCATGGTTTGGCTGAACCTTGCTTTGACTAAAAGTGTTTGCTGTTATGAAATACTGGTAATATCCTGAACTTCAGAGTATGCCTTATTAAAAAATAGCATATTTTTTCATATATTTTAGAGACCCAAGACTTGGCTTTCGACAGTGTATTGCAATTGTATGGTAGCTGATTGGGACAAATGCCTTTACACATACATTAACCTCAATGACATCCCATTCTTAAGATATAGGTTTTAATATGAAGTTGGCCCATCCTTTGCATCAATGGCAGCTTCAACTCATCTGGGAAGGCTCTCTACAAGTTTTAATGTGTTTATGGGAATTTTTTATGATTCTTCCAGGAGAGCATTTGTGAGGTCAGGCACTGATGTTGGACAAGAAGGCCTGGCTCGGAGTCTCCGCTCTAATTCATCCAAAAGTTGTTCTACTGGGTTAAGGTCAGGGCTCTGTGCAGGTCAGTCAATTTCCTCCACATCAGACTCACTCATCCATGTCTTTTTGGACTTTGCCTTGTGCATTGGTGTGCAGTCAGGTTGCAACAGGAAGGGGCTCCAAACTGTTCCCACAAAGTTGGGAGCATGAAATTCTCCAAAATGGCTTTGAATGCTGCAGCATGAAGAGTTCCTTTTATTAAAATGAAGAGGCCAAGCCCATCCCCTGAAAAAGAACCCCACACCATAATCCCCACTCCACCAAATGTTATACTTGGCACAATGCCCAGTGTAGGAAAGTACCGTTCTCCTAGCAACCATCAAACCCAGACATGTCCATCGGATTGCCAGACAGAGAAGCATGATTCATCACTTCAGAGAAGACATCTCCACTATTCTAGAGTCCAGTTGGCGGCGTGCTTTACACTACTGCATCCAACGTTCTGCGTTGCACTTGGTGATGTAAGGCTAGTATTTTACAATACTATTTTTACAATAGTATTTTACAATGACTGACAGAGGAATGGGGCCAATATACAAATAATGAGGGTTAGACAAGGAACAGGTGCATGTAATTACAACTAACAAAACAGTAGGGACTAGGAGATTCGACTTGGATCAAAGGTGAAGTAAGACATAAATACATAATTCTATACAAACGGGAATAGTCCAAAACCCAGAACTAATACAGAAATACACAAAGACAAGATAACAACAAGGGGGGCTTATGAATGCAAAATGTTCAACCCACGACAGAAGGGAAGCACAATTCTCAGCCACCTGCTTATCCCATTGAGCCATGTGGCAGTCTAGGTAGCAGGGAAACACACTATAGGAACGTTAAGGCTAGAGAAACACACGGAATGGAATGGGATAACTAGTGACATCTGCTGTACAAATGAGGAAATGACACACAGGACAGGACAAGGCAAGTAATGGTCCAGACATTTAACAGCCATAAAAATGGATCTCTTAAACAGACTTTACATAGGTTTATGTAGGTTTTATTTTAGCTGATCAATAAACTGGGCTACTCCTTTGATGCCTTAGAAATTTATCAAGTGCCTTCCATATAAAAAATTGTATATTTTATTATTATGAGAATTGGTTCTATAAGCTACAATCTTATTCAATGTCAAATAGCATTGTGGGGGAGGCATGGCAGATGTCAGGGGACAGTGGTCTTTAGTCAGTGTGTTGCAGACTTACATATTCTCTATTATGTTCCACATAATACTTCAGTATCTTCACATAATTGCTAAAATGAGTAATTTTGTTTTCATAATCAACTTTGTCACGCACGTATTTTAAACCTATTATTTTCCTCTCCTCTCCTTGACAGCCAATCCACCTAGAGCAGGGAAAATTTCTGGAAATAAATGCTGACAGGCAAATTGCATCCCAGCCTTCGACAGTCAATGTAAGAAACCCCCAGAGTTATGCACCAAAGGGTTCAAATATGTAATTATGACAAGGGCTTTTGGCAGATCAGTGCATACTTTACCAGTTAAAGTATGTCGGGAATACCCATGAAACCGCTATTAACACCTACGAGTCACATGATAGTGGAAGAAAAAGCATTAATGACTCGGTCTTTGACGTCATATTGCATTCTTCAAGGTCACTGATGGCTAGGTTTGGCCGGCACACTGCGGTCATGTTGAACGACACACTTTATGTTGGCAACACTTTACTTGATTGGACACAAATACTTAGTAATAACTCAGTATATACTGAAGTACAAATTATGCACACATCATTAACATATATAGTTGCTACTTGAGATAAAAGATGCGCCGTGATTCATTAATTATGAACAAACATGAGATCAGTATTTCATTCGTGTTTAATCATTACTTGTTCCTTCAGTAGTTTTATCTCAAGTATTTCTGGAATGTGTTCTGTGAAGGCTGAGTTGGCTTCTGTTGGTTGTGTTTATCCATCCATAAAAATATTCATTCCTGTTTACTTTTTTCCACAGCGTTCCAACACACCGGAAGTTTATGTCTGTGCAGTTTTGCCTCGAGTTGAAGAAGACATGTATTCTGTTCCACCTGTCCTATTCAGGGTCACAGTGGGTCCAGAACCTATGGGCACAAGGCAGGGAACAACCCAGGATTGGGTACCAACCCATCACAGGGCACACTCACACACCATTCACACCTATTGGTAACTCCAATTAACCTCAGTATGTTTTGTGGACTGTGGAGTAGGGTGCCCCAAAAAACTAAAACTGTTGAAAAGTATAAGTCTCACCCTCCGAAAAGTTTCCTATAGGCAAGTTGTTTTCAGAGAAAAAATTTGAACCTAATCAGAAATTATTTAGGGGTGCCCCAGAGGGTTTAAATTTTAAAATTATCCCCTACCGAAATTGAAAGTGTCACTGTGTTTTACCTGATGTAATTCCAGAATTACAATTGCTGCAAATTTGTCATTGCTAATCTTACTAGTCCTGAATAAGAATATAAAACCCAATTAGATGTTGTAGTAATGACTTGGCAGACAAATTACAGCAAAATTAGCAAATCTAGCATTGCAAGTCACGTTTAGTATTACACACATCTGCTCGACTGGCCTCTAACATATTATTGCTTACATTGTAACACTACAGTGTGCATGTAAGTTACACAAACATTACACAATCAACTGTCTTGGCTACAATTTACATCTTCAGATTATAATCAAGTTACTTTTGCTAGCACTACTTTTGTCATACATTGGTCAATCATAGAATTTCGACAGTCCAATACCCTATGCAAACTACTGTTGTGCATTGCCTTCACTGTCAGGTGAGGATAGTTTTTACGATGGTTCTCAGCAACCTGCAGAAGATACTGCTTTTGTGTTTCGTCGATTGTAGTTTTGTCTTATCCATCAGTGCAGCCCCTCGCTCTGCGCAGTCATTGACACATGCTAAATGACGAGCAACAGTGCTTGCAGTTAGGTAAGACTGATTCTAAGGCCACGATTCAACTGGAAGATTTAAGCGCATGTCATCAAGCTGCATTACGCTGAACAGTGATTTTGATATCTGTAGATCAGAAATGCTGGTCGGAAGAGTCGTCAGGAGGTGCGACCCACATTCAGTTGACATTTTTGTCACCAGCAGGCGCTTCTCATCAGTTGTCACCAAGTCAGAGAACAGAGGCAGGCTCGCCGACTTTGGACTCAGACACCACGAATGTCGTTTAACAGCAGCCAGTCCAACCATCTTCATGGCTTCATCGTCAAAAGCACTTGGGACACACTACTGTGGAGGATACCAGAGGAAAACCCATGGCAACATGCGGAGAACATGCAAGCTCCACACACATGAAGCCACAGCAGAAATTCAAACGCTGGTCCCAGAGGCAACAGTGCTAACCACTGCACCACCACAGCAGCTAACTTTTCAAATGATGGAAAAGTAGTTCAAATTAAAAACACAAATTGGGATGTCAAGCAAACAATACAGCAACTGGTAGTTTCCTTTAAACTGGGCCTCCTAGTTTCCAAACCAGTGGTCAGTTGAGTACAATATAAATATTGAATTCAATTTCGAAACCTTTTTTTTATTCATTTCTTTATGTGGCGATATGCTAAGACGGCTCTGGTATTTAACAAGTAGGAACAACAATTGTCCTTTTCACCGCCCCAAAAAAGGAGAGGCAACATGCCAGACTACAACACCCTGGGAATTTCAGCTGAGGAATTAACTAATTCTCTTCTAATACGATAAGGCACCGAGGTTCGATATACACCCAGGCAGGAGACACAATACCACTTAAAATGCTTTTATTACACAAACTAAAAACACAGCAAAACCAAACAAAACAACCTTCCAATGACACCAAAGGGGAGCTAGGAGCCAGATACAGTGGGGAATAGATCGGTGGATTGGGCCCCGATGATGCAATAGCATTTGCCAGATGGGAGGAGAGAAAAGACACCATACTCATGTCACACTGGAGAAGAAACGGGTCTGTTACAAAGCGATGTACACACTTATCTTCAGAGTTATTGAGTCACACCACTATAAAACGCAGACAAACAATCAATGGGAAAACATAGCCGATAGGGAGCAAAACGGCTATTACTACCTTACTCTTACTGCTGGCATTGAGTCAAAGGGAAGCGGGCAGTACCGACGCCGACAAGGCAGGGAATGCGCCCCCGGGGGCTGGCCACCAAAGCCGTATATAAGGTGTCCTCAAGTGGATAATTGATTGTCAAACTGAGCACGCAACACATCCACCACAATCAAAGCAGCTCTATCTGCTGCATATAAGAAGAGTCAGATAATAACATTTAAATTATGTAATCTTGTTTGCTATTTGTTCTAACAACAATTACATTCATAATTCCTAATAAGTGGACAGGCTCAGTCCGCCACTCAGAACACAATGAACGAGCAGTTTGAACTCCCTGCTGTAGGCCAGGGAAAATAACATGCTTTACTAACGAGGATCCTTACAAGCATCATTAATTAACTTGAACAAATATGAAAATACCATCCAACCCTGTATAGTGTACTGCTTTATTCCTATATCTATAGTGTGCTTTTTGTGCCTGCCATACATCAATGTTTCCTAACCTAGTCGTCAGGAATCTGCAGACAGTTTCTGAGCAGATATGACAGGGTTATATGATAGTTGTGGTATCACCTGGCCTGGTGTTTCAGAGAGGTAAGTAACATGCGCTGACAGCACATTGCTGTACCCATTTGCAACTGTGTGGCAAATGGACCGATGCGAGTTTTTTCCAGTGGCTACAGTGCCAATCATGCCACCAACCCCCAAATATTCTTCACACGTTGGAGGATCGCCTTGAAGGACTGGATGTAGATTGACATCATACTCAGGAGAAAACATTTGCAGGTTAAGAGCCTTGCTGAAGGGCCCAACAGAATAGTATTAGAATAGTATGATTCTTGGCATTCACAGGATTTAAACCTTCCACTTATTGGCTCAGAACCCTAGCCCCAGAGCCACCACTCTGACTGGTGTTTTTGATACATACATTCTGAAACAGATCTGCATTCTCAGATATACCCCACTGATAGTGCCATGGTACTCTCACAATATTGGTAGGGACATAACCAAGTCCATATCCAAATCTAGGCCCTAGGAGGAACCTGTAAGGCAGCAGGCTTTTTAAAAGGATTTCAGTAAATAATTACACATGAGTTTGTATTACCAACAAAAATGCAGTGGGCTATTGCAAGAAGGAAGCTCTCTCAACCATAGCATAAACAGCTGGGTAATGAGAGGAAAGAAGGAAGTATGTGGTCTTCTTAATGGCTCTGACTTCAGTTTCAGTCATTCATGTGATCTTTCTCTGGTGTGAAGAGTATTGCAACAGCAGTGAAAATTAATATTTAGCACATAAAACTCTTTAAATTGGAAGCAGGGGTGATATTTTTTGATAAACTAATTAGAATTATTTTAAAAATAAATTTAGGCAAGCTATTCTTCCATGTTGGGGTGGGGGGGAGCATGATAATTAGCATGGTTGAATCTCAACTCTAGAAGTCAGGGTTGAAGTCTCTGCCCCAGTGCTACTTGTGTACTTGCGAGTGTGCATATTCTCCCTATGTCGTGGGGCTTTCTCTATGTTCTCCCCCCAAATTCAAAAACATGCTAAAGTGAATTAGAGTTGCCAAATGGCGTGTGTGCCCTGCATTGGGTTGGCATCCCATGCTGGGTTATTCCCTGCCCTAGGCCCTGTAACTCTGCATATGACAAGTGAATACAGGTGGATTCTTCCTGTGACCAAAGGTGGCTGTATGTTTTTATGAAACATTCTGTTATGGTGAAGTTAAACAGCTTTGCTTCATGAAAAGTACGAGACATTGTAAAAGATAAAAAAAAAATAAAAATTAAAATCAATGGACGTAGGAAATATAAACGTCAGGTTTTGGATGTAATATCGTGTTTAGGCTAGTTTATTTTTATGAAACCATCAATCCTCCTACACACTGAAAAATGTGCAGAGGCGGTCTTCACCTAGTCAAATCCAGAAGCCAAAACTCTGGAATGTCACAGAGTCTGCCATGTGTACAATCTATTTCAACTTTTAAGCTTCAGTTAAAAGCATCTCTATTTCAGGAATGTTATAATACATCATCCAGTTTGTAAGGTTGCCGTTGTCTATGTTAATTATCTCGTATGGGTTTTTTCAATAGTAAATATTTTGTATATATGTTGTACATATTTTGAAGTATTTGCAGTTCATTTTTAATATCTTCCAAGGGAGGATACGCAAGTGGCAAACACCCCACAATTTCTCTCCCACTGGCAACAGCATCACTTACACTTCATTGTAACAGCAGCCCCTCGTGTAGTGAGGCCGCAAAACAGCCCAAGCTAGCGACTCCCAAATCTTCTATTGCTTTTTTCATATTACTCGCGTTGCTTGTGTCACGTCTAGGGAAGGACAGGAACGAAGGAAGGCGTAGGGAAAACCAAAAGGGGCTTTATTGAGACAAACTAAAGGAAATGAATCACGAGAGGTTAAAACGGAGTAGAGAGAATCAGGAGGCAGGGCAAGCTGGGGAGCACAAGTAAGCAGCAACATCATTTACTGGACTTGGGAGCTCAAGGCAGGGATGTGCTATATAACTTACTGACAAGGGAGCAGTGCAAACTTTGAAAGAAACCTCATAGATATTAAATTAGATCTTTTATCTTCGTTATCTCCTGTTATGGCAGGGCATGTCAAAAGGAGGAACAATCCATGAAGCGGCTCAGAGAAAACGGGTTTATTGATAAGCAAATAGAAAGGGAGAGATTGAAAATAAGGGACCACAAGGACTCAAAATCACACTGATGAAAGAGATTTAAAATCAGAGAGCAACACCAGGAATTAACAAAACATTAACAGATTTCCCTAACAATAGTTATTTGTAGTTATTTATGAATTTTAACTAACATAATATGATAATGCATTTTAAAAAGAAACTTGTTTCTTTTATTGTCACAACAGAACAGAGGGACATCAAAATATATTAAAGTTCTGATAAATAAAATGTATAAAAATACAAACTTAAGATATGAAATGTAAAGTCCTTTGAACAAAAACACAGAAACAACAACAACCAAATCAAAGTTACCAGTATTAAAAGACTTGGTAAGCTTCATAAATATAACTTTGAACTATACAACTTATAAATTGCTAACAGTATATGAGGTAGTGTACTGAATTAGTCAATATTATCGGCTGATATTAGGCATTTTCCAAACTATCGGTATCGGCATTCGCTCCTTTCAAAATGCTTTGCCTATCCTCATAAATATTCCCTAAGGTGCTGAACACTCTTTCGCTCGCCACAGAGGAGGGTGGACAGGAGAGGTACTGCCTCGCCAAAGCTGACAGTCTGGTGAAAAGGTTGGTGTTGTGTTTCCACCAATCATATGTATTCCCACTCTTTCTGTCAATGACAGGCTCTCTGAAGTACCGTTCTTGCTCTTCGATGATCCCCTCTGGTTCCACTGCCTCACTGGTGGATGGAAGGAGCACAGTGTCATACAGCAAGTCTAAGAGACTGGGTACTTGGTCCTCTGTTCTCGGCCTTTTGGGATCGGTCTCCTCAGATGGAGTTTCCGTGGCAGAATCTGGTGGACTGGTCTTCATAGCCTCTTTTAGCCAGGTTTTCACTTTTACCAGAATTTCTGGTACCAAAGGCTACTCTTTGTAGCGTGGGTCCAGGACACAGGCAAGCACCACTTCTTTAGCATCTTTAACTTTTGCATGAATTTTTTTGTGGTTTGAATACCCCTGGTGGTTGGTCCCTCTGACTCCAGTAAACGTTGTAACACTGCTAAACATGGTAGAATGCAGGATGTGGATGAGTCCTCTCTGCTGAATTCCAGTGGTCCAAGGATCTCTGCCAGGTTCGACGCAATGGACCATTCCTCTGCTGACAGACATGAGCAATGTCCATGGTCGCTAGCATACGCAGTGATGGCTCTTTTCTGTTCAATCATCCTCACCAACATGTGCAGTGTGGAGTTCCACCTTGTCTGTACTGCCTGTATAATTGAATGCTGTGGGACACCTAGGTCCTCCTGAATTTTAGATAGGCGTTGCTGTGCCGTAACAGAGTGGTTGAAGTGAGTTGCAATTTTCTTCAGCTTTGCCAGAATGTCCACCACCACTCTCTGGGAACTAAGGCCATCATTGATAACTAGGTGCAGTATGTGAGCACTGCAGCTCAGGTCTGGCATCTCAACAAGGTGCATGACTTTCACCATATTTGCCCCACTGTCCCTGAGTACAAGCATGACCCGCTCCTCATCAATTTCCCATTCTTCAAGCATGGACAGAAATGTCTCTCCAATGTACTGTCCTGTGTGGGACTGTGACAAGGATTTCACGTTCAAGACAAGTTGGACCTTTTTCCAATTCTTATGAATGAAATGAGCAGTCAGGCTCATGAGTGCCTCATTTGACCCTGACCAAAGGTCAGTGGTAAAAGAAATGCTGTTTCTTGCATTTTCAACTGACAGCAGTTTCTTTATTTTGTTTACAACTTCTGTGTAAATCTCATCCATCTTCTTTGTACGGAAAAAAAATTCTGTCTTTAATGGGTATCTGGGCTCTGCCTTGGCCATAACCCCTTTAAACCCTGCACCCTCAACAACTGCAAAAGGCAGGATGTCAGTGGCTATCATCTCCATCAGGAGTTTGTCCATTTCTTCAGTTCTTGGATCATTTAGAGTCCATTTTGTGGTTTTCTGTAGCACTTGTTTTAGGGTTGGCTGTGTCAATGATGTGGTTGGAACTTGAGGCTGTGCTTCTTTTTGCATCTTCTCGTAGATCTCTTTGTGTTTTGATTTAAGGTGTGCCCACAAGTTGGATGTATTTTAAAATTTGAGGCTGCCAGATCCCTGGCTCACAGAGACTGTACAGATATTGCATGTGACTGTACCTGGTGGGCCTTTTGTGAAATGCTCCCATACTTGACTTCGTCCACCACTTGCCATCTGTCAAAATATAAAGTAAACAAGCCAGGTGAGATATACAAAAAACAACATAACATAAAACGTAACATAAACATACAAATAAAATGATTGCTGCTACAGCCACAACTATTACTACCAGCATTATTATTATTATTATTAGGCTATTATTATTATTGACAGTAATAATTACAAAAAATAATGATGACATTATTACTATCATCATCATTTATATTATCATTAAACAAGATAAAGGTCACTCCTAAATGCTTGTGTGTATGTGTAATAATTAGTCCCTACTTTGCCTTCCCCACTAACACAGAACATTTAGGGAACGTTCTCCTGAAGTTCCCTAAAGGTTGCAACGTTTAGGGAACGTTAGGTGTAACTAAACCCAGAACGTTAAGCAAACTTTCCATGGGAACCAAAACCTAACCAAAAACTAACCTTCAGGGAACGTTCGGGAAACATAAATTATTAGCTGGGTTATAAGCTACCTTATAATTACAATGTCAGCTTGCTTATCCCTTTACCTGCACTTTTTAAATTCTTTCCACCAAGCTACATCAAACCATTTTCAGTCATCAGTTGCTGCCTGCCTTCTAAAACCTACTACCCTGTTTCCCCGAAAATAACACACTGTCTTATATTTTTTAAGCTCCAAAATATGCACTAGGTCTTATTTTCAGGGGATGTCTTACTATGCTGTCATTGTTTCCACGTACAACAATCTATGGTATGGTACATTTACACTTTTATACTGCTTATACCCACCCCTACTTCTGATCCTCCTGTGTCACATTCTCATTCTTACCTCTTGTTGAAGCTGTCCGCTCGTCCTCTCCTCCTGCCTTCTCTCCCCACTCGCGACGTCACCGCTCAATGTGCTGTGTGCGCGGGCAGCGCGAGAGAGATCGCGCACGCAGCGCACACCGGAAACAGGAAGTAGCCTACCTCGATGTACCGATAGCAGCGCCGTAGATGGCTTCCATCGTAGGGGCGAGATTTATCGATCATGACATGGTTGAAGGGTGTTTTGTCCATTTTTATTTTATTTTTGAAATATTCATTTATTGGGCATTATAAATGCCGATACCGATAGTTTGGAAAATGCCTAATATCAGCCGATAATATCAGCCTGCCGATATATCGGTCGGGCTCTACTACTAACCGGGAATCAGTAGAACACAGGGTAACAGCCATACTGGGAAAACAGCCACAATGAACCAACAAGGAACAGGTGGTGCATATTATAATGAACAAGCATTGGAGACAAGGAAACATTAACAAACACTGAGATCTAACAACACTAGGAGAGACTAGAAACACCACGGAATAGCATAGAAAACAATTCGCTAGGGAGAAATAAAGTAATTATTAGTAAACAGTTATTTAAAGTACCCCAGTTTAAACAGACTCTATCGTTGTTTACTTATATTTAGCCCACACTAACTTCAGTACAATAATTTATCCGGCTAAGCAGGAGATCCAGCTTTGTGATTTAGGCCCCTGGTGATGTAACTTAGTATGCAATTTTTTACAGCAATACTGGAAACAGACCCTAACACCTGGTACTGATTGGTGGAACTCTGACTCACAACAACCAGGACTGGATTGCTCTTCCTTATACCAGTGTTTCCCAAACCAGTCCTTGGGCACCCTCAGATGGTCCACGTTTTTGCTCATTCCCAATTCAGTGAGAGTGGGCACACTGCTCATGCAAGGTATAAACAAGCATAAACAAGGTTCTGTTTATCCATCCATAAAAATATTCATTCCTGTTTACTTTTCTTCACAGCATCCAACACACCAGATGCTTATCCCTGTGCAGTTTTGCCTCTGTTTGAAGAACACATGTATTCTGTTTATACTATGTTTTATTTGGATTTTTTTTATCCCGTTTATACCCCATTCTGGCCCTTATCACACCCTCGGCACTGATAGGGTTTCTACTGGATGTAGACAATGGGTTGTAAGGTTATGGCTAGAAAGCTCGGTACTGATGAGTCAGCGTGGCAGCTGCAGCGAATTACAACCACGCTGGAGTAGATAATAAACAGATGACATGATGGTTGCTGTACAACAGCCATATAAACAGGGCCTTCATTAAGATAAATTATTTTTTTTACTGAATTCAGAAGTCCTTGTTCGGTGTGGTGGCCTAGGGTAAAAGACCCCCACCGCTAGCCTTACTATTTTTGGTTTAATTGCACTTTAAGTTTATTAACTCTTTAGGATCCCCTGGGGCACAGTCAGAGAGGACTCTCGCAACAGTAAGGGTTTAGATGCACATTTATTAATGTTCCAGGGTCCTATTCACAAATGCTAGCAACCCTCAAGTTCCTCAGCAGGACCGGCTCCCCCGGCACTTGCGCCCACTTCCGATGACCAGGGTCCTGGTATCGTTGATCCCGCTTTCGGCGCTGTTGCCCGCCTTGCTCCACGACATCCCGGGCTTGCCAGTCGGCACCGATGTTGCTTCACCCAGCCTTCTTCTCTAACCACATCCTCGGCCTCACTCACCCCCCACTGCTGGTCCACGGGCAGACGGGGCTGGTGCCCAAACAGCACCCAAAATGGTGACAATCCAGTGCTACTATGTGGCGTACAATTATGGGCCTGCACCAATTCAGGCAGATGGAGCTTCCATCGGCCATGCTCTACCATGGGCAACTTATTAAGTTTCCTTGGGGGCGATAGGGTGTCGTCCGCACCTTGGTGCACCCATACACCTGACACAACTCTTGGAGAATCCGGGACTCAAACGGTGGCCCTTAATCAGATAGTAAGCGCTCCGGACGCCCATAGCATCTGATCACCTCCTCCCAAATCACTCGGGCTGCTGTCTCAGCCGTCTGGTCTCAGGTAGGGACAGCAAAGGCAAAGCTGGAAAATAAATCGACTGCAGTCAACAGGTAAGGATACGGGTCCCCATGCTGGCCCAGTGACAAAAAGTCCACAGCGAGAACCTCCCAAGGGTAAGTAGACAACACCGGGTTTAACGATACCGACCCCCCCTTGCCCGGACAACCCACTAGGCACTCGCCACATTCTTGTTGCCACCGTTCCACGTCTCGGCGCATACACACGCTCCTTGAGGGCCCCCGTAATGCGCCGCCCACGAGCTTGCCCCAAGGCCCCATGATAGTTATGCCATAGCTGTTTCCACTCTTCAGCCGGGACCACGATTCTCCAACGCTCTTCGCCCCCTGCCAATGCCCGGTGGCGTAACACTCCATCTGCCACTTTCAGATCGTCACGTTCTTCCCATAAGCATCGTCCAGCCCCAGACAATGCTCGCCATTCATCCAGGGTGGGCTGAGCCCCAATGGCCACCCACTCTCGCACACAAGTCACATCTGGATCATGCCCTTGTCACTCCGTCTATTCATCTCCGGCCCCAACTTGTGCCACTAATGGCCCCCCAGGTCGTCATGACAAGGCGTCAGCATTCTGGTGTTCCCGTCCAGGTTTATGGCGCAAACTCAAAGGAGGCTAGCTGGCCCGCCCAACGCTGCTCCATGGTGCCCAGCTTAGAAGTCTTAAAATCACCCATAACTACCACATCATTTTTATTGCTCATAATCCTGATATCGCTGTATAACAATCTGCTTTCCTCAGCAGTTACATTAGGTGCTCTGTAACAAACACCGACAATTAGGCTATTTCAGTTTTT
>JABFEA020000119.1:8720244-8732041 GCA_019775915.2 Cyphomyrus plagiostoma | reverse complement strand
AGCGGGAGTACAGGTCTGCTGTTCAGCAGACGGTAGCCCAAGACCGGGACCAGGGCGCTAAAAAAAAAAGAACCAGCAGCAGCGGAAATGGGGCAGGCAGCAGGACTGAGATCCCTATTACTGAGGGAAAGGCAGCAGAGAGCAGAGAGGCAGCTTAACAGACCCTCTGTGTTTGTGATGAACGGAGGGAGATGGTTCACGAAGGGCCTGGTTCTATCAATGTGTCAGTGTGCTCTCTGGATCCTACTGCCAAATCAGAAGGGGAGGGGGAGAGAGACACAGAGAGAGAGAGATACAAACAATCCTCCCCTATCTGCAGCAATCGCCTGCCTCTGCTTCAGCGTTGTTCTTCAGGCCCCTCCCTACCATTCCATGTCTCTTGCTAGCTGAAGCGCCCCCTACATGCGCGGGGGAGAATACCTCCGGAGTCTTACCGGTGTGAACAGGAGCCGAGAGACACTGGCACAGAGAGAGAACATCAGCATGTGACGGTTATGACAAAAGACAGGGCAGACGAGCGGGCATATGACCCGCCGAAGCCTCAGACTGCCACGCTAATCACCGTAACCCAGACAGCTACACGGACTTCAGAGGAAGACAAGCAGCCATATAATTCACTCACTTTTCCCAGTACAGAGGCACTATACGGGCATCATATTATATATGGGTTGCACAATGTCAGTTAACATATTGCCATCAACCAATATTCATTAAACATCAGCCTCAGTCCAATGTGTCAATCTTGGCTGATATTTAAAACTTTATCAATTGTTAAAATTGCATACAATCAGCCTTTTAACGATAGTGAAGGACAAGGGGTTTCTCAAAATCCCAGCACAAGAAACGTTTACTGTATAATTCATAATTTAATCTGCCCCATTTATCAATCTTTTGGTTTTCCACCGAAAAAAAAAAAAAAAAAAAAAAAATGTCCCCCCCGCCCCATGCAAGAGCCTCAGATGTTATCAGTAGACAAAAATATGCCCTTATCAAAGTCAAAATTTCCACATCGGAGCACCAATAGGGACAAGTAACTAAAACACGACAACAGATTCAGGTACTACATTTCAACATGCTATGTGATAGTATCCTAGCAACCTTTGATAGCAAAAACATAATAATTAAAGGTTATAAGCATACAGAAGCATACAAGCATATAGAGAGCCATGGCCGTATGCTTGAATTGCATTGTGGGTATTTTGCAGTGCCAAAGCTGTGCCATAATCAGCTCTTCCAGGCTGCTGTGGACAGGTCCAAATGTCAGAAGCTACCTCAGTGGGAGGGCGTCCAATGGTTAAACAGGTTTGACCAAGTACAAGTGTGTCCTGAACAAATAGTAATGTAACACCTTTAGCTTATCAGCACAGGAGAGGGTCAAAACCCAGAGGCTGGAGAGCCAAGCACACTGCCTCCACACAGCATAGACAGGAATAATGCATGCTGGGGGGGACAACCTCTGACCACTACCTGCAAGCTGGACAAAAGGTTTGTTGTTCAAGAATGCAATACAAATAATACACCACAGACTCCAGCAAGTGTTTGCAGTAGTTTTTTTTTGTTTTGTTTTTTTTTTAATGTAATGACACTGGCATAAACAGCCAGTGATCGAAGTACAGGCAAACTACGCCAGATGTGGATGGAGGCCCCCCTTTACAAAAGGGGGGGCCTGGAAGCAGACACAGTGCAGAAGAGTACAGTGTGAAATACAGAAGCAGCGCACCAGAAAACATGCCAAGACACAATGCAGGAGTCCGCATTGCCACAGAAGAGTTATGTTACACGTGTATGGTTCAGCGAAATTTAAGAGGGAATGCGTTACTGACCAATACAGAAAAACATGCAGTTGGTTAAAACAAATTTAGCCTACATAACTTCAGCTGGATTACTTTTTTTCCTTTTTCTGAAATAAATTCCGTTCAGAGGTTAATTGTTTATGTATGAACTTCATTGTCGGAGATATGTGAGCAATCCAAAGTTTTATGTAATATATATGGGAACTGCACTCACGTATCAGTGTGCATTTTGTCCACATAAGCCTACCTACAAAAGACCCGCTTTTTTGAAAGAAACACACCTTGACATGGCTGTCAGACATGCCCATCAAGACCCAAAGGGATCATTATTTCCTGTTTAAACTTCTAACTTGTCTGCATACTAAACATGAATGTTCACTTTGATCAGATTTCAAAGTATTAAGGAAGATTAAATCAGCAAGTCTGGGGATTAAATAGTCGGTATGGAGGAGTTTATCTAAATGGTTTACGCCTCTCAAATCGTGGGAAAAATCACAGTGAGATAAGCATATATGTAAAGGTTTTACGGCAAAAAGCGGCATTGCACCCTGAGCAAAGATTACTAAGAAATTACCTCGATGATGTACAGGTAAACTCGCCGCCGTCCAGGAGCCTGATCTTGCAGAAAAGCATGCCGTTAACGAAGGGCACGGCAGAGAGTTCCTCCAGGGTGAAGCTGGTCTGAAACTTGAACCTCTTCTTCTTCATTAAAAACGCCATAGATATGAGCGTCGAAAATGCCGCTTTAGGTCCGTTGCCTTGGAAATACACAGCTCCAACTGTATCCACAGGAGGGGAAAGCAAATTGTCTTGATCAATAAAAAGAAATATTATGACTGTGGGGCTTGTGCTCAAGTGTGTAAGTGATCTGTAATAAGCATGGAGACCCAGGTGATTTTAATCAGGAGAGCGCATGAAAACAAAATGAAGAGTTAATCACAGTATTAATAAATATTCAGGGCAAGCTTAAACACGCAAGACATTCAGTGCACTTATGTCTGGCGGATAGACGCAGATATTTATGGTATAGCTAATATACCGGGTGGTCCGGAGGTACAGCTTTCGGTAAAATGAAATTGAAAAAGACTTACTATGGGATCCCAGAAAATATAGCGGGGCTCCGACTTCACGTCAGACACATTCTTCTTTTCTTTTTGTCGTTTCTTTACCTCCAAACTCTACTGTTTTATCAGGCAGGTGAGCAGCTCCGGTACAAGTCGGCGGTCGCAAGCGGACCGGAATCCAGCGAGGGCGGCGAAGATCGTTTCCCCACTCAACAGTGCCGGATCTGCCGGCAAATGCACCAACAAACCAAGAGAAAGAAAAAGTACAACTAAATTTAAAAACGCAAATCCATTTATCGCCCTTACGGTGTTTATTCGTTGTTGTCACGGTCGCAGAAATGGACCTGACTTGCCCTCCTCGTACTTTGAGCTGGGGGAACCTCCTCCGAAAACCAAGAGAAAACGAGCCAAGCGCCGCCTCCAGCTCATGCACTCGTGTACATTTTTGTGACATGAACGCCATATACGTAAGGAAGGTTTACTGGGACAACGTGGACTTAATTCTGAAATACACGTTTGGGATCCCAAAGAATAGGTTAAGGGTGTGCTCTTGCTTACTTATAAAACGCCATCTAATTTGCATGTGCATACTATACTGGTGCAAGTACTGTTATTGGTTGCCTAGAGTAGATATCAACGTTTTTACTAAATTTACATCGTTATGAGTAAATCACTTAACATTAAATATACCTGATAAATCTTAATTTGTTTGTATGTAAAAAGCTTTCCTTTACATCCAGAGGCCTACGTTGAGGAACCACCTGTGAATTAGCAGTTGGCTTTGCGGCAGGTCAGGGACAGATGTGTCAGTTGTTGTTATGCACTACCACCTGCCGGTAGAAAATCGGAATTGACTACATTTTAAGTCTGGACACACAAAGCCGATTTTTTAATGCAGATAAATTTACGTCTAATGCCGATACCACGAGTACTATCCTCATTTTACAATTGCGAATCCTAATTTGCTACTTTACATTGTTCAGGGTACAATTATGAGTTACTTGTTTATGTATTTACAACTTCAGCAATATATTTATCAATCACTAGTTACCAGAGGTGGGGACTCCAGTCACTGACTCACAACTGGACTCAAGTCATAAATTTGTTGACTTGTGACTCGACTCAGCAAAACTGACTGAAATACTTGGACTTGAGGGCAAATAACCTGAAATGGACTCTATCACTTGACAAGACTTTATAGTCCTCCATTTAGGTTTATGCAGAGGGCCACAAATCGGTCATTCAATGTCAAACCATCAAACTTTCGGACCTCATCATCACAGATTTTAATTAAACTTGGCATGCTGATTTGATCACATGAGTAACTCATGAAGCTGAAATTGGGCAAGCCTTGGATCAATATTAATATTGAGGGAGATATAAGCGAACCAAGTTTTTTTTTTTTGGGGGGGGGGGGGGCTATGACAGAAGTGGTCCCTATATATTGTTTTAAGGCTATTGTCCAGCAGTATAGATTGATGAAATAATATGCCATCTCCATTGAATAATTACTATGTAATAACTGATTAAAATATTTTTAAAAAATCAATAACAAAAAAGTATATTTTACAGTTGATTAATTTTTTACTAAAGCTATATCATAATGTCATGAACATCTCCAGAAAAATTGGTTTTTGCTTTTTAAGGTGTTGCTGAGGTATCTTGACTAAAAGGTAGAGTTACATGGTTTCATATCACTAAAGGGATTTTTTATGGCAGCCAAACTGCCATGACATAGTATAACAAACACAGGTGTAAGTAATAACATGAACTAAGGTTACAAATATGCTACAATGAAATTTAATGGAAGCTTTATTAATTGGGTATATGAATAGAGGACAAGCTTTTGTTTAATGTACATATAGCTAAATTATTCAGGAAGCTGAAAGTGAATATTGGTTTTTAGAAATAAATCTTGCTTCACTTTCAGTCCTAAGAAAAAAAAACTTGTGGAAGCTCCCTTTTTACCTGTGATCGATTATGGTGACATATTGTGCATGCATGCACGCTCCTCCTTTTTACGCAGTCTTGATTCAGTGTATCATACATCAATGTGTTTTATTACTAATGCAAAGTCTCTTACTCATCATTGCATTCTTTATGATTGGGTTGGCTGGACATCACTGACCACTCACAGAAAACACCATTGGTATATTTTTATCTATAGGCCTGTACTGGGTAAATTGCTGGTTTACCTCTGTAACCTACTCTGTCTCAGCTCTGGTAGTTATCAGCTACGCTCCTCCTGGTGGTAACTTTATACAGTACCCCAGGTTTCAGCTACTGGGGAAAACTACATTTTCTTACTCTTCACCATGGACACGGAATAATCTGCAGGAAGATGTGAAATTAGCCATATTTATTTCCATTGATCAATTGAAGGGCATCATAAAGAATATGGTGGATATGGTGGACGTGGTTGTTTTTCTTGAGGCCAGTGTGTTTAAATAGATGTCAAATGTGTGGAATTTTTGTATATAACATTGTATATGTTGTATTTTAACATGTAAGTTTGTACGGCTGCTACCTTGACCAGATCTCTCTTGTAAAAGAGATTTTAATCTCAATTAGACTTCTTGGTAAGTTAAAGCTAAATAAATTATTGTATCATTTGGCTGAAAGCAAGGTCTCCTGAGATAGTTTGTTGGAAAGATGCATCGCCTGCACATACATGGATCTAAAAACTGTGTGAGGACAACCATGACAGAGTGGAGTCTTTTCAATGTAATTCTGCTTATGAAGGACTTAACCCTATTACATTCTGTGGCAGGTTTTTGCTGAGCCAGTTTTAATCACTAAAGGTTAAAAAAAAAAAACTGACGTAGGTACGGACTCAAGTACATGACATACAACATGACGTATACATGTGTCAGAAATTTAATGACTTTTTAAAAATGACTTTTATGACTCAACAGCAAAAATGATGGAAAGACTTGGATGTGACAAACTTCAGGGAACATGACTTGAGACTTGACTTGGATTTGCAATGTTTTGACTCGAGACTTTACTCGGACTCACCAAGGAGTGTCTTGTTCCCATCCCTACTAGTTACGTGGGGAAAGTTACGTTGCCAGAGCGAGCTGAATCTGTGAATCTCTTATTGCAAATGTCACAGTTGAACCACACTTGCAAAATCTTTGCCTACAGCAATCAAAGATGATTACAGATTTGCAGTTCACAGGGTTACTAACTCTCACACATCTGGCATGACTTTCAGACTCTCACGCAAGAAATCTTATAGCAAATCTATATTATTCCATTATAAACCTAATATCAGCCAAATCAAAACCGTTGGGGCAGTTTGCAAACCTTACAGACTATTTACAAGGTAATAAAACTCATACATATATAAAATAAAAGTGTACCCATATTACAAAGGACAAACATGAAATGCAATGACTGAAACTGGGAAAAAATTCGTCAAAATAATATGAACAAGAAGATATTTTTATATTTTGTTCAGTCACTGTCTACTTTGAAAGTGTATTAGTAAAATGGCAAAGACAAGATATGGTTGTTTGTACAGAACATTTCACACGGATGCAGTTGAAAGTATTTTACAGAGATCAAATAATACAGAATAACATTATACACTAAGAATGACACATGAACGTAACCCAGACGGTTCCTTGGCAGCTATGGTGATCGAACCAGGAACTTTCATAATATGAGGCGACAGCATAAACCACTGTACCACCACACCACTGTACTGGGCACTATAGTTACATTTACATAACTTACACATTTACTCTGTCCACAATTCTTTGCCAAGCCAACTCCTTGGCCTTTATGGCCACAGTATTGTCATTTTTAGCAATTACATCTTTATACTGTTCACACAGCTCCATCAGCAGCGTTTCTTCGGCGACGAAAAATAAAACACCGTTCGTTTCTGACTCATTTGATCGATCTATCGTCCATCCATTCATTTGGGCTTCTCAAATATATTAGGTGTGCGCACTAAGTGAGACTATGCAAGTCTGTCTTCTATGAGCTTTGATTAGTTAAAGCTTAACTGCATTAGTGGAATGACTTGAGGCTAATTTTAGAGGTGGTACTAGTTTGGCTTTCTTTAGCTACTTTCATGGAATACCTGCTTATTCAACTCCTTGTGCTAATTACCACACAGCTCTTGCACTGAATTATTTGTAGTGGAACAAGGAAAGAACTAAGCTTCACAGGACTCCAGCCCTTCAGGGCTGGATTTTGACACCCCTGGAATAGACCTACATTTTAATTCATCCTTGTGCAGAAACAGAGACACACAAATATATACAGATGTGAGCAAGGGTTTTGGTCAGAGTGCACGGCATGCTAATGTCCATTGACCCATAATAGTGCAGCATGGCACAGGCGGGAAA
Source organism: Cyphomyrus plagiostoma (assembly GCA_019775915.2). Taxonomy (NCBI): domain Eukaryota; kingdom Metazoa; phylum Chordata; class Actinopteri; order Osteoglossiformes; family Mormyridae; genus Cyphomyrus; species Cyphomyrus plagiostoma. The sequence goes on along the minus strand of JABFEA020000119.1, from coordinate 8,724,823 downwards.
AAGGTAACAATCCTCTGATGGATCCAAGACAAAGAAAAAGTTTTCTTAAGGAAATGAACACTAGGGGAAGGCACAAAATAAAGAACCACGAGGAATCAGAAAAGAACAATAATGAACTAAAAGTAATATATGGTAATTCAACAAGGGAACACGCCAAGACTGGGAATAGGACAAGGCAATGGTACATCCATAAGGTACATCACAATGGCTAGCTAACAAATGGAGTGAGGACAAGCACTAAAACACACGCAGAAAACCAGACATAATAAGGGACAGGTGTAACTAATAATCAATTAACAAACCAAGGAGGCACAGGAACAAGAAAAAACAGATGGAAGTGGGTAACACCAGTGTGCAAAATACAGGGGGGTCCGACACCCCCGATTAACCCATGAGACCCCCCGAAAGCCTCAAAAGCAAAATTTTAAGGGGGTCTCAAGATCGGTATTGCGCAAAAAGGTAACACTAAATGAACACAGAACTAAGAGACATAGCAAACACTAGGGTAACGACACCAGGAAAGACTAAGACCATAAGAATACACAGAATAAAACTTAGCAGAAGTGGGGAAATCCTAAAATTTGGAAACACGCTAAGTATTAATCACTTGGAAACAATAACCCAACAAACAAAAGGATAACCCAGGACTGGAAAGTACAGCCTCCAAGCCACAGGCTCAACTTGATGAGCTATGGCCCAAAAACAGGGAGGCACACAAGGGCTGAGGGCTACAAGGAGGAGGGGGGGAAACAAAATGACCAGCAACACATGCTGGCCAAAGACAGGACACATAGATCACAGTCAGGTGGGTGCCAAACCTGACACCAGGATCTGCAAGAGGTAAAAATCAGAGGTGGAAATTTCAGGTCCAGAAAGTACAAATCCAGACCAGGATTTTGTTTCAACCAACCAAGTGAGCATGAAGAGTCACTGTCACAGAGCACTCAGCAGGTTGGTTGAAACAAAATCAGGGTATGCATTTATACTTTCTGGACCAGAAATGTCCAACTCTGGAAATGCGGGCAACTCCCCTGTCGGGCTGCCTTTGCCGCGTCGTAAATAATGTACTCCTAAACTCCCATTGCATTAATTGCTCCAGTCAAACATGCGGGTGTGTAAGCGGTTAGAAAAGGTATATTGTTTTGGGTTTTTTTTTGACCGCCAGCAATTGTTATATCTCTAAATGTATGTATGAGTGAAGGAATGAAAAACTTTTTGCAACTGCAATTTTTCGAAAGCAGGTATTAACGGTAGCTTGATGTTATAGCTTGACATGATCGATTCTGCTTGACAGACAGACGATGGCAGCCTTTACCAAGAAGTTATAGATCCGCTGATTTATAACGTACGTTATAGTTTATTGCGTGTGTCTAGGTTCTTTGCGACGGTGTGTGTGTGTGCGTGTACGTGCACGTGCGTACGTGCATATTTTCCTAATTTTCCTGCGCAATACTTTTACCCCTTTTCTGAAAAATAGGAATTTAAAACATTTGTATTATTTGTACGAAATTTCGGATTTTTATTTTGAATTGCACGTTTCACACGTTTTGCGTATCGTACGGAAACGTCGTACGATCTTCAGTGTAGATCAGTAACGCAACAGCTTCTAGAATCGGCTTCCGTCCGCCTGCCGAAAGGCATTTACACCCGCCACGACTCAGGTCCGCCTCCTTGTCCCATATCCTCATTTCATTGGCTAAGGTGTGGGGACCTGACGGAATGAATTGCACCATTATTTGCAAGCCAATATAATGCAGGCGTCTTACAACCAAAATTGTAAGTTTCCTGGTTATTTCATCTAAGGGAGTATTTCGTTGTATCCGTTTTATCTGTTGCGAAGTTTTTCTTAGCTATTTGAAATTAAAAATGACATAAAACATAGAATATAATACGTGTAAAAAAAAGGTTATCCAGCAGTTGCATTTATGAGTACAATTTGCAAATAACCCTATTTCCATATTGCCAGTGACTTCTGGTTGCTTTTGAGCGCAATTATTTTGTCGAGTATGATTGGTCGATAGACGTGGCCATCATTTGAAACCCACCTCCCCGCCCCTAAGCCGTCCCATTCAAAGACGCGGATCATTTCCTTCTTGGAGACTGCGTTCTGTTGCCGGCTTTTTCGTTTCTTACATCTTCTGTCAAACTGACAGTCGGTATACGGTGCGAAGGCGGCACAATTGGTGATAATCTACGGCAATATCCCTGGGATAATCAAGTTGGAAAGACAAAGACGAGGAGGGGGAGGGATTTCCTCACCGGCATGGCAGATGTGGAGCTGCGCCGTCCGACTGAGCATCCAGCTCATCACTCACCGGGAGTGGAGTGAAGGCAAGGCGGAAAACATCTGGGCAATTCCTGTGGATTAAAACAAAAAAGCCGCCACCTGGAGTACGTTGGGCGTGTGTGAGGGGTAGTTCGTGACCCGAATGACTTTCTTATTAATGGATGTCTTTTTAAAATTATAATATGTAGCTATAATCCACGAGACACGTATTTGTCTTGAATTTATATTTATTTTCTTTGAATTTAAAGGAAGTTTTTTTAACATTTTGTATAGAAGGCTTTACTTACTGGGACCGTCGGAGCTTTGCCGCGCTGTCCGACCAGCAGCATGCAGCAGCAGAGATCGTTTGTCTCCCCGCTGCTGAGCGGTGTATTCTGTCAGTGCAGCTCGGCGGACGATGCCCATTGCTCCCCAGATTCCGGTGTAGGTGCTGGTACCGGATTTGGAGCGGCTGGGACTCCAGCACACAAGCCCTGGGACTGCCCGCTAAGCGATCCCCAAAGCGCCTCTCACGGGAGCTTGCACCCGTGTGGCGGCGCGGTCTGTGGTGGCCCCGACCAGGAGCACCGGCTCAAGGTCTTGTTTCAAGTGCTGGACGTCAATAAGGACGGGGGCATCTGTGTGCAGGACCTGACCATCGGCCTCAAAAAGCTGGGTGTTCATCGCACTGAGAATGAGCTCATGGTAAGCATTCTATACATACATGTATTTATCGTGCACGGTGGAGAAAGTATGACTGGAATAATGATTACCTAGAAACAATCGAGCGATAAAACACCTGTGAAAGGAGGGGATTCTCTCTGGAAAAGCAAAGAAATTTTCTACGAAGCACTGAATAATTTGAGTGTTATGTGCTTTATAAAAAACGTGGTCAATCAGGTTGGTCTAGTCGTCCTCTGTAAGGCATGTAGGTAAATGTCCTGCATGGGAAATATTTCCTATTTACTGCATTCCTCTGTAGTTCGAACATGCTGATGGTATAAGATAATTAACTCTGATTCTGTGTTGTACGAGTTTGAAAAATGTTAAAATTGTCTCCCGAAAATCCCCGACTGCAAAGTTATTGCATGCATTTTGGGATTTTTGGTTTTTATATATGACTGCAGTCCGCTCAGAGTGCGGGGTAATCTGGGGTTCAGATGCCACACAAAGTGAGCCACCTGTTATTTTGTTCAGGGAAGTCTTAGACATAAAATTTTAGCGAAAATTTTGATAGAGTACATAAAATGAGACCTTGCTTCTAATTTGAGAATCTTAATTTCTTTAAGAATTTTCTTTTTGCGGCGTGGGAGTGACGGGTAGTTTCTCCTCCACCATCTGATGGGTGTGGACAGCCCTGATTGGTGGAAACGGGGGTCCTGGGCGGAGTGTGCGGGGCTCTAGTGTGGTTATAGTGGGCCGTGCACTGTGAAATTCACATGGCTGTTCCGACACTGAGCTTTCAGGAGCTGGAATTAAAACCAAATTTTTTAAATGTTGCTGGCTTATGTTTCGCAAAGCAGAAATGTTCAGGTACATTTGAGAGAGAACAGCGTTCGCCCATAGCTCTGAATCCTGCCTGTTTTGAATGAGCTTTGTTTTTTGTTTTTAATCTGCATAAACAATTGATGCTGTTAAACATCAAGATGCTGACTGTGTTTGCCAGCCCCCAGTTAGCTGAAAGTTTTGGCTTTCAAAAACCCCTTTCCCTGTCTGATTGAGGTCCACCTCAATAATGTAACTGGTCATGTTTAGTACCATTCAATGCTTCTTTAGTGTGTATGTGCGTGTATGTTTACTTGTAGCTGCAGACACTCTTGCCTTGCCACAAGATTGGTAAAATCATCAGATCTTCTGCTGGGGTCAGGAATACAACCTCCCTACCAAGATATGACCCCCAACCCTGACCTGGCTATGCCAGGAAATGGAGTCAGACCCTCCAGAGCAGCAGTTGCACAAAAACTGCTCCATCCGTTTTCTGTAAATGGCACTACTGACTATCTTCTTTGTCTTCATGAGCTGAGTGCCTCATACTGACTCTTAGGCGTTCTGTCTGCGTGACTCACTTCAGGATGTAATTTTACTGCCCCCTAAATCCAGGAACGGAAAACTCTTTGCATGTCCTCTCTGCTGGAAGCACCCTCCCACTGTCGGCTCTGACCTGTTGCCACAGCGATACCCAACACAGGTGGCGGGTTGGGAATTGGCTCCTTCGCAGGTAGAGTTGCCTGAGTTGCTGGTGTGGGGGGGGGGGGGGGGGGGGGGGGGGGGGGGGGGGGGGGGGGGGGGGGGGGGGGGGGGGGGGGGGGGGGG
>JABFEA020000119.1:8695026-8709233 GCA_019775915.2 Cyphomyrus plagiostoma | reverse complement strand
GGAGGGATTTTAAACATACAAGTAGTACCGGCTATGCGTTATTACTTTGGAGCGGTTATTATTTGAAAAGAACGAACGTGCAAATGTCTCAACTGACCAATCAGAATCAAGCATTCCAGAGAGCCGTGTAATAAGTTGGGGATAATGTTCTTATTGTAGTAACTGTACAGTGACTCTGTGTGATTTAATGGGCAGGTCACATTGACTCGCAGGAGATCATGCAGTCCTTAAAGGACCTCGGGGTTCACATCTCAGAGCAGCAGGCGGAGAAGATCTTAAAAAGGTAGGAGTGCAGGGAGAACGTTTGTGGGCTTGAGTTCTGCTGAACGGTTCTTCTCGCAATAACCATACGACACCAAAATGTTCCTCTGTACGTCTATGAATTGTGCTTTTTGTGTGTCCTTCACAGATGCAGTCCAGACCAGTTTAATTTCAAATCCTCGTTTTGGGGGGTGGGCTGTCTTTGGTGCGATATCCAGAGTGTATGAGCCTACCAGCTCCTCTGTTCTAGCATGTTCCCAAGCTACTGAGAGAGGCAGCCCTGCTCAGACATGACCTTGAGAACCATGTTCCTCCAGAGCCTCAGGCTTAGTGGGAAACGTGCAGGCTTTGAAGAGGCTATAGGTCACCTGTTATGCTTCAAATCAAGTATTTCCCTGAGGTATTCTAGGTGACTTTTAACCAAGACAGAACCTGATTTTTCTTACTCTGATTATGTGTGTTTCTGTTACACATTATGAAATCTGAGGGGTGTACTGAGAAGTGAGTTAGCAGGGTTTCTTGGGTTTCTTGCTTACTTCTGAGTTTTGGGTACTAGGAATTGTAACTGACTTTTAAACAAGGTATGTAATTTATGCTGGACGCACCTAACCTGCTCAGAGCAGGTTTAAGTGCAGGCTTTCAGATGAAGAGGCGTATAGGAGCCACCCTTCAACTGAATAGTAGGGATGTGCGATTCCACTAATTATCCTTTAGATCCAATAGCAACTCATACCGAAAGATGTATTCCAATACTTGTGGTCAGTTCCATGCACTTCGTATTGGGGTGCTGACTATAAAATTTGACTTAAATGTTCTCCAGAGTGGGGTGCATTACCTACCTCTTAAAGGGTTTGCATCCTTAGTTTCCAGTGCTGACACCACCCCTTTGATTAAGAAACCCCAAGTCAAGTAACACCCACTGTCACGAACCATTAAGTTAACTCTGGATATGTAAAACTCGCTTCCTAGTACATAGCACTGGGCTAAAGGTTCACTGTGACTGAAAACTCCTCCCTTTTCTTCACTGGTGTGCCAGAGGTACCCGCTTCTGTGTCGAACCCGTCCTCCTACATCACCACAGTCAGACTGCTTGCACAATTGGGCCTGGCTCTCGTTTACTGGTCTGTGGAAAGGGCTCCCCTACCCACGAGGAGTCGCTCCATTCCAGTGTTTGTCGGTTTTAACTGTCTGTCTATGTGCTTCCCTCTTCACCTCTTTCTTCTCCATTGTGTGTCTCAGAATCAGGATGGGGCATATCTGGGCCCCTTTCACGTAGTAAGTAATGGATTCCCCTCCAGTTGCTTGGCTTGCCTAAACCTTGCCCCTCCCACCATAATGGTTAATGGTGAGCACCCACCATCTCTCCAGCTGCCCCCACTCCCCAAACTCAACATATTCATTATCACCATGCTTCTTCATCAAAACTGAGAGGCCAACGAAAGGCACTACATTTGAAGGGGGGGGGGGGAAGGTAGAAGCAAAACATGATACAGAAATCGGGCTTAAAAAAAACCATCACAGTTTCATTTGGCTGTTGGCATGTACCCCCCCCCCCCCAATCCACAAGGGTTGGGAATGCACAGATATTCAAAGGGAATTCCACCAAAATGGTCACTGTTTTCCTAGGTAGCATCTTGCATATCAAATAAGAAAGAAATTCACTGTGAAATAAGAAATTCACTGTGTGACATCACCCGGATACTTCCATTCCAGTATGAAGTAACAGTCTATGGAAAATTAAATGTATGTGCTGAGATCCCATTGTCTGTATACAGATTCATACATTAAGACAGAAACACAGCGATGATATTCACAATGATGATTCGGTTTTTGTGGAATTCCTCTTCACTTTGGTGACGTGCCAAAGCGGTGAAAAGTGGACTCTGCCGTGACGGGTCACTCACCTGTTTTGTCGACCCACAGCATGGATAAGAACGGGACAATGACAATCGACTGGAACGAGTGGAGGGACTACCACCTGCTTCACCCTGCCGACAACATCCCAGAGATCATCTTGTACTGGAAGCACTCCACGGTAAGACACGGCCCCCCACCAGCAGATCGGCCAGCGGTTGTGTGGTTAGGGTGCTGGCCAAACCCGGAGGCACAAATTTATAGCCCTTACATTTCTGCTTTGCACCTGACTTGGCACCAACAAAAAAGTCTAGCGTAAAGATTGGAGCGAATCCTGCAGAGATTAATCCTCTCATTGACAGATGCCCCCGGCCAACTGCTAATCACAAGCAGTACTCTAGAAAAGTGTAGTAGAATTGTGATACTTTATTAATCGCCATGAGGGATTAATAAATTCCATCTTCTGTCTAGAAGACAAATAGGCACATATGTAGTAATCTTGGGGGTCACACCATGTGGCGATCATGGAGTTGTGGGTTAAAGGCCTTGATCAAGGGCCCATGGACATGTGACTTCTGCCTAGACTGGGCTCGAACCAGCGACCCTCTGATCACAGGCACAGAGATTTATCCCACCGCACCACACACTGTCCCCCATGGTTTATAAAAAAGTCCCGTCTTTATTTGCTTATACAACTATCATGCTAATATAAATGTAGTGTTTTATTTACTGCCAAACCACTGTGGCCTCCTTGGCGTTTAGAGTTCAGCACCATTTAAAATCTTTCTCCTGGCCATCAGGATCCAGATTAATCTTAAAAACGGGTGACTGGTGCAACCATCAATGTCGACTAATCTAATGTTAGTGTACAGTGGGGCTGGGAGACTGGTTATAAGCGAAGCAAGTATTTTGAGTATATCCCAGAATGCTTCGTTGCATACGAGGAACATTTGAAAAGGCCCGTCTCTTAGCGGCTTGCTTAACAGAAACTGCAACCGCCAGCTGGAGGGTGTAAGGCTTCGGTGCGGACCGCTAAAGCAGCGGTGGAGACAAGGGAGACGGATGGGGGGGGCACATGTGGTCAGGTGGAATCCTGTGGCCCCGAATGGCCACGTGCACCACAGATGTCAGTGTTTAGACTTGACTCTCAGCCGGGTTCCTTAACCTAGCCTGCCTCCGCTGCTCACCAAGGCTCTCTTCAGCATTCTTGTCCCATGGACACTGCTGTTAAAACATCAGTGTCCTTCAGTTCTCTTTGTTTCACACCAAAAGGTTCTTCACAGAAATTAATTCACAACGAAATGTAGTGGTGAGAAAAAAAGTTTTTTCTTTTTTTTTTCTTTTAATGATTAGTTGCGATACTGGTTTTGATGATTTGGTATCGATTCACAAAATGCCGAAATGGAGCTAGTTAATGAATACCTTTTCCCTGTGACTTTTTTCACAGAATTTTACTGTATTTATGAAATAAAACATTTGAAAATGTACCTAAAATAGACAATCGCCAAATAGAACTCATCTATCAAAAGAGTTTGTCTTTAGTGGGAAAGGCAAGTTAGTAGTTCAACAACTGAATTATGACAGACAAATGATCAGATAAGTTGCCGGTTTTGCAGTGAGTTGTGCCCATAAACACAAAGCCTATAAATCACTTGCTTAAATCGCTAGTGTTCTGTGGAATCTAAAATATTTCAATTCAGTGGAAGATGAATGTCTTTTGGTGACCAGTTCCTGTTCGCTTTTCTCATCTTCAGTCTAGTTTGAGCAGGTCCAACAGCAGAGATGGACACGGTTCTGATTGGCTTTGAGGGGGCATGCTAAGCTCACACACAAATAGTTGGAAAACTTCAGAGGAGATCATCTTCAAAAGGAACAATCATTAACATGGTTCTTAAGTTTTGTGTTCTATGACACCTAAAAATGTTTTAGAAACTTATTGATGTAAGTTTCCATCACTGTTCTTGCAATGTGAAAGCTGCATGTGCGTTACAATTGAGATATTAGTTTTTCTTGATTGTTTTAGAACATTTCTCGAATTACAACATTTGTACAACAAGTGTAATCTCAACACCATGTTACTGGTTCACAGAAGAACATAATTTCTCTTGTCATACAAATTGCATTGATCGGCTCTGCTTTCGTGTGCTTAAGTCTTGTTTGGTAAAATAGACTAAGTCGTTTCCCACTGCAATAATTTTACCACCAAAACTATGCATGTATGAGGTCATTGTGTAAGCTACATGTGCAAAACAATTCAGCAACTTTCAGAATGATTCAATAATATATTCTATAAATTGCAGTGATGCGACATTGTTGTATATTTGCTTCCCTCAGTACATGATTTTGTTCCATTTTGTTGTTTTTTATTGTCATTTTGCTGTTTTTGAGGCATACAATGCTGTGTGAATTTAGTTTGATATTCTTCAGGAAATTTGATGTTGCTTGCCATTGAATTTTACTAACTCTAATGTATAATTCAGTGTATAATTTAGCAGTTTTGAAGCTGATGTCCTTGACATGAATTAGCTTTAGTTTGCTACAGAAGAACAATCTGTCAGTGAAAGATCATGTTGGAGGGCACTGGTGGGGGCCTTCTGCACTGCCCAGTGCAAAGAGGAATAGTAATAATTATTGAAGTACTGTAACATTGCGCATAGTACAGGCCTGTTACTCACTCATCACTGCAGAAGTATAACTTCAAAATTAGAAGTCGCTTTACTTGAAATAAATTTAAACTGAAGAGGTAGCTCAACCTCATGATGGCAATGAAGCTTGCCTATGGTACCACATGGGGTAAGACACCTATTGCATTATAGAATATTCAAATATTCTGACACAGTGAATATTCTGAGCCATCTACACCACAGAATTCAAAGGAGACACTTCCAGAGTAAAGTCATGTTAGCAGCTTATTTCATCAAACATTCATGGTAGGGGGTGGTTTTAATTTGATTAATTGATTAATTTTATTAATTTGTGTTTTTCTCCTGAACTTTCTTCCCTATCTGACTCCAGATATTTGATGTTGGTGAGAGCTTGCTGGTGCCAGACGAGTTTACGGCAGAGGAGCGGAAGACTGGGATGTGGTGGCGACACCTGGTGGCAGGAGGAGGTGCAGGCGCCGTGTCCCGTACATGTACTGCCCCGCTGGACAGGCTCAAAGTGCTCATGCAGGTAAGGAGCGGTTTTCTCAGAGAAGCAGGCTTGTGCTACACAATGAAGCAGGATAACGAGATTCATGATTTGGTTTCAATTCTCTGTTTCAGTCTGTGTTGGACGAATGAATATTATCATTTATCCTGATATTTTAAAATGAGAAATGTTGCATATTTTTTTGGACATTGCCCCGCCGTACCTGCTCACGTGTTACTCCCTCCACTCCCTTTGTGTGCCAGGTCCACGCGTCCAGGCATAACAGTATGAGCATGATTGGAGGCTTCACCCAGATGATCCGAGAGGGCGGGCTGCGCTCACTGTGGAGGGGGAATGGCATCAACGTCATCAAGATCGCCCCCGAGTCCGCCATCAAGTTCATGGCCTATGAGCAGGTAACACTCCCCCCAGTATTCACTTAGTTCCTGAGTCCACCTCCCTGCCTCCCAAGCCCTGATTGGCTGTTGCCCCCGACTCAGATCAAACGCCTCATAGGAATCAAGCAGGAGTCCCTTGGGATCATGGAGCGACTCGTCGCCGGTTCCTTGGCAGGATTCATCGCTCAGAGCAGCATATACCCAATGGAGGTGAGTAGTAGGTGGGTTCAGTCCGATCTGTCCTGCGTCTTGACCACCCTGGAATGACCGTGAACGTTTGTCCCCTTGCCAGGTCCTGAAGACCCGCCTGGCCTTGCGGAGGACCGGCCAGTACTCTGGCATCGTAGACTGTGCCAAGCATATCTTTCAGAAGGAGGGACTTGCTGCATTTTACAAGGGCTACATTCCCAACATGCTGGGCATCATCCCCTACGCGGGTATCGACCTGGCCGTGTACGAGGTGAGCGCCGACTCACGCTGGGCCCCGTTTAGTCCGACTCCATTTAGTTGTCATCGTTTCCCATCATGAAGAAGTTACTGCAGTGTTCAGCCATTTTAACCATGAGCTCATATAACAGTTCTTGTTAACTTTGTTTAACCATTCGCTGTTAGAGTGCCTCTTCACCGATTTGCCGAACACTACAGTCATAGACATTTGCTGGATTACATTGGGTCTCTGTCCTTATGAACCCCCCTACTCAGACACTGAAGACCTCATGGCTGCAGCGGTATGCCACGGACAGTGCCGACCCTGGTGTGTTTGTCCTGCTGGCCTGTGGGACCACCTCCAGCACATGCGGCCAACTGGCCAGCTACCCGCTGGCACTGGTCCGGACCCGTATGCAGGCACAAGGTAGGCCATATTCCCTACGGCCCTCAAGGTAATAAAAAAAAAATAAAAAATGACTGAATACCCCAGTTGTTGTAACCCCTTGCGTCTTCTTCCCACCCCAGCCTCCTTGGAGGGCGGACCTCAGATGACCATGACTGGACTTTTCAGACATATTGTGCGGACAGAAGGATTGACTGGGCTTTACAGGGGCATCGCCCCGAACTTCATGAAGGTCATCCCAGCGGTCAGCATCAGCTATGTAGTGTACGAGAACCTGAAGGTGACCCTTGGTGCAGCATCATAGCAAGTCAAGGCCAGCAGATCCACAGTAGGGCTCTTTCAGTAGTTTAAGGGACATATGGGACAAGCCTGGATCAATTATCCACTCCCCCTCCCCCGAGTATTTGCACAGTCATCTCATCAGTGGGAATCCAGAGGATGGTGGGTAGGTTCAGAGACTGTAGGGGGTAGGAGAAGATAACTGAGAATGCTCTGGGGGAAGACGACGAATCATCACACCTGCTTCTAGTTTATTTATTTCTAGTGTTTTTTTTGTGTGTTTATGACTTTAACTGTATTTTAATCATCAGGAAATGAGCCACATTATCTCCAAGTCACTGCAGGGCCCTGATATTATATATTTAATAATAAATGCATGCAATGTAAAGGCTGCAAAAGGTTAGAGTGGTAGCACTTCCTAGGAGTGGAGGATGCTTGTTTTTTGAGTCTGTGCTGCTAATTGGCCGCTTATTCCAGCTTTCAGCAACTTCAATGTATGCAGTGCCAGTGCCTCCCAGCAGGTGGCAGTGTTGATCAACCATGCTGGTTGAAAGGATATTAATACAAAACACAAAGTACAAAGGATTGGTTTGCTTTTGTTTTGTTCATCTTAATTTAACTAAAAATTTCCCTAATATAAATACACTTTCTCTTTTACTTGCATTAATGCTTTATCACTCTCACTCAACCGTTTTGAATTTGTTTGTTAGATTTCCATTTTTATTATTTTCTTTAATCCGTTTAAGGCACCTGACCCTTTTCCTGTTGCAAGGAGCCAAACTTGTAGTATGACCATAAAGTGGACAAATATAATACAAGAGAGGAAATTGCCTTATCGGTCTGAATTGTCAATAGTGGTTGTTGAGAACAATTGTCAATAATTTATTTTTGTATCTCTGAAGAACATTTTAAATGGGCCTGTTTTGTAGACACTGCATGGAGAGTAGGTGCAGCATTGACCAGTTTAAGTTATATAATTTTGTTTCATTGCATAGCTCAAAATTTCTTGAGCTTTGTGTAAATTTGACTACCGAAAACATGGTGTTACAGATGTATCCAGATTAGCCAAGGATGAGGCGTATAGAATGATATAGCAGCAAATGTAGTCCCCTTATCAGTGTTTTGTACTCACTGCACTGCAAAAGCAAGGCTGCTGTTTACTTCACTTCATGCCATGTAAATTTAACTAATGTAGTTGAATAACACTTAAGCACTTTAACTCTCTTTAACCATGTTTTATTTTCTTTGTCAGCTAATCAGATGCAGTCAGTTTTTCTTAACTGACGGTAAAATATGCCCTGGCGTTATTGGTTTACTTTGGACATGTTCCTTTTTTTTGAAAAATTGTGGAAATGCTGTTATTTGACCATAATGCCTAATTGACATAAATAATTTTCATGTACCCGAGGGAATCCCTTGCTTTAAGATTCTTGTCGGACAATGTTCAGTATTTTTTGAGGATAAAAACCCAGAAAAAAAACTGTTATCCCCCGTCTGCTGTTAGAATTTAGCCTCGGCCGTCACTGTTGCCTTATATCGCATGAATCCGATTGTTAGACTTCAAAGGGGCAGGGCTACCCCAAACCCTAGGGGGAGCTGTGAGGTGAGGGAAATGGGAACTGGTTGTCTTTTCATTTGATGTTTACCTCTCAGGGAGGACTTGGACAGAAGGAAAGGGAATCCGTTTACTGAAATGACTAACTTGCACTTCTCTTAGCTGGTCTTGAACTCCGTACGGCATTCCTGTTTATTTCTGTTTCCCGGTAACGTTATGCTCGGAATGGCTTCCCTCCCTTTTAAAATGTTATTTATGCTTGGTAACGATCATGTAAAATGTGCACAGATTTTAAGTGCATTGTAGAATAAATGTGGCATGACCAGAAAGGATACCATGATTGTTTAATGTTTATGATGAAAGACAAAGCTTCATTATACTCTCACCAACCCAGGATTTTATTCTGGGGCCTGTCCATTTCCCCCAAACACAAACTCATACTTTTGGTGAAATCACCACCCAGAAACGCATCACATAATAATCATTTAGGCAGCTAATCTGTAGGACTGCTGCTTTACTGTGTCTAGATAAAACAATTTGATCTACATGCAAGCAATGCATAGACTATAAATGAGTGAACTTTCATCTTTTGGAAATCTTTCTGAAACATTCCCATTTTACTGCTTACAAAATCACTGGCATAATGCTTGTTTAGACTTAATGCTGGTTATTGGCTGACATGTGACTCTCATGATGTGCAGACTTTTGGTGGAAAATGTCTTAAATCAAACCTCCTTTATCTCACAAGTGGAACCGAAATGTCTGTGTAGCAAAACATATCTGTACTTGAGCATCAAACTGTAAAAGAATATTGTGATGTGGTGCAATGAGCAATGCAAAATCTGCCCCATTTAGGTTTGTTTCTTTGTTTTGTTTGCTTATTAAAAATCCTAATGTGATACGTAGAACATGATTGAATGAATGTAATGCAGATGTATTTATGTTATGGGAACAAATGTAAAATAAAGATCTACTTAGCTGAGATGTTTTCGTGTTTGATTTTAAAGAGGCATTGAGTATTTTCAGTATTTCTTTGGTTGTTTGTTTTTCGGGGAATTTTCTTCACGGATTCTTTAGAAACTGCATTAACATAATGGATTCTCATTTAAGAAACCTGGGTGTTATGATTAGAACTCAAGGTTTACATAAAGGTAGAGAAGTAGCTTGCCAGCCACACATTTTATTCCAAGTCATTTAACAACATTTTTTTTTTTTAATTCACCATCAGTTTGCAGACTAAGGGATGTCATTTCTAGAGTTCACTTGCTTGGACATCCAGTGCATATGTTCTATCTGTTAGGAGTGATGCACAATCAAGATGATTGTCACCACACAAGGCCTCATCAGTTATTTTGGATTGAGGTAGATGTCTCTGTGCACCTGAGTGCCACAGACAGGCTGGCTGACAAAAGCTTTAACATCTTGGTCTGAGGAGCATTTTTCACCAGAGCCATTACTGATTGCTGAATGGTTAAGATTCCACAATGCAATCATAACGAGAGAGTATATCCGAACATCATCAATTTGCTGATGAACTGAATAATGTATTATGCAATCATTTTTAAGGGAATGCAAAAGAGTTTTGATCATCTGGACAGACTGGATGTTTTACAAAGTAGACTGGAGTCCACTGATGATAAGTCAGACTAGGCAGGGACAGACTCTCAAAAAATCCTGTGCTGAAGTCTGAACCCTGTCTCCTACCAAGAAGTAAGGGTTAGTTATACCAGACTGTTAGACGAACAGTGCTTTTCAAAAGTGTATTTAGCCATGCTCCAGATACCTCCAGATGGAAATGGAAAAGATCTTTCTAAACAATACAGTAAAAGGCTTCTACCATCGCTAATGGGTTCTTTTTCGGGGTAGCACCTTACCTCCCTACCAAGCAATAGGTGAGGTTCTCCAGAGCAGTGTCTCTCAACCTGGGCCAACAAAAACATGGGCCGTCTGGGGGTCCCCGAGCACTGGTTTGAGAAACACTGCCCCAGAGGGAGCCAACAGCCCAGTGGCATCTTGAGGACGTCACCATTGCAGGGGCTACAGATGAGCAGCACTAAGAACCCCAAAATTGTGTGTGAATTCACTGGAGGAATAAGGGATGAGAGAGTCGGCACAAATGTGAGGTCCTAAAGCCCAGTGTCACATGTTACAGGTACAAAATAATGTCCAAGGTTTGCATAAGCATTAAGACAATAATCAAGCTGTGCCTCACGATGTGTTTTTTGAGGCTCTTTTCCATTCTTTTTGGAAAAAATGTAAACTACAACCTGACCAACAGCAGAAATGGACTAGAGAATGCAGGCATTCATTTCGAGTGGGAGGTCACTTCTGATACATTCAATACGCTTCCACCCATCTTTTTCAGTGCAGCTGGACTGTGCTGCCTCTCTGCGTGACACTGGACCACTGATGTCTCATGTTATGGGAGATGGCAGCTAAGGGCCTTTAGCCCTTAGCACGTTCATCATGCTCCCTGACTGCAGATGAGGAAAACCATACCCAAACAGACTGGAGGGCAGTTTGAATGGTGACATACTGATCATGACAATCTCTGTATTGCTTTTTTACTTGACATTTGTTCCCAGGCACTTATTCATGAATCTTCCATGACTGGGTCCTGTTGACAGATCTCTGTCTCTGTTCCAGTTATAATTTACACAGCCCCAAATGTCAGTGACTAATTAAGTGAAGCAGGTTGGTCTGATCTAACAGGAACAAAAAAATCTCCTCATTATGGACTCATCTCTAATGCAAAGTGGAATTACATGGATTACCCAGCCTCCCCAACACCTGTGGTCAGTCCCAAGTGACATATTTATATCTTTTGTTGAGCTTTGCAGTTTGGTCATTTTGTGGATGATCTGGTTTCAGAGCAGTTTGAGATCTCCGAGTCCATTTCACAAGAGCTTGTCTGCTTTGACCTTTCCTGCTTCTTCACAATCATGCCACATAAGAACAAGCCGACAGCAAAGGCTTTGCTGCTGGAGATCAGGTCTGACATCCAGCACACCACAGCACACGGGATCCCGAACGTTTTCCGGGCTCGGCACTGGTTCCGGCGCTGGCTATGGGCCGGATTCGTCATCTTTGCGTTTTGTTGTGCCTTCTGGCAGTGCATGGAGATGGTCATGACCTTTTATAGCTACCCATCGCACGAGAAGATCACTTTGATCTCCAATTCCAAGCTCATGTTCCCCGCTGTCACCATCTGCAATCTCAACAGCTTGAGACGGACGGCTTTGGAAAAGAACTTTGCTCTGAACAGCACTTTATCGGTCAGCTGCTCTCCGTTTCTCTGTCCTGCAGTTGTGCAACAGCTAACTAAAATAGATATTAATTAAACTATAGGAATTCTTACAATACAAACAGAACATCAGAAACTTTGTAGGGTTGAAAGCAAAGTAAAGCTTCTCGTATGTCTTCATGTTAACCAAAATTATCTTGGCACTTGAAAAGAGGTGACATTTATCTGTTTTGATGCTCTGTCTGATAGGATTTCTGCCTCTCTGAGCAGTGGAACAAGACCAGCTACCCCAGATCTGCCAGCGATGCCAACCGCTGTGGTTTCTCCTTCAGCAAATTCGCCTCGGAGTTCAACAGGCTTTCAGAAGAGGAGAAACTGGACACGGGACACCAGCTGGAGGACATGCTGATATTTTGTACCTACCATGGGCGACCATGCAACACCAGGTGAGCAGCACATCAGTGGACCTTCTCAAGAGCAACATGGTGGCTCAGTACATACACAGTAATAGTGCAAATAGTAAAGACATAAGACAAACAGAGCAAACATAAAACAAACATATGTGCAAACAGGTTAAAGACATGACTAACAATGCGTAAGTAAAGTGTAAGAAGTGGGACTAAAAATTAGAGTAAACACAAATTACTTTTGTACCATAGAAATACCAGAATGTTGAATGTATGAATGTTCATAAATATAAAATCTAAGGTTTGCTGATTAATAATTTCTTCATTTTGTGATTACAGATTAAAATTGGTCTTTCTCGCTTATCGTATTCCATCCTCTACAATAAGTTTCTTTTCAGGGTTTGTCAACTACAAGTTTGGGAACTGTTACACATTCAACTCTCACAAGAACACAGACATCCGGGGGAAGCCAATCAGCAGCGTGCCACTGAACACGACCAAAGCGGGATTCACGTATGGTGAGTATGGAAAGATCCTCAGACAAGCTCTGCGGCCAGCCTCTGCTCTCATCCTCTATGCAGACTGCTTGCTATGGACGGGGCTGCTATTTAAATACATGCAATATGTTCACGGTGTGCTTTCACTGTAAGGACGCTCCACAGATATAATCTGACAAAATATTTTGTTAATCTCATGAAGGTGTTGCGCCGGTACAGGCCTTATTAAAAACCCCAAAAGGACATATATATATATTTTTATAATATATAATATATTTAGGTTTCATTTTTTAAAGTTTTAGATTTTACTTCTGGAGATAGAAACTTGTAGAGCTGTTGTACGTGTATGATTTTTAGAGAATGCCACATGAATACACAGTGTACATTATGTACTAATGTCCTGGAAAGGAGAAAAGATAAACAAATAATTATTTTGGCTAAATAGTATTAAGAAACACTTACAGAAAGTATTTCATGTTTTTTTAACATACAATAAAAAAAATTATTTTATGTTAAAAAATGTATTTCAGTTAGATTTGGAAGCAATATTTATAACTTTCGTTTAGTTGATTTTTCATTTTTTCATGTTATTTATAAAAATGATTTCCTAAAGATTTAGTTTTCGCTATAAATAATAATAACACTCTACCGTAGTTCTTCATTAGTTTGCAGACTGAGGCCTTGGATTAGTCTGTGAGTTTCTTCAGGCGCATTTTAATATTGGATAAAACCATATATTAGCAGAATCTCTTACTTAATTCAGATGTTAAACAGCAACCAACAGTAAAAGTGATGATCGTGCAAGTCAATATGCTTTGTCATGGCAGGTGGGGGCGGGGGGGGGGGCAGAGTGATTTTCAGATAGAGTGACACCAAGTGAGTTGTAGGGGGACAATAAATCACTTATGCTCCATCAGTCTTCTAAACCGTCCTTCCACTTAATCAGAATCAATATCATCATTATCCTTACCACCTGACTTCTCGCCTGGTTTCTCCAGTGCCTATGGATTAAATTGGGGGAGGTGGGTTACTAATGGGGAGAATGTGACAGGTTAAGTGATCACCGGGGGCCCCACTGCGCTCCCTCAGGGCTTCACCTGGAGCTGTTCATCCAGCAGATAGAATACGCCAGGGACATCACCCACTCCGCCGGCATCCGCTTGCTGGTGCATGACCAGCAGGCCACGCCCTTCCCTGAGGACGAGGGCGTCAACATCCCACCGGGAACGGAGACGGACATCGGCGTCACAAGGGTGACGAGGCCGCAAGACTTATCAGCATGTCGACAAAATATATACCAAACGTTTTTGGTTAACTATTTTAAAAATGTATTTAAAAATGTAAACATTTTAGTTTTTGTAGTACCACCATTGCAATAATTGTTTTGTTTTTTTTTTTTACATGTAAGAAATATGAAGCATTATGGTTAATTCATGCATACACACACAAACACGCACACACACTAACACACACAGACTCTTTTTTGGGGGTTTAACCATGCTAGACTGGAATTAGACGACTGAAACATCCGTATGGAAGCAACTGTACCGATGGTGAAGGCATTACTAATTACTACCATGACCTGCATCACTCAAAATACACCAGGGAGGTATGGGGTCTACATGGATACAGACAGTTCTCCATACCATGGATTTCAGCCAGTTTGCTCATGCACTGTTCTTTCCCTGCCGCCGCCCCCCCCCCCCGGCCCCAGCGCGGCGGGGGGGCCCGGGGGAGAGGAAGAGGGG
>JABFEA020000119.1:8649423-8690134 GCA_019775915.2 Cyphomyrus plagiostoma | reverse complement strand
CTGGATGTGCATCCCACAAATCTCCATCAACTGCAAGATGCTATCCTATCAATATGGGCCAACATTTCTAAAGAATGTTTTCAGCACCTTGTTGAATCAATGCCACGTAGAATTAAGGCAGTTCTGAAGGCGAAAGTGGGTCAAACACTGTATTAGTATGGTGTTCGTAATAAATGCATATTGAGATATATAAGATATGTTGAGATATATAGTACAAGTGTTGTAAATATAAATATAAGTGTTTTTATTCAATATCATGTTAAAATAAATTGTGAAAAAGTTTTCATTTATACTCCTTGTCAAAGGCAGGCGTACGCATCAAAACCAATTCTTTTTCCAGATACTAGGCTTGGGCTCCCTCTAGCGCCATGATAACACGTATTGAATTTTGAACGGTATGCCACTTGATCTCGACAATACGATGTAATTTATTATATTATTCAAGCTGATCACTTATACATTTGTATGCTACATATCCCTTTGTAAATATGTATTTTTAGAACGCCTTAAGCATTAACTAGTTAACAGCTAGTTAACCTACCAGGCATTAGCTAGTTAACCCCAAGCGAAACACTACTATTCAGGGCAGAACAGGCAGTACATATAATGCAGGTACACGTGGTGCAAATGAATTAAAGTGTACATCACACAAATAAAAAAACATAATATTGGAATGTTAAGGAAATAAATATTAAAGGAAATATTAATAGGCTTTTGTGAGTGAGTAGTGTGAGTGTGCCCTGCGATGGGTTGGCGCCCTGCATATTTCTTATTTATTACTCCCGTAGTTTGCGCATTTATTTAAGTATCGGCGGTGGCGGGGTGAACCTCGCCTAATCCGCAGCATTTTTCATTAAAATGAAGGCATATTACATTTTTGTTTAACTGATACACAGGTTTCTCAAACTATGCGAAGATATTGGCTGTAAAGATGTTACATTTAGAGATGCATGCTTAGGAGTGAAATGTACGGCTGAAATTAATACGTATACGCGTTTGTGTTACTGATCACCTTATATATATAGTGTGCGTTACATGAATGTCCCAATGCTAAACACGAAATAATCTCCACATTTTATGGCGGTGTAACAAACATTTGCCGCTGGAATACGAAACTAAAAACTGAAAATGTCAGAGTCAGCAGGGCAGGAATGACGTCGTATGTAAGTGTAGGAAGTTGCTCACGTGTTTTGGATCCAAAAGGGAAGTATTTCGTTTACTTAAGCAGCTACATATTAACGAAACCCCAAAAAGCGTCTTCAAATATTTCAATATGGGTGTTTCATTAAGGTGTTTTCCCTCCATTGTGCACAGGACCAGGAGATGTGGATTGTAATCTTAAAACTAGGCTTTAAGCCGATGCACCTTAATCACAAGGCTGTTCTTCCTTGGGATCACATCCTAGTCACGAGTTGCACAGTATAAAGACGAGTAACATAAAGTCAGGTGAGAGCGGCTTCTGGCCTTGAACATCTGCCGCTAAACTTACACCTTCTGGGCTGTTGTTTGTCGAGTACACTTTAATTACCATCGATCAAACATGATATCGATTGAAGAGGCGAGATCCCGTTTGGACTTAGCAGGACAATCCCACATTCTCCAGTTTTGGGACGAACTTAGTGCAGAAGAGAGAAATCGGTTTTTGGCCGATTTGTCCCATCTGGACCCGGAGGAGTTGCGTGATCACTGCCGAGGCGCTGCGGAAGCGGCAAGCCGCTGTTCGAGCCCGCAGGACCGTCTCGATGAGCTGATGGAACCGGTGCCTATGGAATTCATTGGCGGTGTCTGTCGAAGCGACAAGAAAACTCTAGACGACTGGGAGAATGAAGGCACTAATATATATTTTTTATCCGATTAACATTTTGGAGCTTGTATTCATTCAGATTTGGTATTATCCTGTGAAATGATGTACTGGATTTATTTTTTAGGATTCCTACAGATTTCCTTGAACCGAGTGGCAGTATTGCTTCTTGCTGGTGGACAGGGGACTCGCCTCGGTGTACCTTACCCGAAGGGGATGTATAACGTCGGTTTGCCCAGCGGCAAAACCCTTTATCAGATCCAGGCGGAGCGCATAAGGAAGGTTCAAGAGTTGGCTTCTACCAGGCATGATTCAATGTGCAAAGTTCCATGGTAAGCACCCATACTTATACTGTTAGAAGAATCATAATATATATATATATGGGTTATTTCGTCTATTGTTCCTTTGCATAAATTTGCACAAAATCTCAGAAGCGCCGGCTTTTGTCCTCCTGCATAGAGGACAAATCAGCACTCTGGAAAGGCGTGTCCACAAAAGCCACATGATTAACACTGTTAAAGGTGCTGGAAGCTGATTAGCATATTTACCCTATTATAGCCTGATTTCTTTTTAATTTTCGCAAAACATGTATTTCTATTTTGCGGTCGTACTTCATTAATTAACCCATTTTTTTTAGTTGAAATGTCTGTTTTATTGGAATCTTACCACGGATCTTTTTCTCTACAGGTACATCATGACCAGTGAGTTTACCCTGGAACCCACTGAAAGGTTCTTCAAAGAGAACAGCTACTTCAACCTGGACCCATCTGATGTGGTCATGTTTGAACAGAGAATGATCCCAGCTGTGACATTTGATGGAAAGGTCATCTTGGAGGGCAAGGGCAAGATAGCCATGGCCCCAGGTCAGAAAAAAAATCCTTTGTCGAGCCATTAACACCCCCCCCCCCCCTCAAAGTAAGACTTCCACGTAGATTTGAATATGACCTTTGTTATAAAAGATTAAATGCAGACAATGATCATGAATGTTTACAGTTCATGTTGACGAGTAAGAGTTCCTTTTGGTGATCAGACTTACCTTGTAAGCTGAGTTGTCCATGGTTTTAATGTTCTTAGCTGCCAGAAGCCCGTTTTATACTCACCTGCGCCACTATCACAGTGAATGTCACTCTGGGTAATGGCATCAGTCTGACGACTGCTGTTTATATATTACACGAGTCTCTTACTTGAAGATTGACTTTTAAAGCCTTTTTCCATTTGCTGTTGCCTGTGACTCAGATGGAAATGGGGGACTGTACAGGGCTCTTGTGGACAATGGAATCCTGGAGGACATGAAGAAGCGAGGAGTGCAGTACCTCCATGTCTATTGTGTGGATAACATCTTGGTCAAGATGGCTGACCCAGTCTTCATTGGGTTCTGTGTGAAAAAAGGGGCAGACTGTGGTGCCAAGGTATTTGTATTCAAAAAGGAGCCTGTGACAGTTTGTGACATGCTATACAGTTAGCCAGCAGGGGGCGGTGAAACTAAAATATGCATACAACAAATCCAGCTAACGGAAACATAGGAAACTTTTTATAGCTCATTGGAATCAGGCAATATTCACATGTATAAATGGAATAAAAGGTCCTTAAAATGAGAAGAACAAAAGATTTTAAAAGAACCCCTTAAAACTGTAATGCTTGCAAATGCCAACTGACGCACACACCTCCTTCAGGTGGTGGAGAAGGCGTATCCAGCAGAACCAGTGGGTGTGGTGTGCCGCGTGGACGGGGTCTCTCAGGTGGTGGAGTACAGTGAGGTGCTTCCTGAAACCACCGAACTGCGTGGCCCAGGAGGAAGCCTGCTGTACAGCGCTGGGAACATCTGCAACCACTTCTTCACCCTGGAGTTCCTCATGGACGTCGCACAGTGAGTCTGTTCATGGTGCTGGATAACACGCCCCCCAGGTTAAATCCAGTTTCATAAGCATGTTTCTTCCTGAATATTAAATTGGTGAAAATAGCAAACTGCAGTGTTTTATAATCTTAGTCCCGGAATAAGTCACACTGATCGTAAAAAAAAAAAAAAAAAAAAAAAAACATGGTTTCAGGAATTTCGAAGGAAAACTGAAGCAGCATGTGGCCTTAAAAAAGGTCCCTTTTGTGGATGCCAAAGGCACCACAGTGAAGCCAGACAAGCCCAACGGGATCAAGATGGAGAAGTTTGTCTTTGACGTCTTCCAGTTTTCCAGGTGAAATTTGAAAGCACTAAATGGCATTCGACTGATAACTGATAACTTTGTGCATAGATCTCTCTAATGCTGATTCTTATATGCACATCAAGCTTGTACTTGTTGCATTGGATGTTTTCATGTTTTTAGTCTTCGTACTACATGCTAATATGACCTGCAGCCAATAGGACACTGAGTTTCCAGACCCTTCCTAATTTTGAGTGATGAGTGCAGGAGGCGTGGCACCAGTTTGGCACAAGCAGCATATGTGCAGATGTGACTGGCATGCTGTTTCCTATGGGAAGCAGGAACTTTGTAGTGTTCGAGGTGCTGAGGGAGGAGGAGTTCTCCCCACTGAAGAACGCAGATGGGGCGCCTGTGGACACACCGACCACCGCAAGGCACTCCCTCCTGAAGCAGCATTACCGCTGGGTGCTGGCTGCAGAGGCAAGCTTTGCGGTCCCCCAGAGGGAATCCATCTCCCCCCCAAAATCAGGGTAGGTTCACATTTCTTCTCATCTGTTGTGACACCATCCACATTTTCATGTGTCAAAACTTCAAGCAAATATTGGGTGCACATTATACAAATGGGACTGATGTGTGAGTGTGCCCTGCAATGGGTTGGCACCCCATCCGGTTTATTTAAAAGTAAAGTACTACACGGGCTTTGAGAGCAGTGTAGAAGTATTACCTGGAGAAATCCAACCTGTTCTGTTAGTGTTGAGTGTTTGGTGTTCTTGCTTCTTAGGATGGAATGCGATGAGGACTCACAGCCCACCTGTGAGATTTCCCCGCTGATCTCCTACTTTGGGGAGGTAAGGCTGAAAGAGGCACCCAACAATTTAAGTAATTTCTGTCTAAGGAAGGCCACAGTGCATTGCGGTCTGTGAAGCAAATTACATGTCCATGGTGTAGTAATCATGGCAGACCAGTAGGGGGTGAATGGAACACTCCTTCTTACCAATACCTTCTTTTGTGGCTTCAGGGCTTAGAGAAGTTGCTGAAAGGAAGGACCTTGGAATCTCCTTTTGTCCTGGATGAATCACTTGCAGAAGAAATCTTGCGGTCCTCTTAGTCCCATCCCTTAAGGAAAGAAGAATGGTTCTTTCTTCTGGAGCAAAGATGGAGTCACAGTGCCTCATTTCTTTATGAATATTTGTTCTGTTTGTTTTGTGCAATACAGAATTCTTTCAGGGGTAGTTGTTCCATTTAGTTAATTCATGCTGTAGTCCTTTCAGTTGACATGACAAAGTAGGTAAAGACTAATTTTAAAAATTATTGTCCAAGAGAAAGAGCATACATTTGTCTCGGCACATTCATGTTTGTAATGCATTGTATTTTTGTACTGCTAGGATTTTTAAAAACCGTATCAAGGACCAGAAAAATTTTTTTTTTTGTATCCTCACTCAAATTAAGATTAAATCTTGAGGTAATTAAAAAGTTATTGTGTGTTCTCATTCTTTAATGAGTGCTTTCACGTTAAAGCTACAATCAAGAATTTACAGTGCTTGGCTGCATTCCAGCAGAATACTCATGAATTTTTTTTTTTTTTTTTCCCTATAACCCGGAGCAGTTCACGTTTGGCCAGTTATAATGCGGCTTTCAAATACTTACCGGAATGAGCAGCTAGTACAATTAAGATGCTTTTATTCACAAGCATTTATGTTATATAGTAAGAACACTACACACATAGATTCTACATAATTGCAAATGTAATGGCTATATCGCCTTCTAGCGACCGTAGTGTGACATCTCCATTATTGCTCTGAGCTCACGCTTGTGTGCCATGTGACGTCCTTCAACCAATCGGAATGCTCAAATTTAGCGACAGCGACACCGCATATCAAAACAAACCAGCGAATTGCGGCTCCGGATGAAGAAGAACAGGCGCCGTAATGCACCCGGAGAGAGGATTTTGAAAATAATTTCAGCTGGAGGAGGCCGCCTGTCAGTGGTCCGTCACTGCGGAGGAATGTACGCTTCCGTGGCTTTGGCTAGATGGCAGCGTCGTCCATAGGAATTCACTGGAATAGAGACGTGACATTTGAAGAGCTGGTCAGAAAAACTCGGATATATTTTTGTTAATTGACTCGTATGCATATATATATTAGTCTGAGAATGCTAGGATGTTTAAAAATGTGTTTGGGTCGGGATTCCTCGTGAGGACAGCGCATGTCATTCTGACATGGGTGATAACGCTGATACTCTTTCTGCACGATACGGGTAAGTAAATGACAGCGCTGGTCCGTTCCACCTGCCTGCGGTGACCGCTGAATCAAAAATGACGCCCTTATTGAAAACCTGTGTATTTACAAGTTATATGTATTTACAATATATATATATAATATGGTTATTGGTGCTAAGGGATACATTTTAGGGTGTCTGGGATGATCAGGTTCATCTTTGGCGTATTACGTTATGTAGTCGATGGGAAGGCTCCATTTGACAGCTTGCTACTTTGGAAGGCAAACGAAAAGCACTTTAAATCGCAATATTGGGTTATCTGTCCGGGTATGGTCATTCTTCGACCTGGTTTGGCGGCTGGCCCAGGTAATTTCCGAAGCCGCATGATACTCTGTAGTTCCCCGGGGAGCCGCTGGGTCTGACGGTTTCAGCCTCCATGAGCGCAGAATTACAGCTCATTGTGCTCTTCGGAGCTGCGCCTGGTAATATCTCGTATTTTAATAAATAGCTGACGCTTTTTCATCTAGATTTACTGTATTTAATGAAATGAAGTAATGAAATAAAGATTATTTAATGGGATAATCTGTTTATGTAATGAAACGAAATATATTTCATGAAATAATCTGTCTAGATGAAGATCTTTTAATTGTATATGCATTTGATAAATATAATTGAAAATTGTGCTATAGGACACAGCAATGTGCTCTGGAAGCACATTGCATATTATGTAAGTCCTATATCACTGTGGGCTGTAAACTTAAATTTTTATAATCAAACCTCGGAGTCCTCGCGCTGATAGGCTGCAATTGGACAGTGGTTCCCCGGCCTGGAGCTTTTTAATTCCAGTTTGACCAGTGGTCCTCAACCACAGGTTTTTTTGGTTAACCCAGCACTCGACTGATCCTGGTCAGGCCTGTTTTAATAATGGGATTGTTGCTGATTTGGAGAAAAAAAAAAAAAACTTGTCCACATTCTATGCTAAACTGCGTACTGGAGTTGGGCAGTGGACTGGGCACTAGGAGAGGCTGAATCCTGTTCTCTTGTGATGTACCACAGATCTGCGGAAGAAGGAGGAGAGTGGGGATCTGTTCCAGCCTGTGCTGTTTGTGCTGCTGGTCCTTGTGTCTGTCCTGCTATATTTCGCTGTTTCGCTGATGGACCCAGGCTTTGTGCTCTCCGAAGACAGCGACGCCAAGGTCAGTCAGGTGACACTGGGCCACCACTGGCTACCACGCTGAAGTGCATTTTTCTGTATCCACATACAAGGTATGCAGGTTGAAACATTCATCCTCTTGGGTCTGTATTGGTCCAGTTCAGCTTCAATGAGGAGCAGCATGGCATGATCATCCCATCGGCCAAGTCGCTACGGCAACGCCGCTGCGTCCACTGCATGGTGCAGGTACTGCCTCGCAAAGCCCACACTGGCACTGGGATTAGATTAGCTCATTGTCTGGCTCAGTGACAAACTGCCGATTCGCTAGCCTGTGGATTTTACTAGAGCTGCAGCTATCTCGCAGGTTTTCTTTTGTATTTTTTTGTTAAATAACAGTTTTATTTTAATAGAAGAAATTCACATTGATTTCAGTGTGTGGGTGAATTGAGAGGAATTCAAACTGACATTTCGAGAGCGGCTATTTAAGATGTTGGGTAACTGAATGGTTCATCTGTGCAGCATGTCCATCATGTTCGCCCATATGGGAACTCTGAACACATTGGTCTGTCCTGCCCCCCATTATGTCACCTGACTCATACAGCAACCAATGAGAGCCAAGCACTGCCAGACCTGCCAGCACTGTGTGCGGCGATATGACCACCACTGCCCTTGGATTGAGAACTGCGTAGGGGAGAGGAATCACCGTTGGTTTGTGCTGTACCTGGCCGTGCAGCTGCTGGTGCTGGTTTGGGGCCTGCACATGGCCTGGTGAGTGACAGCACTAACCCCATAGCTACACATTTATACTCTGAATACCCAGAGGTTTGGGGCTTTGAACCTGCAACTGCTCATTCATGTGCACTGGTGTCTTCCTGCGTCTGAGGCAGGTCAGGGTTCACCTACGCCCCCGGCTGGGAGCAGTGGCTGCGGAGTAATTGCTTCCTGTTGGCGGCCTCGTCAGTGGCGGCCATCTTCTCGGTGGTGGTGGTCCTGCTGTTGGGCTCGCACCTCTACTTGGTCTCGCTTAACGCCACCACCTGGGAGTTCATGTCACGCCACCGCATCTCCTACCTCAAGCACTGTGGCGCTGACGAGAACCCCTTCGACCGGGGCACGCTCCGCAACCTCTGGAGCTTCTTCTGTGTGTGGGGCCCCGTTGTCTGGGAGCAGGCATACTTCGCTGAGGGCAGTGACCCTGTCTAGCCCAACCCACGGAAGGGACCCCGCCTCCCCAAGGTCAGGTGACCTTTACGAACTTTATAAACATTACAGGAAGGAAATTTTACAGTGATTATTTAAAAAGAAAAACTCTTTATAGTGTGAAATGACAATGGCTTTCTCAGCACTTTTTAAATTTGCCTCCCCAAATTCCTGATTTGTAGCAATGTATTTTTATGAATTGAAGGATAAGTGTTTGACCTTCGTACTTTTCTAGCAAATGTCTGGAATTTAGTAGGATCACTGCCTAAATTTATTTTACTCTCACCTGCGAAACTGAACTCTCAAAGCTGATCTTACAAAACCTGCTTTCACGTCAGTGTTGCTGGTCAGTGATGGTTCTAACTGGGTTTTCAGTCCATCCTCATCGTTCTCGTTCCTTTTGAGACATTCTTGCGTTCATAATGTGAACGACGTTCCTTCCTTCAGTTTTGCATTCCATATGTTCTGTACCTGCACACAGGTACTCTATCAATGTTTCCCAGCTCAGTCCTACTGGGAGCTGGGAGAGAGCAAAACTGCCGACTGCCTAAGGGTCCCTGAGCACCAGGTTGGGAAACACTGGTCTACAAGACCACTCTCTCACTGGTCTTTCCAAGACCCCTGTACTTTCTTAAAAAGACATCTTGAGTGCCTTCCCTCCTACACATCACAGGGTTACACAGTGGCCTATTTAGAAGGTGCATGACTGACAACCTGAAAGCACTTAAACTAGTCAACAGGACCAAAAGTAATATAGCAGTCAGTGACTGATTTCATTGATCATGACCCTCCATAATGAGCCTTCCCAACACCGCTAATGATATTTATGCACTGAATCTTTTTTTGAGGTGCTTCCTTTTCTTGAATTCCAATCTACGTTCCTCTGTAGCCATATTCCCAGCGTGCTGTGCATTAAATTAATGGGATGGGGGGGGGTGGTTTTCATTTACATGTCAAACATTAGGCAATATGATCAACGCTCTAGTTTGTTCTTAATGATTTCCTATGAAACTCTTGCAGTGATGATTTTCTTCCTATACAACTAACAGTTTTTATATTAATGGTATACAATTAAGATATAGTTTAAGAAGGAAAAAAATTGTTCATGCAATACTCGCCATGTCATGCAGTATTTCCAGATTTTCTTTTGTAATATCTTAAAACAGTATTGTACTGATTAAAAGGTGTTAAACAATGGTGTGAAGCTCAGCCTCAAAGTGAGAGAAATCAGTCAATGTACAAAATATGCCACATTTATTTTTTCCTTACATCAAAGAGAACTATTACATATACATCCTTATTTCAAAGAATGCAATTTTTTCCCCCACATACGTTACATTTTAATTAACAGTTCAGGTTCTCAAGTCAGTCTTACGTAATTACATTTGCTGCAGTTTGAAAGACCCATATGAATTTTGAAATCTCTAACCCTAACCCCAGTTTATACAGGAAATAATCCATATCATCAACATTAGAGCACGAGTTCTCATGTGGTTTGTAAACTCGTCCCAAACAATAGTTCCTGCCAAAACCAAAGGACAGCTCGTTGCCCTTGAATACCTCTAATGTCCAGATGGTCATATGGGGGGGGGGGGGCTCTTTCTAAAAATGCAAAGATGGTAGAAATATGAATTAGAAATGTGAACAGGTCATCCACTGTGGTCAGGACTGCCATGCTCTCAGTATGACTGCTTAATTGGTTCTTGTTTGTCCTAAACCTGAGAATGATTGAATAGTGCACGGTAATCCCATCCACCTTCGGGTTTGAAGCCTCATTACTGATTTAGCCTGTCTTATAAAAAGCAATAATCCCAGAGGCTGCTGCCTCACAGCAAAAGTGCGTGCGGTTAGGGCGGGACCAGAGTGTCGAAGTGGGCAAACACACATTGCTGGGCAGCCGTGAGGAAGCAGGGAGTCTGTGGGGGACTCAGCTGGGGCCTGAGGCACGTGAACTCGCCGTCGAAGTTGCTGACGTCCGTCGGGCCCCTGATGGGGGGTAGGAACGGCGGGTTCACACGCTTGGCCAGCAGCGCCTCCCAGTCCACTGCCTGCCAACACCAGTCGTCAGTCACCTTTCCCTCTGTTACACCTACAGTCGTAACTGCTCTACCGGAGTAACGAGCCGGGCAGAAGATCAGCTTGCACTGTGCACTCAGGTGCTATTTAAATCCTGTTACCCAAAACAGGCAGGGCTACCACGACTGATTATTAACATGTGACTCGATAGGCAGTTTTACAAATGAGAGTCTAGCATATGGTGGGCTATCAGATTTCTGAAGGTCTCCCATGAGCGAACAGGAGAGACGCAAGGACACAGACACTTGAATACGTGAGCTTTCACCTCCACACATGCCCTGCACACCCTCACACGCACCTTCCATGGTGTTTCCCAAGTGACTGAGTTGGTATCTAAACAAAACATTTCCCCACCCCCATGTGATAAAATGGAACCAGGTGATTCAAAGGAATTTTCACATAAATAAAGCAAACAACCTGGAAGAGCTTGTGTGACTTGACCTCCTCAGCGTCTCGTTCCCCTGCCCCCAGCCTGTTCTCTGGGACTTTCCTCAGCAGCTGAGACATAAAACCCCTCATCATTTATTCATTGTGATATTTTTACCTCCTTCCCTTTATGCTGCCTTCCATTTATACGGACGGGTACTGTCTGAGATCACTGGGCGTCCAGTGCCACTTTTGAGAACTCGGCCAGTGAAGGCCGCCTCCTTGGGGATTTGAGCTTAAAGCTCGCCAGTCATAAGTCTGTCTCCCTAACTGCTGCCACCACAAAAACAAACTCACAATAATGGTTCAAGGCATTTACGGTGAATGTCAGCCACCATTAATGGCACACTGTCCCACACAGGCAACATTAATCCATGTATTACAAATGTCAGGAAGCTCATCCTGAATCTGACCTCAAATTCACAGAAGAAATAGATAGTTTCTTCTAATCTGAAAAGGTCCTTGGCCTTGTGTTCCCGAATTAGGGGTCACCAGGACACTCAGCATTTGTATTTTTAGATTATTCCCATCTCATCTGCTTGACACCAAGGAACATTTGTTACTGTAAATATAATATTACTGATATAATTCAAGTAAGTGTTAAAGGCCATTAAAAAAAATTGATACATTTAAATGTTTTCATTTTGTTAAACAAGAATAGCTAACTAGAAGGCAAATATGGGTGCAAAATATGAATTTAATAGGTATCTATCAAAAATGATTGAACAGGATTTCCTCTAAGTGTAATAACGCTATGGGTTATAAGAATGTAACGGTACCTTCTGGATAATGGAAACAGACTCTGGTGAGAGGAATCTGGGATACTGCACTTCATCATTCACAATGCTGTCAAACACCTCTTCTTCATTGTCTCCAGGAAATGGAGACTGGCAAAGATATGAATGCTCAGTATTTCAAGTGAAATTTTGCATATCTTTAAAAAAAAAAAAAAAATCCTCAAATTGGTATAAAGGAAAATGAGTGCAGATCCTTGTCTTAGGGATAAAAATCATCCCATGAGGATCTCAAATAATGGAACCCCCCACCCCCTCCCAACATGTTCCACAAACATAAAATCAAAAGACTAACCTCTCCCACCAGCATCTCAAAGATAAGAACCCCCATGCCCCACCAGTCTACAGCGCGGGTATAACTGTTTTCCATTAGAACCTCCGGGGCTAGGAACTCTGGGGTGCCACAAAACGTTGACGTCCTGTCCCCATGACCCATGCCTGTGGGGGTGGGCAGCGATAGGATGGTCAGTTACTCCTGGGAACCACAAGTTTCTGTTCATGGGCAGGGTCATTGACCTTACCTTCCTTGCACAAGCCAAAGTCTGCAATCTTCACAAAACCATCTGCGTCCATTAGGAGGTTGTCTAGTTTCAGATCCCTGCTTCCCGAAACAGGAAAGGTAAGTGTATTTTTGCAGACTACACTCAAAAATATCCCTCCGGTGCACTTCAGAACATGGCACGATTAGTACTCACCTGTAGACAATTCCATGTAGGTGCAGGAACTGGAGACCTAGTAAGACACAGGCTGCAAAAAACCTGAGGAACACCAAGGAGGCAAGAAACTTTCAGCCAGTTAGAGATACACATGGACGTACACAGGAGAACTGCTGAAGGAGCATGAAGGATGCTGTTGTAAGTATTTCTGGGAATACTTCATCCCCAGACTCAATGGCATGGTTCAAAACATCAGGAACCTTTGCAGTCCTTACCGGGTCTGCTCCTCCGTGAAGATGCTGTTGTGGATGTGGATCATCAGGTCACCTCCAGGGCAGTATTCCATCACAAAGCACACGTGGTCAGCAGTTTGCAAGCAGGCGTGCAGGTTCACAAGGAAGGGGTGCCTCGAAGTGGTGATGGTCTCCAAGATTCGCTTCTCACACATAAGACTTCATGCACACGAAAAGGAACACCCGCCTCAGACACGTCGCATCAATAAAAACTCCTCAGATTGGTAGAACGTTTTGTTTTACAAAATGAGGGCAGACAACATAATCTACGCTCAGCTATTCTGACAGGACTAATAAGTTAGTTAGAAATGTTAAAATAGCTGTCATGAGGAAGACTACCATTCCACTCAAGAGCACAATAACCTGTAAGACAAATTGGGAGCCACTTAGAGTTTGCTGCAAATACAAGAATCTGCCAAATAACTTTGATCCACTGAACCACACACACACCTTTCCACTTCGTCCCGGGTGATGATGTCAGCTTTCTTCAGAGCCTTAATGGCAAATAATTTCCCAGTGTTCTTACATTCTGCCAGCAAGACCTGAGATGGACAAAAGGACTTTGCGGTTAAGGACCCAGATAGGTGTGACAGGAGAGCCGTGGAGTTCAAATGACAAAAAAAGTGCCCCTTTCAGCCTGGTGCAAGTCTGTCCACATCACTGGAAACATCACATCAAGCGATGAGGGCATTTCGCTGTTGGAAAAGAAATACCTCTCTGTGTTCCGGTAAATATTACATTAATACAGTGTGCTACCGGCACTCACCTTCCCAAAGTGTCCCCTGCCCAGGACGGCGAGGCAGCTGAAGTCCTCCATCTGCACGGCAGGTTGGGGCCTGCAGGAAGAACAACACGGCCACCTTGGGGTTAACAAGCGGGAATCCCCAGGGCTCTGAGGAGCTGCGGCTGGTGCCATCATTACGGGGGAGTGCAGAGGGCGGTGCCGATCCTGGGGGCCACGCTGTCCTCTGTCTGCCATCTGCCGGTAGGCTGTAAGAAAGCAGGGTGACAACGGGGAACGTTCGAAACGGCGAGAGACAATCACCGAGTAAAGAAGAAACCAATATGAATTAATAAATATGCTTACAACTTTAGTAATATTACCATTAACAGTCCTTGCACACAAAAAAGCAATCAAGAAACTTACTCTCAATATACATTTTATAAATAAGTCGCGTGTAAAAATGTTAAGCCCATAATGTCTATGGCAGGGGATTGATGCTAATTACACTGGAGCGTATCGCAGTGAAGGGACTCTCGGGGGTGGGATTTCCCAGGCTGCCGTGGGGGTGTCCTGCGTGCCGCTCCTCGCTGAAGTGGAGCCTCATTACGGCACTTTCCCTGCGGCAAAGAATGCTGGCAGGTGAGGTCAGAGCCGAGATAAAATTGCTGAAAATTCACAAGCGAGAAGTGGGGAGTGGCTCTCACTCAAGGGCCGGGGGGGTCAACATGGCAGCGGCATCCTCAAATGGCGGCCTGGGCAGGGGGGGGCTGGTGGCAGTCATGGAGCCGCAGGGTGGCAGCACACTCATCACCAGTCGCCCCCATGTGGCAAAATTGATATTCATCTGAGAAGCACGCAGGAAGTTCTTCCCTGGGAAGAGAGCAGGTGGGAGTAGCTCAGGTCAGTGTTTCTCAGACTAGCCCTCAGAGACCCCTGTTTTTGCTCCCTTCCCCAGTTCCCTGATACATGGGAAGGAGCAAAATATGGACTGTCCTGAGGCCTCCAAGAACCGGTTTGAGAAACACTGAGGTAACCGGAGAGATCTGCTGGGGGCTGGAAGGACTGCTTCAGGGCCGGGCCTGGCAGGTGGCGTGGGGGGTACCTTTCTCCTTGGGGAAAATGCGCTTCTGCCGTTGTAGCTTTGAGGGGCGCTCAATCACAGGATTTATGAACGTCACCTACAGGATCACAAAGCAGTCAAGAAACAAGGGTGTGAATAGTTTGTAACCTGCTTCTCAGGGCAGGTACCCTGGAAACCTGCGTAAGTGGAAGAAAGGCCAACAATGAGCTACAGGGTAAACAGTTCCACACTCTAAACTGCTTTAATATAGTAATTATTTAGGCTGCTCAGCTCAGTGGGTGCTTCAGGTGTCCATCAGGTACGAATGCAAGTTTTCCCAAATCTGCACCAGACCAGACCATGAACCCTGACCACAAACATGCAACTCTTAGGTTCTGCTAACAGAACCGATGAGGGGAGCCTTCCCAAGGAAAGGGAAGCCCAGCCAGGAACAGCGATGTCAGGCAGGAGGAAAGAAAGGAACAGACCCCCACCCAACCCGTCATGGCTCGGGACCCCACCTCGACAGTCAGTGCTCCTTGGGGCTCCATGCTCAGGCACAGGCTATGACGCTTATTGTCCAGGAAGTCTTCCAGTCGCAAGAACTTGACAGCACACAGCTCCCTCCAGTCCCGCCAGTGTACCCCAATCTCCAACTCCCGGGACTAGTGAGGGGAGGGGAAGCAGACAAACATGCAAATAAGCAAGCAAGCAAAAACAAACATAGAAACTCCTTTGCAGGTTTACCCGTATTGGTCCTGAAACTATATCTGGCCACAATACTGAAATTTGAGTGATATTACCATTGTACCAGACACTGTGCCACTTTTGTGACAATGTCGAGGCAAGTAGGGAAATTTAATGCTGAGTGTTCTGAAAAAAGGCATTCATACCACAGCACTAACAAACCTCCATTATGGAGTGACTCCGACTTGACTAATAAATGGGTCAGACCTCTCCACCACACCTCTGAGTGAGGACAGGAAGCAGAGATCTAGCACCATCAGGACTCACACGCTCCAGCTCAACGGTGAAGCTCTGGCTCCAGTTCTGGGGCCCTGGGGGTCTCCAGAGTGTGCGGCCCACTATCCGATTGTCCAATTTGAGCACAGCACTCACCTCCGCTGGGAGACAAGGGGGGCAGAGTGAGACCAGCCCACACACACACTGCACAATGTGTCCTTGTTTCAAGATCTATTACAGGTAAAAGCAGTATTATAATGCTTTTGTTCATCAATACACCACATCCTGCCAAGCTAAGTAAATTCATGTTACAGCCAAGGGACACTTAATATCTCCATATGACAAACACTGGAAGCCTAATGCCAGTAAAAAAAAAACAGTTAGTTAGCTGTCAGGCAAAGTCAACGTTGTCAGATGAATTCCCAACTTCGCTCCTGTATGCTGAAGAACTAAATCACGTTACCTGCTTTGATACACATACAATTACTTAAATCAGCAGACACTTTTGTCCAAAGCTATGTAAAGGTGAGGCAAATAGCACATTATAAACATACAGCTGTCCAGGAGTCAACTAGGCATAAGTGTCGCTAGAGCCGAATTTCCTATCGACATATAAGCAGGACACATGACCTGGTGTTAAGTCACACTACAGTGAACGTGACCAACAACAAAGTGAGCAAATATGCAGACTTTACCACCAGGGGGTGCTCTTTGTAAACAAAGGCAACAGGCCTATTTACTGTGTCGTGCCAAAGGCTGCCTCCATCTGATTGGTGAAAGTGTTAATACAAAACTATCAACATTAAGTATAAAACTATCATTAAGTATAAATATTGAGGATCTAATCCCTCTGAAAAACACTTCTGACCATATCAAGGCCTGCTTACCACTGAGCTCGTCGCTCTTGCTTGCTCTGCCACTGCGGCTTGACAGCCCTGTCCTTGCCCTCAGGGACCTGCCATCGGCCGGGGTGCCAGGGGTCACCGGAACACTGGTCGCTCGGCAACGGCCTGGTACAAACTCCAGCAGGTCCTGGCAGCCCACCAGCCTCACCTCCAGCCAGCCTGCATGGACAGCGAACACGGGCTCGACACTGGCACTTCTGATAGTGAATTCCATCATACAGAATACAGGAACGCTCCAGTGAATATCAGTCACGCGTGTGATTTTAGAAATTACAGCATTTCAGTGCTATAATTATAAAGCAAAAAACAGGGATTCAGCACCACTGGTGATTGGACCCCTAAATACTAGTACCACAGATAAGCACTAATTACCACTATATAACCCAACCTGCAGTGAACAGCCAATTACAAAGGCTGCATATTGGTTTAGGCAGGACCAAAAATTTTTAAATGATTCAACAAAAAAGCTGACTTATGTACAAATATAGAAGCAACATGTGTAAGGAAGGTACCTAGCTTTGGATGGAAGCAGCTGCAGGTCATGACATTAGCATATTAAAAGGACTCTGCTATTGGTCATTAATCAGGGATAATTAACACCCTACGACCCCACATCAGACAAGGGGTCAGAAACGGATGGATCAGTAATCTTAGGGGGCTGCTGTTACCTGTGAGGGAGGCAGGTTTAAATAAGGAGGAAGAGGAGGAGGAGGAAGAGGAGCAGAGGCGGGGGCGCTGCAACCCGGAGCAGGGCGAGACCCCGTTCAGCTCCTCCCGGATGGCTGACCACTGGGCGTGCTCCGGGGGGAGCTCAGTCAGCCTCTGCTCCAGTGAGACACGTAGGAGGTCCAGCTTCTGGGAGGATTCCAGAAAGCGGGCCTGGGCCTAGAGGCCAGCACACACACACACGCACACACACACACACAAGTGTAAATATAGACACACACACACATGCAGATGTGCACGGGCACATACACAAACGCAAACAAATATATACAGATGCGCACACACACACACACACAAGTACATACAGACATACATGCGCAGACACACGTATGTGCACACATGCACACGGACACACACACAAACACACGCGCACGCAAACACAAACAAACGCACAGCCAACTATGTTAGTCTTGGTCAAGGCAGAACAGGCCAGAACAAATCTGATGGAAGGATGTGAGGGGGGGGGTGAGGGTTGAAGCATTGCCGATCTGTATGCCCCCCCCCACCGCGACCCTGGGTCAAGACAAATGGCTCTAGCACATGTGCACAGTAAAATGCTGAATTCCAGACCATGAAAAGTTGAATTCCAGCATCCACTCTGGAAGTACTGGTTTCCATTAATTTCTAACAGCAGACACTTCTCATCCCCCTGGCCTGTCCCGCTGGCATACCTCAATGAGCCCACGCCGATCCTGCACCTTCCGTCCTCCTAGCTGCCTCCACACGTTCTTGGCCCCATCCGCCACCGCCGCCTCGATCATCAGGTGATGCCGTAGCTCCGTTACCCGCAGCTCCAGGGGACTGACAGCCTCTAGGGGGCGCCCTGTCAGCAACATGCAGAGAACAGAACCAAAAAGGCCCCCTGACCCATGACTGGCACATAACTGCAGAGTGACAAGGCACTTTGTAAGCCCTCGTTCGCAAAAAACAAATATCCAGATCCTTGGTGACAAACTGACACACCAGATGGCAGACAGACACACATCACAGGAGCCAAACAAAGTTTTTAGTTTTTGGAAAGAGACACATTTAAGAAAAAAAAAAAACATAAGGCTTAAAAGCATCAAAAGCAGGTCTCCATACATCAAACTGGCAGAAGGTTTGAGAAGAAATGAAGTGCAAATCTCCCCAACACACACAGTGCAGTTTTTGTTTGTTTTGAGATGAAACTGCCAATGACCTGAAATGTATCCTGTGGGTCGAGTTTCGGAAACCTGCTTTTCCACTGTGGGTTAACATCCATGTTAAAGACCCACCCTCCCCAATCTCACCCTCAGGGTCTACACCTGCCCGCTCCCCCCGTGCCTGTGTGACCTTCACGATCTGCATACGGATCAGCTCGATCTTGGTACGGCTGTCCCGTAACATCTGCTGGGCCGTGGACAGCAGCTTCCGGTCCTGGGGGGGGGGGCGGGCATGTGGAGGCTGTTATCAATACCATCAACACCAGAGATCAACTACCCTGAAGGAATTCTGGGAAGAGCTGGTTGACTTTGAAGAACATTCTTTGGAAAGTTGGTGAATGTCACCCCAGTTAAGATGAAGGATAACTGGGACAAACACCCCACAGGTTTCTTTTTCCAGAAAACAGCCCTATCTGCACTCATAAAACATAAGTTCCATCATCTTACTCCAAATCATACAGTAATTATTGATGTGAATATTAATACTGAATAATACGTCCAATGCTTCATGTACAATTGCTCCGCTCCAGCCTTCAGTGTGACGGTTCCTACTGCCCACCTTGACAGAGCTGCTAGTGTAGGTCTGGATGATGTTCTCTGCTCCCTGCTTCACCTTCATCTCCATGGTCAGCTGCTTCTGGAGGGTGCGAATCCGGGAGCCTAGTGGGGAAGTGCACTCCACCCATCGGCACGGATCTGGAGACGCTGTGTCGTCTTGCAGCGACACACGCAAGTGACCAATAAGAAGAGCATGTTGACACCCAGGGTGGCCGCAGTTTTTCAAAACAAGCACATCGACGTTCCACCAAATTATCACACTAAAGCCATCAGTTTTCATCAGTATAAAAGTGGACTGATAAAGACAGCGAGTCACTATTCTTTACATAGCCAGGAAAGCTAACTGAACCAATCAAAGCAGAGGAATCGGTTGGTGTGGAAAACAGCACACAGGGCCCATCAGGAACAAGATTTAATGGCTCCCCTGCCAAGGTAAGCCATAAAACTTTTCCAGGATCTGTTGCCAAAGGCTTGACATGTTTGGATCCAAGTCAGCACATGCAAGACAAATTCAGATCAGGTCGTCGTCCGACCGGACTCAAACTCAAAGATTTAAATCAACGAGGTCCCAATTTACACAAGTGAGTTCACATTGAGCACACCACCCCATATGGTGTTTGCATATTTCGCTCCTAGAGTAATGAACATTATTTAGGTTCTTCTTTGTCCAGTACCCTCAATACCTTATTTGAACCAGGGTCATTTTCTCTCTTGTGGTTTGTTTTGTTTGAATTTCCCCCTCTAATAAAAGGCCTTGGGTGCATTTGGCCCAAAAGATCTCACTCTATTGGAACAGTCCTTCTGCCTGCATATTGGGTTTTTTGCTAAGTTCTATCAAAAGAAACAGGAAATATGAAGACTGCAAAACTGTGACTTGCCCCCCCCCCGTCCCTAATTATTTTAAAGTGATAAATAAATTGAGCTGGAATAAAAATGAGCACCCTGAACCCTGACCATTCACCTCCCATCCTGGCCGCTCACCTACCCACACATCTCTCCTTCTCCGCACCCATAGCCCTCGCATTCAGCTCCTGCAGCTCCCAGTGCAGTTGCTCCAGCTTACGGCCAGAGGCTCGGAGCTGGCTCTCCACCTCGGCGGCACTCCTCCTGCCCGTCACCGCCCGCCGAAGCCTTTCTGCCGCTTCCTTGATCTTCAGCTCCCGCTGGATCTCCTGTCTGAGCTGCGTGCGAGCATCTTCCAGGCGCTGCTGGAACACCGGGTCCAGGATGTCACCCTCAGTCAGGCCCAGCAGGCTCGAGCACTGCCCGGGGGGGAATCAGGGATGATCACAGACCACAATAACCAAGCAAATCCCTCACAAGACATAACCACAAACATGCACAGGTACCTCAATATCAGCACTGCCTCATCAATTTTCTCCTCATGTCCAAATGCGTTTCCTACCAGTCTAAAACGGTTTGTGAAGCTATTTAATTTCCCTTATTGTTCATTTGTGTGTCACAGAGCAACAACAGTCTGGTATTCTGCCAGAAATGTATTCTATAGATTACAGGATAGAACAAATTAATATAAAATTCATTCGATTAGATATACAACTTATTAAAGGCAAACCCTAAATGCCAAAACAGATAAGCAATCGGTTTCACTGCTGTCCCGCATAAACAAAGGCCTATGAAATCGGTTTGACTAATTTAGAAGTACATCCACCGTCATCAAAATCATCCAAAAATAAAGTAGCCTTTTTCATTTCGTTCTTTATGCTTCCTGCGTGTTTAGATAACCAGCTAAATGCGTTTAGTTGATACGTTCAGGTGTGTGGACGCTCACCTGCATCGGTAACCCGGCCATGCCGCGCCGCTCTACCGATCTCCCCCCGCACGCGCAAGGTGTCCGTGTCTGCGACCGGCGGATTTACGGGCGCAACGCTGTCATCGCGCAATCTGGATAGACTGGAGCAGTACTATTTAGCTAGACACTATATAGATTCATTTGAGATGGTCGATGATGGGTGGTTCACACTTGTAGAAGTGGGATTCCCATTCACCCCTTTTATTTTTTTATAACAAGGTAATGTTGAATTAAAGCGCCTCAAGATTGGTGACGTCACAGGACGCTCCTGTTATCAGGTGACGTGACTGTTAGCGAATCGTGCAAATATTTAAATTATTATTTTTTAAATCTTTTTTCCCCTCTTTTTCTAGTCACACTTTGACAATTGATAGCTATGACTGTTACACGACTGTGCTGTATAGTAATTTGTATTCTTTACCAAAATAAAGCATTTAAAAACAAAAACAAACCCGAATCGTTCAAATCAAATATATTTCTGGTATATTTCTGCCAGTGCGTTGTTTTAAGATGGACGGGGACAAACTAGATTAAACAGAGGTTCATTATTTGATTTAACTCAACCGCTTTCCCTTAATCGGTACAACAGGATATACCCCGGATCTGAACCCACAACCTTTTGGACTTGCATGGGAGTCCGTTTCCTTAGCAGCGACACGCGAGCAACGACCGTGCTTTGCATGGAGATGAGCTCACAGAGAGGCGATTTGGGAGTGGGGGTACTTACGGAGGACGCTGATAATCCCCAGACGAAGATCGTCTCAGGACGTATTGTTAAAAGAAAACAAACCCGTATGCTGTTACTACTTAAGAATCTATGTTATTGAGCTTTCCCTTGTCTCTTATTTTGGGGACAGAAATTTGGCTTGCACGCTGCCTTTCGTGGCTGGACTCTAAGAAAACCCGTCTGCTTCTTTTCCGTGTGTTACTGGAAAGGTCATGCGACAGCCATTTCCCATTTGGTAGTTTTGGCATTCCAGTATAGTTTAAACGAAACACAGCTGCGCTACATTTTTGTTAACAGTACCACAGTAAGTTTAAGACTGCAAGTTGTTTGCATGCGTGTCCGTATTTGTGTGTCCTCTGCCCCAGAAATCATACCAATATCTTTGGTGTCTGGCACGGATAGTTCCTAGGTTGCTAGGTTGCATGGCATCGGACTCCTCAGCAGCTTTTGTATCGTATATTCGGATTTCTCTACATCCAGTTATTGTTCAAACCAGAGCTGTAGCGACAGAACAGGCAAGTACCTTGAGGGCTCGAGTTAGGAGGAGGCCCCCAAGGATAGCCGATTATGCAGTACTTTGCAACGACATATCTGCTTTATTTATATATTAGAGAAAGTAATTTACTTGCATTAATTAAATGCTCTTTCTTGATATTAATTTAAAAGTTTTTTAACGCTAAAATAATTGTAATAAAGTTTACTGTGCCTGGGTAGCGTGAGTAATTGTGGGGGCCCCATGCAGAGCCATAAAATCGCTTCTGGTTCAAAAAGCAATCTTATTTAGCTCTTAGGTGCCGTGTATAAGGAAATGTCTCCACTTTTGAGAAGGTTTCACACATAATATTTAATATTTATATTATTATTTATTTAAATGAAATCAAAACAATTTTGTATTGAAAGGTCGATAGTCTATTGCGGTTTAATGCAGTACAGTAAATGACCCACAGATGGCACTAGAAACCAGATGAATATCGTTGGTAGAGCAGTGTGATGAGTTGGTTTCCATCCCATACATAGGGCATGTAGCTGTATGAAAGAGAGTGTGACACAGTACGTAAGTACAGTTGCTAATTTGTAACGAACAAAAGCAGCAACGACCACAAAACAGAAGCATTTACAGTAGCAACAGCAGTCTGGAGTTAAAGCAAGTAGTCTTCAGTCTGGATTTAAATATGGGGAGGGCATCCCTGATATATGCTGACAGGTTTTTCCATAGATTAGGAGACCTGTAGCTGAAAGCTCTACTGCCAACAATCATGTGAGGAATTATAGGAAGGCCTGCATTCTATAATCTCAGTATACATTTGGGATTGTATACTTTGAGCAGTTCAGTCAGATAAATTGGGTTTTGATCCTTTACTGCCTTGTAAATAAGATGAAGAATTTTAAAGAATTTTCTGGACTTAACTCGAAGCCAAAGACAGAATATGTGTAATATGCCTGAATTTATGGCTGGTTACAATTCTGCTGTTGCTGCATTTTGAATGTAATGAAGACAGTTTATGATTTGTGGTTTCTGAGAGCACAGCATTACTGTCATCTAAGATGCTATATCTGTGTTGTAATGTACTGTATCCTGAGAGGCATGAATCAGCACATCTGTGACGCAGTTTCAGCAAAAACTGCACTGTAAATTCACAAAGCTGAAACTTATGGCAGGACTGCGATTTAGAATCTGCTTTTATTCAAGGCCAGTGCACAAAGGCCGAAAACCTGGACCCTTGTGCAGTGGAAAAAAAGTACTATAGTCTGATGAGAAATGTTTCACCCTTTTTCCTACAATTGAACAGATTTACATTTGAAGAAGGCCTACAATATCCACTTGTAGAGAGTCATTTTGTCTGGTGGTTGCTATGCATGGTCAAATAACTGGCAAGAAATACGATCCCTCACGGTGTTCCCAAATACCATGATGACACCACGAATGCCAGACCCATTGGGACTGATGCAGTCCTCATAACCAGTGAGGTGGTCACACTGAAGTCACCCATGAACAGAGGAGTGTCACCTCTTGGCCACACCTCAACCACTGAGCAAAGTTGTGAATAAAATGTCTCCTTTACTGAGACATCACTCAGCGCGGTGGGAGCGTACGCTGAGACGTCACTCAGCGCGGTGGGAGCGTGCGCTGAGACGTCACTCAGCGCGGTGGGAGCGTGCGCTGAGACGTCACTCAGCGGAGTGGGAGCGTACGCTGAGACGTCACTCAGCGCGGTGGGAGCGTACGCTGAGACGTCACTCACCGCGGTGGGAGCGTGCGCTCAGACGTCACTCACCGCGGTGGGAGCGTGCGCTCAGACGTCACTCAGCGCGGTGGGAGCGTACGCTGAGACGTCACTCACCGCGGTGGGAGCGTACGCTGAGACAGCAGACAGGATACCCAAGGAGTGCCTTAGCCTGGGCCTCGTAAAACGCTCATTGAAAGGAGTGACTTTAGACACCATCGGGAGGAGCTTGACCTGCCACAGCGACATGAGTATACTCCCTGAGTATGGCAGCCATCAGCGCGACCAGACCAAAAGTAGGTATAAGATAAGATAAGATAGATAAGATAAGATAGTACTTTATTGATCCCACAGTGGGGAAATTTGTGCGTTACCACAGATCTGACCGCTCCCCGGTCTGCGTACCTTAGAAAGTGTCACCACTGAAAGGTGGAGTTTACAAAGCTGCCCCAACAGCAGGAGAAGGTGGTCATCACACCCAAGGGACAAGAAGTTCTATGCGGATGCCCAGATGGGTGCAGTGGGAGACGCCTCAACACCACACTAGTTCTGACCCTCCACAGACCTGACCCTGTTGGCTCCATGGCGGTTTAGACTGTTACGGGGATGGGTCCCCTCAGGGCTTTGCCTCATCCCCCATCTCATATATGGAGCCTTCCTGTGGGCGGCTGCAGCAGAGCCACTCCTGCAAAGAGCAGAAAAGAGTCCGGTCTGCCGTTCGGCAGCCGGGTGAAGTTTTTACGGTGGCTGGAGTGCCAGTCCCACCACTAACCCCAAAATGCTTCCCCCTGAGTTGGAGAACCCCTTCCAGGGCCGGATGCAGTTCATCATCTTACCCAGGACACCCAGGATCCTAAATATTAATATACCGATAAATGTTTTGTTTATTTTATCTACCCTCTGTATATTTATGTGACTAGGTTTAAGTCCATAAAATAATGCGAGTTTGCATTATGTCTATAAATAAGTTCGATGTGGAAGTGCCAAAATGTGTTTTCAGTCATGTTTTTTTTTTGTTGTAAGCATTATGCAGGAACAGGAATCTACAGCACCGGCATAAGTCTGAAGGCGTTCACTTAATCCCTGAAAACTATCACAATAGTCATGAACATGCCAGCCTGGGGTTTAAACTGACATGTCACAATCCAGCTGCCATTTAATGGCACTCCCATTATACATAGTCTCTCTCTCCCTTTCACTCTCTTTTGCACTCCCTGTCGTTACCTTGTGGCACATCACCCCTTCATTGCCACATTCTAAAAGCTCTTCCAAGTGTCACATGACAGGGGTCTCAAATGTCTGATGGAAAGGCTTTAAAGCAGGAAAGAGACAATGGATCTTCCATCCAGACGTTTTGTGTTTTGTCTGGCAAAGCAAACAACTTTTACAGCTTAACCCTTAGGACCCTATGCATTGTTCAGCATTTTTCTATCCCTTTGATTTTAGCCTTATTACATTGGGTGTACGTGAGTCAGCCACATATGCTCGTTTCGTTTTCAGGACATTTTGGGCTAATCAGGTATGTCAATCTATTCCTTTTTGCGAGTAAAAACTATTTGCGCCTATTGACATTTCTCAATTTTAAGTCTCATATATTTGCAGGCACTACAAATGCAACGTTATAAATGTTGAGAGTAGAGTCTCCATGATGTGGGGGTTTCATTTGGGGACCTTTCTATGGCTTAGTACTGTGCAGGAATACATGGTTAGTGTCAGGCGGAAACTTGGACGATCAGATGGAGTATTTCTCTCAATTCCAAATATATGGGAGTCTTGTCAGTGCGTTTTACTAATCCAAAGTTAAGAGCCTGAGATTAATGGATGCAAAAAACAAAGCACTTTGCGTTAGTTGGGTTCTAAGGATTAACCTCAACCTCTGGGGGGCTTTCTGTATGGGTCTAGAGACGGCTTGAGATTTAATTGTTCTGCGTCTGACACAAAAAAGGAAATTACTTTCGAAGGACG
This sequence comes from Cyphomyrus plagiostoma, assembly GCA_019775915.2. NCBI lineage: Eukaryota > Metazoa > Chordata > Actinopteri > Osteoglossiformes > Mormyridae > Cyphomyrus > Cyphomyrus plagiostoma. The sequence goes on along the minus strand of JABFEA020000119.1, from coordinate 8,664,536 downwards.
ATCTAGACCAGTATTGCTCAATACGGTCCTTGGAGACCCTCAGTCGGTCCATATTTTGCTGCCTTCCAGCTGCCTGCCAGTCACTCCACATTTTTGCTTCCTTTCCAGCTCTCTGGAGCAAAACATGGATTATCTGGTGGTCCCTGAGGACTGGTTTGAGAAACACTGATATAGTCATCGATCCTCCATCCAATAGCTTTTCTCGTAAAGATTGTATGGAGTCTATCCTAGGCTGCTAGGTGCTAGGTTAGGGTACACCATGGATGGGTCCAAATATCTGGACATTATTTTCTGAAAGAAAAGAAAAACTGATTCACATTCCACACTCAATCAACTGAAATCTGTTTCCCCTAAATTCAACATTTTACCTAAAATATATTGCTGCTGATGATTTATATCACTTTCCTCCTTTATTATGTCTTTTAAAATAGATTTGAGGCAAATAAAGGTGAGAAGTGACATACTGTAGTTGTCTCTTTGAACTTGTTCTTATTCCCTTGTAATAAAGTAACAAAATGTCCGGCACATCACTTAGTGTGATAGCTTCAAAAACACGCACGTGGTTCCAGTCAGCCTGCAGGCACGCAGGGAACAATCAATTAGAGAGTGAAAATGCCAGCTGATCTTTTACTCCCCGCGGTGATGGTTATAAAGCCAGGCTGTTCGCTGGAGAGACTTTATGCTCGTTGTCTCTGGCTATAAAGACATCTGCACCATGATTTCAAAGCACTTTAAGCCATCAGAAAATGTTCTTTGGCAGTTTTATTAGGGTGCATAACTTAAAGATCTGTTAACAGCCATGCCTTCTGGGGCTTCCAGCTTGACCTCTGTAGAGAGCAGCCCTTCATGGCTGAGATAATACATGTTTGGGGAGTGGGGGTGATAGATTCCTTAACACTTACAGCCCATTCTGTGTGATTCCCAATAATTCAAATAAATAGTCTTTAGATGCACACAGCTGGCCCACCGTCCAGGGTTGTTCCCTGCCTCGTGCCCGTTGCTTCCGGGATAGGCTCCGGACCCCCCGCGACCCAGTAGGACAAGCGGTTTGGACAATGGGTGGATGGATAGATGCACACATTAAGGCTTCTTTGAAAGGATAGCCCACTAAATGGTCATTCCAAAATGTATACTTTGTTTTTCACGCAACAGTTTATAAAATTAAAATTTGGGGAAAAAGCTGAAACTTTACTAATTTTTTTTTGGAGTTTGTAAATTCAGCATTGATCTCCTAACCTCTAACAAATTTTTTTAAATCCATGGCCTTTCTAATGTGATATTTTTGTATGACATTTTCACACAGTCTGACATATTTAGCGTCCACATCACTCCAGCCAACCTCTGCTACTGGTGCACAACAGAGAAGTGCAAATCCTCCAGAATGATATTCATAGTACAGGTTTCCATCTATCCATCCATCTTCCAACTACTTGTTCTAGTCAGGGTCACAGTTGGTTCCTGGAGTCTGTCCCGGACGGCATAAGGCAGCAGGAAGGGGTACGTTCTGAATGGAATGCCAGAACACACACACACACACACACTTCAATGATGCTAATTAAGTTACCTGCTATCGTTGGATTGCAGGGAGAACCTGCACAGATTGCAAACGCATAGTGTGTGCGTGTGTATGTGTGTGTGTGTGTGTGTGTGATGGGGGGTCAAACAAACCTCCAGACCTAGAGCTGTGAGGCAGCAGTTGTCCTACCCAATGAGCCACCTGGCCACCCCTCATGCAGTTTGTTACTTTATATTTAATTAATTTGTATGAGTACAAGCTAATTGCTATGCTACATGGGTTTATTCATGGTTATTTTTATAATTTTTCCGGATGGATGGGCACCAGTCCATCACAGATAAGCAAACTGGTCAAGGTACAACAAGTCATTATCATTCGCGTTTTTTGTACTGCATAGTATAAGGTATATAGACTCTGTATATGTACTTTTCTATGTACTTTTTATAGACACCATTTTCCAGGAAAATTATTTGATTACCTTGAAGGAGCTAGCAAATAAAATATTGTTTTCTCAATCCAGGAAAAATGTGCCAAACTGAATAAAATGTTATTGATTGATTTATTGGTTTACTTTGTATGTAATGCCAGTACACAATTGAGAATTTAATATATATGGTTTTTTACTCGCACAGTAGAGGCAGTTCACCCGAGATGTGATTTTGCCTGTGGAACAGACACTGGAGATGCAAAAGTGACCAAAACTCTTAGGCTTCCTCAACTGCAGACACTTCCAAATGTTGTATTTTATGTTTTTCACATTTTCCAAGCATTCAAATAAAAAAAAAAAAAGCTTTGGGAATTTCCAATGTAAGACAGAGAGAAATAATGTTTTAATATTCATGATAATATAAGTAAATTCATTGCATGATGTTTAAAAAATTCTGCAGATACAAAAAGGAAGAAAATGTTAACATAGATCACTTTTCAGATAAAAGTTTTCCTGCATTCATGGTAAAATGATATATTTATTGAATACAAATTTGATTTGAGTTTTCCGGTAGAGTGAAGTATTATTTATTTTTATAACCATGTAGGTAATCTGTTACACCCCGCGACGTCCGCTCCTGTTCCAGCCCCATGTGTGCCACGCCCCCCTCGTTACCTTCTGTGATTACCTAGTGTTTCCACCCGTGTGGCGCCGCCGCACGCCGGTCCCGTGATTTGTTCTGTGGATTTAAGTCTGCGCCAGCGTCTGTTCCGGCAGACGCGGCATTGAAGTTGTCCTGTGTCCGTGTCTTGCGCCATTAAACCCCGGTCTTTTGGAGCCTTTTGCCTGTATGACTCTCTGTCCTCTCTGCGCGCACCCCGGAACGCAACATAATCCTTATCTCAATCACAGTAAAGTTTTACTTTTATGTTTTAAATTATAATGCAAATAGATTTTTTTTTTTAATCTTGTGACAATCACTCTTCACTCTTGTATATTTGGGTTGGCAAATGATTGCAGACATGTAAGATGATTTATACACCTATATTATAGGACACCGTTCTCCCAAAAAGTAATTGAGGATATAGAAATATAGGCTTTATTCATTTTTCTCCCTCAACATGCATTAATGCAGCCCTGAAGAAGACGTACATCATTTTAGTAATAAATCACCAGCTGTGTTTAGTAAGAGCACCTGTCTACAAATCATAAAGAAACCAACACCCTTCAAATCACTTAGATTTGATTATTTCAAATTAGGTTGCAGGCAGCCCAAAGGGTAGCTGAAGCAACACTCTGCCCTTATTCCCAAACTCCACGAGTGACTCACTAGCTGTAAAAAGTGCTCTCTCCTCAAATGGCTCTGGAAAAAAAAACCCAGATCCACTTTCTTCACAAGCCTGTCTGCCAAACAATTACAGCAGGACCTCACGTGTTCCCTGAATGTTCTCAATGTGTATTTTATTAGCTGTTTAATATCCGCTTCAGAATGTCTTTTATCTGTTTGCTTGCTTTTCAGCTCTCTGGCTGACAGAGAGCTGCCCACAACTGCTGACCCCCCCAGTCCACATTCAGTATGTGTAGCTGCGTTAGTTCCTTCTCTTAATTACTTCATAATGACGCGTGCCGCAAATCACCTATTAAGTCCTTTGCTTAAGTGTTTAAGAGGTTGAACAGTTTAAAAATGCACTACATCTCCACACCAGTGCTAACAAACAAACAAATTCATGGAGGATTCCTGCAAAAGGAACAGTCTGTACCTATGGCGTTACCCTGCTCGTCAGCATTACCCTCTGAGGGTAATATCATTGTTAGCATTTCAGGTCAGCAGTTACAGGTAAAGAGGTGACAAGGACTGACAAAACAGCAGGTCTTGTGCTCATAGGATGAATGATGGGTGAAATTCTGATGTGGGGAATCTAATTGGTCAGAACTCTGTTTGATAATTCTTGACACTGATCATGGATAGAATGCCCTGGAGAAGCAACGAGGAGTCTGAACAGACTGTGCACTACTGTGCTCCTCTTATGCTGTCAGTAAAAGGGGTACCAAATTGTACCTTTGCTTGTCACTGGGGTTGTACCCTCAAGGCTCTGCCAATTGTATCCTACCTGTAGGTAAATGTACATTTTATGGTACAGAAATGGACTCTGGAGAGCATCCCCAAGGTACAAACAACATTAATATACCCGCAATGGTATAAAAATGTTCCTCATAGTCCATTTCTGTAGCTTAAAAAGGTACAATTAACTACAGCTAGGATACAATTGGCAGACCCCAGTGACCAGCAAAGGTTCAAACTGGTACTCTTTTTTCTGGCAGTGTAGGAAAGAGATTAACTGCTAACATACTTAGCTGGAGGGCAAACAGAGGTATAATAACAATAGACTTGGTCGGAAATTTAATTATTAAAGTGATCATTTTAAATCCTGGCAGAGACTAAGATGGCATTGATTGTGGATTTGAATAAGTTTTTTTTAACCTTTTCCCCTAAAAGCCTAAAACTCCAACTGTTACTCATGCCGACTGTGTTATTAACGCCGGGATCAGGAATAATGTAGCTTAATTTTTACACAAAACGTGCAAATCATCAGCATCTTGTTAGGCTTTTCAGAAAATGGAATGTCATAATGGCACTCATGAAACAGACCAGCTTATGATGCGAGATGAAAACCTCATTGAGACTCCTCTCAAGCACCATAGCACTGGGTCTTGTTACTTTGACTCACGTTTTCTGAATGCAGCTCTAATCTCTCTAAAACACAGCACAGGGACTCTGCTGGTAGCAGCGCTGACTTACATTTTCTCCACAACTTAAAGACCGACAGATTTGGTGTTTCTACATGGGTGTGATGGATTGGCATCCGTCCTGGCTCAACGGCGCCTTGTAATCTCGGTAACCAACCTCCAGAACGTGACTTTGATTGGAGAAATGGTCTCTGTAACTGTTTGTTTGGTAGGGTTATTTTCCTCTTCCTGCTTATAAAGTTTTACTACTCTGTGATAACCCTGAAGGAATTTAAAACTCTGGTAAAGACTCTGCAGACTAGGTTGTCTGTATGCAAATGTATGATTTTTATGATGTCTTTTTGTAATATTATGTAAGACTCTGTACTGACACTGTGTTGCTGCTACCTTGGCCAGGTCTCCCTTGCAAAAGAGATCTGTGATCTCAAAGGGACAAACCTGGTTAAATAAAGGTTAAGTGAAATAAAATAAATAAATTTAAAAACAATCAAATAAGACCATAGAGACCTGAGTCATGAAATACAAGATGCACCATAATCAAAAAATGGCATTCTGGAATTGAACAGAATGAGGATAAAAATACATTTTTTTTTTTTACCAGAAGCTTGTGAGCTCAGAATTCCAGAGTGGAGCACTGTGGATTACCATAAGAGATACCCATCAGGCAGCATGGACCCAGTGGTAGGGACTGACCCAGGTCACCATGGCAGTCACAATAAGCACGTACAGTGGTACCTTGGTTCTCAAACTCACTAGAACTCGAATTTCTTGAAAGTCGAACAAACCAGTTTGACCTAGATCTCAATCTGAATATTAGAAGTCGAACCGCGAACGCCGACCTAATATAAATTGTACGCGCCAGGAAATGAGTCATACTACAATGCGATTCTTACTTGAATGCCTTCTTCACAGACTGGACGATTAACCAAATAAAGCAGCGCAACATTACACTAACTAACAATAAATAAACCACTAACTTACGTGTACTATTAGAGCATTTATGTAATTCATTTAAACTTTATTTTAACAAGTAAATTAACTGAAAACCAGATCCCACACAAGGTTAGCGAGGGGGCGTGGCACACGGAAGGAGAGGACGATTGGGGCAAGACAGGGGTAATGTTGGGATAAGATCTTTATCGTTTTGGAAGCCATTAATAAAAAATGCTCTTCTTGTTTTATCCTGTTCATTTTCTGTTTAAATGCTTAAAAAACATATTTGGCTGTATTTTTGGGGGGCCGGGAACCAATTAATTGGTTTCCCATTATTACTTATGGGAAAAATTCGATCAGAACTCAAAGTTTTTAGGATTCGATCCGGAGTCCGGAATGGATTAAGTTCACAGGGCACACATGCACTTTGGGAACTCCAATTAGCCTCGGTGAGTTTTTGGACTGTGGGGGGAAGCCGGAGTACCTAGAGGAATCCTCACGACAACATGGGGAGAACATGCAAACTCCACACATATAGAACCCTGGCAGAGACTTGAAACCAAGTCTCAGTGGTGTGAGGCCATAGTGCTAACCACTGCACCACCATGCTGCCTCATTATGATATAATGCAAATAATTTTGTTTAATTAATTCTTATGATAATCACTCAACCTAAGTGAATATGACTGCATGTGTGTAAGACATCCTTCATTATAAGGAACTCTTGTGATAAATCCCATCAAGGATACATGTTTTGAACATGTCTAATCAGCTTCCCCTGTAATACAAATCGGCCCAGTTTAAAAATGAATTTCCCCTTTTATCCAATGTTTCAGGTTGCAAACTCTGCAGATAACTTTCCAAATGAAGAGTTTTCTATATCAAATAAAGCAGAATAATGATTATTTTCTTTAAACCGCCTGAAATTAAATGGTCCAAATTTAAAACATCCTTTTCATCCCTTGTTTGTTTGTTGTTCATCCTTTTTTGAAAGCTGCATGACTTCATCACCTACAGCCATACAGTAGGAACCACTAGCCGCCTGAACTTTGGAATTATTGATAGTTACAAATACAACCCCGTTTCCAAAATCGTTGGGACACCGTGCAAAATTCGGGAGTCTTTTTTTTTATACCCAGTCACCTTTGGCCTACTGACCTGTTGCCAATTAGCCTAATTAGTTGTGAAATATTCAACCAGGTGTTTTGTTTTAGCATTATGCAACTTTTCCAGTGTTTTGTTGCCCTCATCCCAACTTTTTTGAAACGTGTTGCTGGCATGAAATTCAAATTGAGCATATATGTCATACAAAAATAAAATTTCTCAGTTTCAACATTTGATATGTTATCTTTATTTTCAATTAAATACTGGTTCATGTGATTTGTAAATAATTGCATTTCGTTTTTAATCATATTGAACACAGCATCTCAATTTTTTTGGAGACTGGGTTATGTTGGGCAGTGGTGGCCTAGCGTTTATGGAAGTACACTTGTGACTGAGCGATTGCTGTTTTTAAACTCTGACCAAGGTACCACCCCCAAGCACTGCTCCGTGGGTACTGAATTAGCTGCCCCCTGCTATGTCACATATGGGTTAAATGCAGAGCATATTTTTTGTTTTTGTGTGCTGTGCTGTGTCAACACTCATCACCAAATTCTAAAATATACTTATTCCAAAATAATGCCTCTTACCAAACATTAAGCCATAAGGGGCTGCCATATGTTCAGAACCCTGTTACTTTATCTTGATCATCCCATCCAGGATGTACCCCTGCCTGTGTCCTGTGCTGCCTGGGATAGACTCCAGAACCTCACTGTGGCCACATCTTGGATAAGCGGTTAGAACAGGCATGGACAAGAATTTTATGTGGAGGCCTAAATCCAAGCTTCGCCATCACAGGAGGGGCCATTTTTAATGATTATTTTCATGTTCCATAATCTGAATCAGTATCATCTTTTTGGAGGGGCTCAATATTGGAAGGGACATTTGCATTTCTGATTATGTATGGAACTTAACATAAAACATAAACATAAAACTATACCTTTTTTTTTCTTTTGCACAGGGCGTAAAATTACCTCCATTGGCTGGATATCGCACAGGATGGCTTTTACCCAGATATGGATTAGAAGATGGATGAATATACAGTTTATCTTGATTTTTACTGACTTAATCCCCCAGATCACTGGCGCACTGCTTATATTGGAAAACTTTTGCGCTGAAATTAGCAAGCACAAATGTACTGCTTCTTGCTTCTGAGCAAAATCATTAATTTACTCACCCATTTAATTTTATAATTTAATTTTTTTCATTACTTTAAGTAGGTGGTACCCACATATACACTGTTGTGATTAGAAATCACAAGTCTGAGAATAGATAGAATCATAATTGAGGCACATATGGCAGATTAAACCGATTCGCATCCATAGCCATCCTGCATATGTGGACAGATACCAAAACCAGAACTGTCCAAGAGGAAATCCGGGTCCATAAAGAAATAACCCATCCCGAATCTGACTCCAAATTAGATTAATGGCATATTAAAATGCACACTGAAATAGATCTTAAGGAACAGTGCTCTTGAATTACCTCTAGCTCTCAGCTGCTTAGATGATTTTACCGTTTAGATGAAGATAAACCAAAATTTTAATTATGACTGCTTTCTTCAGGGAGTGATAAATTATAAAAGCTGATAAAGTGACTCATCCAAAACGCATTAAAATTTAATTTTAAAGAAATAATTCTGATATGCTAAAATATGTTGAAATTCATTACTTATGGCAGTAAGTTCAGATCTCTGAAATGGTCTTGTAGGTGGCCTTTGACTTTCTACAACAAAATTACACATTAGATTCAGATTCAGATTCACACCAAGTAGTGATCAGTTGACAGCTCAGCCCACTCTTCACCAGTGTGCAAGACATGCGGCCGCAAGTCCGATGACACGACTACAAAGTCGATCATCGAACTGCGGCCTAGGGTGTCCTGGTGCCAAGTGCACATATGAACACCGTTATGCCTGAACATGGTGTTCATTATGGACAATGCATGACGAGCACAGAAGTCCAACAACAAAACACTGCTCGGGTTCAGATTGGGGGGGGCGCTCCTCCCAATCATGTATAGTGGTGAATGTTTGTTTGTGTGTGTGTGTGTGTGTGTGTGTGTGTGTGTGCCCACCATGCGTGTTAGGGGTAAGTGGGGCAACGGGCACAGTGGGCAGTGCGAGTGCGTTGTCAGTAAAGATAGTATGGGTGGAATAAACAGCACCTAGTGGTTAAACCCGCAACTGTCTCAACCCTGGTTATTATAGATGACGTGGCTCGGTGACCTACTTTTATACTGGTGTCAAAAGTGGAATTAGAGGCATGTTATTATGACCTCCATCAACTGGAGCAAGGGTTCCAGCGGCAGTGGTGGAGACCACCAGAAGACCAGGTGGAAACCCTGGGAGATGAGCAGTGAGTCCTCCCAGGGAGACCCGATGGTTCCAGCACAGTCTTCCCCCCCCCAGTGCCAGGCTGAGCAAGCCGAAGTGAGAACACTGGCATGAGAGAGGGGGTTGGAGCTCAGGCCAAAAGTCCTGCACTATCGAGCGAAGACGCCACCAGACACTTACCTGATCCTAGTGTGCTTGGCCACCTGGTACAATAGCTGGAGCGAGGAAGAGGTGGCAGTGCACTTGGTGACAGCACTGGAGGGGGAAGCACTCCAGGCTTTTCTCAGCCTGGTCCCTGACAAGCGGAAGAATCTTGGCCGCCCTGAAGGAGCCACTAGAGCTACATTTTGGCCAGCGGCGGTCTGTGGAGGCAGAGAGGATGGAATTGGTGAACCAGCAAAGGCGATGGCGAGACCCTGGGGGTATTCGCGGTGGTCCTCCACATCCTTGTGCGGAGGGGCAACCCGGGATACCCCATCACTGTACATGGAGATCTGGCTTGGCAAGCCTTTAACAAGACATTTACTCCAAAGCGGCTGCGCCAACACATTCAATTGCTGGTGTCAGGCATGCTCCCCGAGGAGAGGGTGGCAAAAATTCTCTTCCTGCAACATCACGCCGGTCACCATCAATGTGATCCACCGGGGTGTGCTGCCAGGTACCGGTGGAGCTATGCTAGCTGGCTGGAGATGACTAACGTTCAGTTGATGTCAATGACTGACCTGCGCACGGCCATTAAGGGGAAGAGGCAGCTGCGCATTCAGCTGGCCAGACACCCGGTGGTGCAGGAAGTCAAGCTCGCCAACATCGCCAACCTCTGCATCATCGGTTTGGAATTGCTGACTTGACTCGGGGCCACCATCATGCCTGGAGCAGCCCTCCGCCTTGGCGCAGTTGTGGTGGCAATGGCAACGCCTGGTGCTAGAGAGTGAGGAAGATTACTCGCTGTGGGAAGTAGGTAGACAGCAGCACCTGAGGGAAGAGCACCAGCAACACAGCCCCAAGCCTTATCTCGATTGTGGAGCACTGAGATGATGCAAGCTATGCAGAAAGTGTGGCAGTATAGCAGCCGGGACCTGATAGTGGAGCAGCTTGATGAGCTCAAGGCTTTTTTGGACTCATTTCAGAATATCTTTATGAACAGGGACAAAGATTGCTGACTCACTTTCCTGGTGCAGCACCACATCGACGCAGGGGATACCCCAACCATTCTCCTGCATCCTAGGCAAAGCAACAACCGGCTGAGCAGAGGATCAGAGTGGTGGCAGCAGTAGGAGTCATAGAGCTATCCGAAAGCCTATGGGCTGCTCCAGCAGTCCTCATCGCCGAAAAGGATGGGATATGGGGACACTGTGTTGACTACCGACAGCTGAATGCAGTGACAAGGAAAGAGTCATATAGACTGAGATGCATCAATGATGCACTGAACTTCATCGCTGTGTTGATGAGGTTCAGTATCCTGGACCTCCGCACTGGCTACTGGCAGGTCAATTTAGCTCTGGAAGCTCACCCTAAGACTGCTTTGTCCATCACCTAAGGACAATGGCACTTCTAGTCATTGCTGTTCAGCCTGGACAACAGCCTGACTACGTTCGAGATGCTCATGGAGCAAGTCCTGTCCCATGTCCCCCAGACCAGGTGCATCATCCACCTCAATAATCTCCTGGTCTACGCCGTTGACTTTGCTGGGGCAATCCGAAACCTAAAGACTGTGTTCTCCATGATCCGGCAGGCAAGGTTATGGCTGAATCCTCGGAGGTGCTCCCTTCTCCAGCACTAGACGCACTACCTCAGCCACATCATCAGCTGGGAAGGCATAGCCACTGACCTGGAAACGACAGCAGCGGTGTGGGACTGGCCAAAGCCGCACAATGCTACGCTTCCTGGAGCTGGCATATTACTACCCATGCTTTGTCAAGGACTTCACTAGCATTGCGGAATTGCTGCACTGCATTACAGAAAAGGCAAGCAGATTCGTGTGGATGGATGCCTGTGCTACGGCATTCAACCAGCTTCTCATAGCACTCGCCGATACCCCATGCTAACACATATGGATCCGTATCTTCCTTTCATCCTGAACACAAATGTTAGTAATGTGGGGCTGGGTGCTGTGCTGTCACAGGCGGGACCTGAAGGGATACTTCAGCTGGATACATAGAGCAGGCATTGTGTGACCCTACAGGAACTGCTGGCCTTAGTGCAGACGTACAAACACTTCCGTCCATACCTCTTTGTCTAGCGGTTATGGATGGACCAAACGTCACTGGCGTGGCTTCTAAACTTCTGCAACCTGAAGGAACAGCCTGGCCCACTGGTTCAAAGTACTAGCGCAGTACAACTTTGAGATCCAGGACCGCCCCAGGAAGCTGCATGGAAATGTGGATGCTCTTTCTCGCTGCCCCTGCACCACTGAAAGTTGCCGTCACTGTTGCCAGGCAGAGAGGCAAGACCAGTCCACTGTGGCAGTAGCTGCCATCCACACGGCACCGGGCAATCAGGCCCCTCAGGAAGTAGATTGCCAGCAGCTCACCACAGAGCAGCACAGCAACCCTGTGCTGGCCAGAGTGAGGGAGTTGGTGAGCGAGGGCGACCTGCACTGTACCATGTTTAAGTCAGTCCATGGGGCCATCAGGACTGGACATTTTGGGGTAGCAAAGACGTTGGGGAAGCTGCGATGGTGGATCTATTGGTCTTGCTGCCAGCAAGACACCAAGCTATTGGTGCACTGCTGCAACGCATGCATGGCTAGTAGGGGTTCTGGTTGGCAATCCCAGACTCCCCTGTAGCCATACCTGGTGACCTCCCCACCCATTGAGTATGTGGGGGTAGATGTCCTGGGCCCCTTCCCCTGTTCTGAGAGGGACTACTTCACGAAGTGGCTTGAGGTGTATGTGGTTCCAAACCAGAGCACCACCACCACTGCGGCTAAGTTTTTTTGTAGGTTCGGGGCCCCCGAGGAACTGCACAGTGACCGATGGAGGAACTCTGAGGTACAAGTGTTTGGCGAGATCTGCCAGCAGACCCGTACCCCCCTGACGGACTGGTGGAATGGTCCACCTTTCCCTGGTCCTTTGGGCAAATCACGCGGTGGTGCAGGAAAGCACAGGCTGCACCGCCGCCACCCTCATGAAATAAAGGTAGCTGATTACAAGAAAGATCTTGGCCTGTATGTTGATGTTTCCATGTCCCACTCTCGCCAGTGTGGGGAAGCAATAAAAAAAGGCCAATAGAATGTTGGGTTACATCTCTAGGTGTGTGGAGTTTAAGTCAAGGGAGGTGATGTTACATTTATATAATTCCTTGGTAAGACCTCACAAGGACATTTCTGCCTTAGAAAAGGTGCAACGAAGAGCTACGAGAATGATTCCTGGTCTTAGAGTAATGTCTTATGAGGAGAGGTTAGCTGACCTGAATCTCTTTAACCTTGAGCAAAGGAGATTAAGGGGGGACATGATCCCGGTGTATAAGATTCTAACAGGTCTGGATGCTGTTAGAATTTCAATATTGATGATTTCAATATTAGCTTAAATACTAGAACTCATGGCCATAAGTGATAATTAGCAGGAGAACATTTAAAACAAATTTGAGGAAGCACTTCTTTACACAGCGTGTAGTTAGAGTATGGAAGAGTCTTCCTGCTAGTGTAGCAGAAGCTAAAACCCTGGGTTCCTTTAAATCAGCGCTAGATAAGATTTTAACAACTCTTTAACAAAGATTTTAACAAGTTCTCCCCAAACGAGCTTGATGGGCCGAATGGCCTCCTCTCATTTGTAAATTTCTTATGTTCTTAAATGATAAGGAACCAACATTTTCTTGAATGAGAAATGCTGCGATGAAAACAGATTTCTTCTCCTTTTAGATGTGACTGTCCAGCATGCTGCTCCTTGTGTGGTTATGGTGTTTGCAGTGTATGTCACCACATGCTTGTGGGGCAAAAAAAAAATTCAACCAGGTGGTTCTTTAGCTAGGAAACATGATAAATTACAAGCTCTTCTAACTTTCTTGACATTTCGGACTAAAGCCCATGTATTGCACTGACTTGGATGACGGATGAGATGAGAATGTGTCTTCAAAGCAATTAATATTTCATGCTGCCCTAAAATGTAGGAAGGCGGCTGGAGCAGAAAGTCGTGGTCATTCATCACCCGGGGCAGGACAGCTATCAGAGAGGGAGGGTAAACTCGATAATCTACTCATCTGCATTCGTCACTGTCACTGGGACACAGTCAATAACAAATGGACTCATGAAGAGAAAGATAGACTTCTTATAAGCTACCATAGTCTCTCTCCTTGTGAGTTTTATATTTGTGCTTTTTTTCACCATCAGGATGCTGAGTGCTAAGATGGTCATTGAAAACATATGAAGTGCCATTGGTGTAAATGTAATTTATTAATGTCTTTATTTTAAAAACCACAGAGGCTTACATTCATCTCTAGTAGGAAGAGGGAAAAATCCATGCTGGCCCCAAGGAACCCAAAAAAACTTATTAGTTGCATCTGGGATGAATAACAATATTAGCTTTCTCAGAAATGCACATGTTCAACATTTGCAAAGATCAAACAATGGTGGAAATATTAATAAATCGTGTTGACAGTAAAATATGTAGCATGTAGCACTGAAATATATTGATTAATATATTTATATATTGACAGCTTGCTCATTTAGGCATTGTTAGCCTGTGAAATTTTAACTTTTAAAGTGGATTAAAAGCTCATATTTGCGTTTAACAGATGGCACAAACAACGTTGGATTAATTTATTTTTTACATATTTGGGAAATATGACCCTGTTCAAGTCTGTGTTAGTGTCTGGAAGCCCCAAGCCAGGGATACCAGGTCCATTGAAGGGGCATGGGTACCCTGGCAGATTCAGGGGGCGCGGCACTTCACAGGGGCCAATGAATACATAGAATTATATGTAAAGTTTGGTGGAGGCCCAAGGTAATGTTTTCTAAAGGCCCCAGACCTTCCAAGTATGCTCCTTGAGGAATGCACCCTGGTTGGAGCATAAACAGCCAAGGAAACAATTAAGAGACCACATTTTTAAGCAAATCTGCATTTTTAAATCATGGTTTAATTGTAGTTCTGCTGGCAGAAGTCTACGCTGAGCAGCAAGAGGTTCAAAATTTGACAGCAGGACACAAGAATAAAGTGAAGCAGTGAAGTGAAGCAGGACACAAGAATAAAGTGAAGCAGGAGACACTGGGAACGACTAGAAATCAGCCAGGTAAAAGTGGAAGCGACTTTCTAATGCCAGAGATTACCATTATCTTATCCGACAGCTTCTCATGAATCGAAGGATGACATCAAGTGAGCTTCAAAAGGACTGGGAAACATGAAGTGCAGGTGTGAGGTGCACTGATAGGATAGTTTGTATCAGACTCCTAGAAGCAGGACTGAGATCCCATAAAGCAAGGAAGAAGCCCTTCATTAATGAGCAACAGGGAAGAACCAGACTGCAGTTTGTGGAAAAATATGTTATTCACAGATGCACACGCATAAATTGAGAAATGAGTGAAACATATAATCGTGCTGTGGTCTCTTAATTTTTTTTCACAGCTTTTACATGTTCACACAGTCGCACGCTATGGGAAATTCTGATCCACCAGTTCACCTACTTGCATGTCTTGGGAATTCTGCACGACACAGGGAGAACACAAAGCTCCACAAGACAAAACAGAAGCTGGATTAAAATCTGGGTGCAACAGTGGTACCCTCTGAGTCACTGTTTTGGGAGAACTGACTAAAACACATGACTCACAAACACCCTTAGAAGCTGTTGGTCTGTTTGTTATGCAGAATTTCATATTCTTGCGTTATTGATCTTTTTGTAAAACAAAAACTCTTTGAAATATATACCGTAATTTCCGGACTGTAAGACGCTACTTTTTGCACAAGCTTTGAACCCTGCGGTTTATAATCCGATGCGGCTTTTCTATGGATTTTTCATGATTTTTGTGATATCGTAAAATGATTTATTTTGGTTTGTTCCGCTGTTGTACGGCACTACTTTGCCTGGCGGAAGGGCATGTGATCAGACACACAGTCACGGGAG
>JABFEA020000119.1:8636878-8649323 GCA_019775915.2 Cyphomyrus plagiostoma | reverse complement strand
ACAAAACAGGATTTTCCCCTAATTTTAGCTTGTGCGGCTAATATTCAGGTGCGCCTTGTAGTCCGGAAAATACAGTAAATGTGTTTTTACCAGCAGGAGGTATCATTTACTTGAAAATGAGTGAATTTGCATATTTTTCCCAATAATGTACAGTGTAGATTTCTTTTTTCATTTTGGATATGATTGTTCAAAATGGCTGTTCTTTGTCTTTGAAGGACATGAAAATCACTTTTCTCCCTCTGTGTTCCTGGTTTTCCCCTGTTTGTTCATCGTTTTCAAATATTTTCGAACTAATATTTCAATGAAGTATATTCCTGAATTATTAAAAGGCCCTGAAGTTCTGATATCAGTAGATCTGAAAGAAGATGTAGAGGTAAATACACATCTTTTTTGGACAGGCAGTATGACCCTGACAGAAAAACAATCATGGAATTAATCGCACAAGTTCTCATAAATGTGGACTCTGAAGAGGTATTATTTATCCATTTTGTGTTATTGTTAATAAAACCAGTCATCAAGGGTTGATTTTTGTCTGGGAATTCTGGCTAAACCAGAGCAAATAGGGGTCCTTGCTGGTTAGTAACCCTATAGACCCAAACCCCATAGAACCTCAGGACCCCATTCCAATGTTTAGGAATTGCCTTTTCACAACCCAGCTGTCAGTATAGTCCTTTTGTTTATGCTCATTATAATTATCAGTTTAAATGGTGGAACTTTTAACAAAAACTCAACCCTTAAAATATGTGGAAGCTGAAGAAACAAAGGTGGGACTCCTGGTCAGCCTCCAAGAATCTGTGTCTGTAAGCACTAAACTGCCTAATGGCCTCGGAAGAGTCTCTCTCATCTCCTTTCATTCTTCTCTGATACTGTTCCTCCTAAGACATGGTGTTCCTGTACAGAACAATGTGTGTGATATGTGCATAAATTTTTAAATGGTGTTTTATCTATAAACCCAAGGCAGCTACATTGTAAAAGCGGTTTACCCTAAATTTCCCCAACAGATCCCACCCTGCACCCACCCTGTGTGTGTGTCAGAAGACCAGAGAGTGACTGGAGGCTGCTTGAAGCCGCTTTTGCTCATGACTGAGGCCAACTGATGGAATTACATCTGGCTGATCCCTGCCTTGGTCCTGCTGTTGATCTTCATAAATTGTGCATCTCCACTGACAGGATAAGGGATGGGTAGAGGAGGCAGAGTCACACATTAATTAGATTGCGTTTTATTTGTGCATCTTTAAAACATTTCCACTCACATGAAACCCTTGGCATTGTTCCTCTTTACTTTCTTCCATTGTGTAACAAAAGGCCTGTCTGCTTCTGGGGGCTATATAAATGAAAATCGCATAAAAATGGATGCAATGTTACAGAGGTATGTACTGAACACCAGGGGGTCACCTGACACAATCCATTTGGCTGGTTACTTGTAAATGCTGAGAAATCTGAAGAGGAAGACCTAAAAGCACAGAAGATCCCCAAGTCAGTCACTTCTGTTTCTGGCTAAGATTTCCTTCTTCATGCTTTCTTCAAGGCATTGAGGTCATGGCTTGCTGAACCTCAGATGTCATAATCTGATAGATCCAGAGAGACAGAAGGCAGGTTTGTGACAGGAGTCCCCATAGAACAACGCCAAGCTTCATTAGCATGCAGTCACCTGTACCAAAATGTAGTGTGCTGCGCTAATACGGGGAAAGCAGAAACAGCAAACAGAAACCGGACTCAAAGACTCTGCTTCAGTGATGTAAATAATAAAAGGGTGTAAGAAGCATGACAATGATCAACAGACTGAATTTTATCATAGGCTGACTTGTATAGAAGAATGAATGAATGAATCAATCAACTAAAGGCTATATCTCAGCTATGGTAATGCAAAACATCCACTCCTTTTGAGTGAAGGCAGCTTTATTTTTCTGTTATCATCTTTCCCTAACTGGTGTCCTGTTATGACTTCGTTATTATCTATGGAACTATGGGACTGCGGCATTTACATCGCTTCAAGGTTAGAGGGCGCTCATGGACCAACTTGGCACTGTCATGGTGGAATCGTGCTAATCTGCCACTGCCCATTTACAAGATCCCATGCTGGTCCATGCTAGGGGTCTTAATCCAGGAAATTAATGCAGGTCATGTGAGCAGGTGGGTGGCACCTTGAGGTACTGAATCCTTTGTCTTGTAGACATGTCAGTTGTTTGGACAGATCAAAAGTTTTATGTGGGAAATAAAATATAACACATGGAAATTGTATTAAACATACTCAAGATCACAGTCATTTTATTAGTTTCACTAAGCTCTGAAGACAAAGTACTGAGTAATAGTTTCTCAATCTGCTTAGAGCCACAAGAACCTTAACAATCAACCAATTCTAATTCATTTTTTATGGTACCTTTCGCCACAAATAACAGTGTCACTTGACATACAACAGTGCCAGTATTAAAGATGAATAGTGAATAAGAAGCCAGAGGAAGACAGAATAAGGAAACAAATTTCCATATTTATATATCACAAAAAATCTCTGGATGTTCAAGGTCAATTACCCAAGGTCACTGGTTTAAAGCAATTATAACATTACACAGCAAGGGTGTAACTTTGGTTTGAACATTGCAGGAGTTGGGGTCTCCACCCATTTAGGAAGAGACATGATTATTGGGGGGGGGCACCCCCCTGTAATTTACGCCTATGTTATACAGTAATAATAAATCCCTTATTTGCATAACTAGATTTTGGAATGCCTTTCTTTGCTTACCCCATCCATAACTTGGGGGGGGGGGGTCACAATCCAGGGTCAGCCAATGAGAGGCACTATTGGAGAGGGGTGTTAAGGGCCTTGTTCATGAGCCCACAGACTTAGAACTGTTCTGTCAAGGACGAGGTTCAAATTGGTCACCGACCCATAATGGACATAGAGATTTAGCCCACTGAGCCGCTCACCACCTCAAGAGCCAGTATTAAGTCAAAGTATTTTATTGTCTCTATGATGCATGGGACATTTAAAGGTCAAGAATTGGTCGGCGCGCATATGGTGCTCTCTTCTGTCATGCAGTCACTGAGTCACCTGTAGGTCAGATATTCTTTCAGTTCTCAGCCATCTCCAGCCATCTTATAATTTTGCCATGAAAGACATGGCTGTTCCAGGCATTTTTTGGTGCTGGAGCCCACGTTCTGCACTGCAGAGACTGCTTAGCACTGGTTCTTTGTGCATGTAAAGTGAGGTCATCAATGCCAAGCAATCTGGTGGCAGAATTCCCAGCCCTCAAGCAAGCCTTCCGAAACAGAGGGAGTTTCCCAGAGAGGAGCGAATAAACACAGAGGTATGAAAACTTACAGTGCTAGTGAATATTCCACTCTGCGTCTCGGCTGCCCTTATTTTCCTCTTGCTAGCTGTGAACTGTAGCAGCAAAAGTACAGGATGGCGATCGGTTTGGAGTGTATGAGATGCTCAGAGTACGACAGCAGCCTTTGAAACAGACCAGGCCGCTTCATTCTAGCATGTTGGCCGATGACTTGTTTAAATCCTCATTTGGGAAAATTTCCCCAGAAAAGTGTTATTGGAAAAAAAAACTGTGAATAATACGAACATCCAAATAGATCCAGGAACATCCAGGAAAATGTACAGCTACAATCCTCAAATGACACTTCTAGTTCTGGGAGATGTTAATGGTCTTGTTGTGTTTTGAACTCTAACCCTTTATTCATTTGTGCAAGCTGTGCCCCAAACCAGGTTCATGTGGGCCACATTGCCAACAGTTTTATTGCCCAACCAGTTAATACAGCAAGGCACTTAATCATTAATAATTAACAGATGAGTCAAATAACCCAGACTCAGGTCACTGCGAGTGATGAATGGAGGCTCAGAAGGACAGGGTCTGAACACAGGACAGGCATGCTTAATTTATATACTTCGGACAGTAGGTGGCCAGGAGACAGACTTGTTCACTTTAGGCCGCCAGTCCAATCACAGGAGATTCCTGCTGTTGTACTCTTCATAGTGTCATAAACCCAAACTCTTCCAGTAAAAATATCTGGCTGTATAAATGGGCAAATTTGTTGGTCCCTTTGGATGAAGATGTGAGCTTAGCCACAGATGATAACAACAGAAACAAGAATATTAACACTTGGAAAGAATGGAAGGTTAAGAACAAACTGGGAAGCAGCATGTGAGCAAAGAAGCTCGGGCCTCAGAAATATTACTGACCACCGCCATCCCCAAACGTCGCATGAACCTTCTACTTTCCCTGGGAGACAGCAAGACGAGGCAGCTGCCAGCAGGGGGTGCAGGTTTAGGGGTTTCTCCTGGTCACATGACCTAAGAGTCGCCTCACAAGGAGGTAAATCATACTTTTAAATCATCTTCCTCAGGGGATTATATGTCCAAGTGAAAGTGTTTCAGTTTTTGGTTCCTAAATTTGATAAATAAAGTGCCTGTTTGGTCACAGTGAAACATCGGCTTTTCTCATTTGAGCAGTCCTTTCTCGAGTCCCATGTTGCTGCTCTTTATAAAATCTGTCAACTAAACGTCCTTAATTTCTGCTTATCTGCATTTTTTTTCCCACGTGTCTGTCATGATTCAGGAGAACTAACACAATTTAGTGACCACAACTCTACATATCACACTCAGAAAAAAGGGTAAAGATTTGTACCTTTGTAATTGTACCTTTTAGGGTACAGAAATAGACTCTGAGGTACAAACAGCATTCATATACCATTGATGGTACAAAAATGTTCGTCAGAGTCCATTTCTGTACCTTAAAAGCTACAATTACCTCGGGCTAAGGGTACAATTTGCAGGCCCTTGAGGGTACAAACCCAGTGACAAGCAAAGGCACAACTTTTCACCCTTTTTTCTAACAGTATACTGATAAAAATACTGTTAGATAAAACTATACATACCTGGAGGGGAGAATCTTTGCTTGACTTTGTGAATGTAACTTGCCCACATTTCACATCATTTGTACATTATATACTGTATTATCTGCATAATTCAAGACTGGCTACTGCACCAGTAGTATGGAAGGCAAATTCACTGGGGTGAAATGTATGGACGCTGACTAAAGCAGTTAGATTTCTACTGGCAACAGGTTGCTTCTGAAGCAAAATCTGTAGACCAGTCTGACCAGGGATATGCCAGTTGCGTCCAGACAAGCTGCTACAGGCTGACATGCTACCGCCCACCATGTGCATTTGTGCTAAGCTTCCCTTGACTGGAGGATCTCAACCATAGCTTGGAAGGCCGAGAGGCCTGGCACAAATAGTGACGTACACAGCCACAAAGTGGATGCTGATACGATCTCACTAGGTCTTGCAAGCTTGTCATAATTATTTCACTGTGTGTGATTGTATTTTTAATATTCCTAAACAAAACATCGTCTTCAGTGTCCAAAGCATTTGAAGCGGCTGAAACGTTGTGAATATTTTCATTACAAAATCTATTTAATCTAGCTCGAAATGCTGTCAGTCCACTTTAACAGTAGTGCATGCGTCCTAGATGTTAATGGTTCTAGATTACTTAGCCGGACAAAAGTGTACATAATCAGTAGAGTTATTTGCACAGTTAAGTATGGAATTTTGGTGAGTTAGTCTACCAGTTAAAGAGCCTGATGAAGCCAGTATATTAAATGGGTCTGAAAATAAAACTCCAGGCTCTTTCTACAGATGAAGATCAGAACATAATAAAAAATCTTTATCTTAAGTATTCTGGTGGAGGCAGGCAGAAAGCGCGATACTGACTTCAGATAACATCGTTTTATCTCTTTATCGCTCCCAAAAATGTTTGCATTGTCGGAGAAGCATCCCGTGTTTGCTGACAGATGGCAGTTTTGCATCTGGCGTTTGGAACACATCTTTTGGCACCGTCCTTAAGCCAGATACACAGACAGAAGATCGCCGGAAAAGCAAAGGGGCCACCGGCGTAGCCCTTTCCCGTTTGCAGCCGGGGGTTCACGAGACTGGAAAAGCCCGAAGCTGATAGGAGATTAATTTCTGTACAAAGCCGGAAAACCCGCATCTCAATTTCACGAACTGAACCCCTATAGTGATGGATATGCAATCAAATAATTGTTAAGTAAATTAAAATATAACAACTAAACCTTGTATTTGGAGGGAGAATCTTTACTTCACGTTATGAATATTCTTCGTCTATATTTCATATTACTTTAATAAGCGTTTAACAAGCACGATTCCAGACAGGCTGCTGCAGCCGAAGGATGAGTGACAAAACCCGAAGCGGTGAAATTTATGGTACCTACTAAAGCGGTTAGATTTATGCATACAAGTGCAGTGTTGTAAAGGAATACAGTTTCTCTTTTGTAGAAATTACTGATCCCAGTGAGCGTGAGGACAGGGTGCCTGCTGACCTCTGCCTGCCCTGTCATTTAGCCACATTAAGTGATCCGCGGCCGCAGAGATGCCCTGTTAAGGAGCGCATAACTTGCAAGGGCCACGCCGACGGACTGGATTAATAAAACACAGCCCATAGAGACACCTTAAATCATTACTTACTTCTCTTTGTAATAACCTCTCGCTCACATATTAACATTTACGATTTCTTAGAAATATAGTCTTGAAAAGCTCCGTGCAAAACACCTTAATTTTACTGGCCTCTGCTTTAATGTCTAGTGATTTCCAAGCGTTCATGGTAGCTGCCAACGCGTTTTGGATAGCATATGGTTTTCTACATGCAGAGTGTTTTACCTAAATGAACCCCACAGAGGTTTCCACCTTGTTCCTGAGATCCAGGGTCACACAGTCCATCCTTGTAAATTTAATATTTATTGGCATGAGAAATCTAAGACCCTGAACTGCGCAGAGATTTCGGAGTATACGCATTGCCTTTCGTAGCCCGTCTATCGGTGATGAATCTAACTACATATTACTAATTATTGGAATAAAATATAAGAGAAACATCTTATTAAAATCTTAGTAGCCTATATTCGTTGTAAATGAGCTTTAATGATACTTTACATGTGTTAGCCTGCATATACATATGGGTGTGAACATTATATTAATCATATTTATATTTTTGTTAGCTATTCAATAAAGAAAACCCCGAAACTCAAAAGAGCGCTTATTAACATTATTGCTATTATTACTATTGTTAGGGCTATTATTACAAATGTGAGACTTTAATTTTTATTACTCAAATATTAATTCATAAAAAGGCATTCATTCATGCATTCATATTATAAACGGTGTACGTCATTGCATTTACTGATGCAGTAGGGTTCATATAACTTAAGTTGTAGAACTCAGCTTTTAATATTTCACAATGTCATTCACAAAAACATCACCAATAATAATAATAATAATAATAATAATAATAATAATAATAATAATACAGGGCAGAAAAATTGTGGTTAAATTCATATTAGGTCTACCATATGTCTTTCTAATGTAGGCTAACCATCTGCCGTTGACACAGTAAACGTAAAATGAAATACAATACAAAATACAAATACAAAATGGAATACATTTCAAAACAGTTTTTACAACGGAAATTACCTCAAATTTCAAATTCAGATTACTCTTAAATAGCAGCATGTATATAGGACTGTAGAACAATAATCGCATAAAGTCTAGAGCGGATTTTTAAGTCCAGCCCTGCAAAGACGTACAAAGTAATCCGATTTCACTTTATTAGGCGGTTATTTTCGCTGTATAGTCGCTCTAATGCTTATGCTGTCAGTTGATGTAATTTGTTACCCGTTTGAAGAAAAACACGTGAACGTCATGCTGAGTCCCAGGCAATGTGTAATAATAATAATAATAATAATAATAATAATAAACAAGCAGAAATAAATGTCTTAGAAGCCTGAGCTGTGTCAGTCATACTAAGTCCTTGCCTCCTTTACGTAAAAAAAAAAAAAAACATGTTGAATGTTTAAAACAAGCATTGTTTTGTACTCGATGGTTTGGTAAGTTTAGGTGAGGTTAGTAATGACTGCTAGTGTTAGTGATTCTCCGGTGGTGTAGGCCTACCCCAAACCGAGACCCAGAAGAGAGGCGATTTTACCACCAACACAATGTCACATACAACACACATATATATTTATATATAAAGAAAAACATAAAAGCGGTGCTCACCCATGCGATATACAACCAGCTCACTTAAGATGCTTGAGTTCATACTGAGCTCTGTCTCTAGTACCCATGGAAAACAATATAAACAAACTACTATGCTTTTATTTATTGTTTATTTTATTCATCGCCGAAGATAGACTAAAACACTGTACTATAGGGCCAATAAAGGAGTTAAACGACATACACCGTGGTGATGAAATGTATTAAACATTTGTAACCTTTTTATTTCATTAGTGATGGGGAATGCAGCAAACGCATTTATACTGTCTCAGAAAGCTGCAGAAACCACATCCGGCTTGACAGATATATGACTTCTAAGTTGTTTCACAACAATAGACTGTTAATTATCGCAGTGTAGTAAAACCAAGATACTGCCGAAGCAGAAACATCTTCTCCACGAGTCTGCGGGACTCAAAACATCACTTTATCGCGAAGTTCGTTTTTTAAAACGAAATGTACATTAATCCATAAGCCACCGCGTCGATATTTATGATCTAGATAAACTACATCATTTATAAATGCTGGAAATAAAGTGCACGCCAGCCCATTCTCCTTCCCAGTGGTTCCTGGTTATTTAGCTTCTCAATCTGCATTCCAGCTCATACAAATCATACACTCTTCAAAGTCGAGGGACTCCTAATAGGGAGGAGATCCAGATCCTCGCCTCGGAGGTGTTTCCTTAATCTGAATATCAACGTCGTGATTAAAGAAGCGAAAGAAAAGATATTCACGTCTGTTTCGATGTAAGGAGAACCTGCAACGGTGAGAATCACGGTTTGATCAGGTAAGACCGTTTATTTATTTTACATAACATCTGCTGTTTTCCATTTTGTTCTTTATCTCACAATAAATTCCGTACTCCGATAGATAAATAAATTTCACGGGTTTTTCACTATTTACTCTGCCCGATGCATGCATTTTATCAGTGATGATATTCACGACATTTAAAAATTAATGAACAAGTCCAAAGTGACATCTCCGTAACGGAGTAGCGGAACAATCGTTGAACACTTTGCGTTACCGAAGCTACGTTAGTAAAATCCTGTAAGTAACCAGTGAGTAAGATCCAACTCCTTCAAGTTTCTAATAAACAGAAAATTGCACTGAGCATAACCCCGATTTGCTTTACATAAATCTTGCGCTCTCCAGCCGTGACAACTGCGTGCTAAATCAGCCTTTTGATTTACGTGTGCGTGTCAAAAGGCAATGGCGCTCTCCTATTGGCCAGGAGGTGCTTCCGAGGCTCCTCTTGTTCTTGGGCTGCGCGCGATTTACTCTATGACACCTAGGCGGTCGGTGTGGCCGGGTGCAGTCTGGGTCTGTCAGCGCTGCACAACCGCAGAGCAGGAGCAAAAAAGCGCAGCTCAGCCGTGGTTTTAACTCCTATTCAGCAAGTTCTCCAGGCTCACTTTGACATCCCTCTTCCCCTGCAGGAGCAAATGGAGTGCTCTTCTCTTCTCCTCCGGAGACCGGCTGTTCTGATCCAGGTCCTTGTTCTAACACTGGGCATAACATGCACCCAGACCTCCGAGGAGGAATTCATTACATGGAAGTCATATAATCCCCCCACCTATGGGAAGAAGCCTCAATGCATTGACATCCCCAGTGACCTGAAGCTGTGCCACAATGTGGGCTACAATCAGATGCTGCTGCCCAACTTGCTGGAACATGAGAGTCTGGCGGAGGTCAAGCAGCAGGCCGGAAGCTGGGTACCTTTGGTGCACAAGGGCTGCCATCCTGGCACGCAGGTCTTCCTGTGCTCGCTGTTCGCGCCCGTGTGCTTGGATCACTCCGTCATGCCCTGCCGCTGGCTCTGCGAGGCTGTTCGCGACAGCTGCACCCCTATCATGGAGGCGTTTGGCTTCCCCTGGCCCGAGATGCTGTCCTGCGGCCAGTTCCCAAAAGATGAAGAAATGTGCATCGCCATGGGCCGCGCAAATGCCACGGATACCTCTGTATCTGCAGGTAAGGTCGACTTCCCCTAGCAGCCATTCTGCACCAGGTTAAACCACGTTGGAAATGCCTGTTTCGCCTATGAAGAGGGTTGTCGTTGCCTCTTGCCTGTTTAAGCATACCTGCAGTGGGTCATGTGTGTGGTGCTTTGCCAAAGCACGTATAGCTGACCAGACTTACCTCTTTGTCTGTGACTGGATTGCAGGGTGTGAGTGGCACACAGTATGACTGATACTCAAGCATTGGTACTCACCCATTGTTTGTTCACTCGCAGGGTGACAGATTCTCAGTACTTTTAGCAACGCAGATTTACAAATATTTCTCACATTCTTTAGAAATGCCCTTTATGTCCCTTGCAGTGGCTTTAATTAGGGGTCAATCAGAAAATAATTTTTATGATAGCATTACTAATAAATGTGTTTTAAGCTGTGTTTGACAGTTTTTAACACGTTTTTCCTGGGGGAGGAGGGGTCACCAAAACCCAGGGTCCTGAAAGGCTGTTTTTGAGTAACTGCCTGTATTAGGTCAGACAGGGCTCTGTCACTCTGGCTGGGAAGGGCACAGTTCTTATCGTCTGTGATATAAAGTCTCCGACATGGTTCGAGGCCTGCAGTGTTTCCTGGAAGCTCCTTTCCCAAGCCTGATTTTATTTTTCCTCCCATACGTCTCATCTGAAACCAATATGATATTTGTTATCTAAACAGCTGGTAATCATTTTAGTCTTTTAGCAAGCTGCTTTGGGGGGGGGGGTCATCTGGTCATGTGATTTCTTTGCGTTTGCCCACCTCCTGTACTAGAACATGGGCAACTACAGTCGAGCACGGCACTCAGTGCTGCTGTATGTAATGTCAGGCAGGAGCTGGATTTCATTACCATGCAGGAGTGATTCAGATACGAATGGTAACTTTCCAGTGGTCCCCTTGGAGAACTGGCAGAAGGAAGAGGTGAGGGACAACGTTTGTTTGTGATTCACAACTGATGACTTTGACATAACAAACATGAGTGTCTGTAAGAACTCAACACCATAAACAAACCACAAACAAACATCAAAAGCTGAAAAGGGAAAATCTAATTGGCTGGTAATGTTTTGGGGCTAATGTTTTGGCCGGTTTTGGGGCTATGAAGGTCATGTGACTTTCCCATGATGTTAAGACTCTATCTGTGTTCAGTGCTGTTTGACTTGTTCAGCCATTCCACCTGTGTTTATGTTAGAACAGTGTTTCCCAATCTGGTCCCTGGGGATCTGCAAACAGTCCACATTTCAGCTCCGGGATCTGGAAGGAAGCAGAAATGTGGACTGTCTGGCAGGGAGCTGGGAGGGAGCAAATACATGGACCGACTATGGGTCCCCGAGGACTGGATTTGGAAATACTGTATTACAAGATGGGTATCAGGCACTCCTGCATACAGGCTCCAAGCTTCCACCGTCATAGCAAAATATATAATGGTACGAAAGGTCCCCACAGCTTGGGTGATGGAGATACCGTATTCACAGAAGCTAGGGGTGGGGCAGGTAGAATTTGGATCAAACTTTCGTCCATATTGTATATGGCTCTACAGTCATTAGCAGAATGCTGCTTTAGGTATCTCACAGTCTCATCCTTAACCATTTTCACCTTGTTCCTGTGTTAGATAAGCAACAGGGGCCATAGGTGGGTGATAATTTATGCAAATCTGATGCAGATGGGAAAATAGCACCTTTTTAAGGTTCAAGGATCGCTTGTTTATCAAAGCATTCAACATGCTGACGCAATCTCCACCAAACAGCTCATCCCAGATACTCAGTCAAAGGCGTCAAGTCATTTCCTCATAAATAAACAGTTTTAACGTGTTTTTTATTCAGACATCATTATCCACATCCTCTTGCCTATAGCACTTGCTTTTTCATGTAACTGTATACAGGATGACGTTTGAGGGTCCACGATACTTAACTAAAAGATTATATCTGTATCTTGGTTGTTTAGAAAAACATTTTTCATTCAAGCTATGCTATCTGCTGCCTAAGTTAAAATACATATGATTCAGAATCGACGACCTCACACAGTTCACATGCTTTTTTTTCTTTTTGCCGTCTGATCCGCCATGGAACTTTGCAGTTAACCAGAGTGATAGAAAAGAATCCAATTTACAGCCGTGTGGAGGAAAGTGCAGAGTCGTGTGCATTTTACGGGATGCTATACACACCCAGTGGGTATAAGGCAGAGTAATAGCTGGTTGTGGTCATGGCATTAGCAGCGTTTGGCTTCTGTCCCAGGTGATAATGTCAAAAGCGGCCGTTCATGCGCAGCGCTTTGCCTGTGTTTGGTGGACGTCACCTGGCCTCACTCTGAGTTCTGTGAGAAGGGAGGCAGTCAGCAATGTTGGGGGGGGGGGGGGGGGGGCAGCAAACTGAAATGCAGGCCTGGGCTGCGGTCCCGAGGGG
>JABFEA020000119.1:8603737-8616218 GCA_019775915.2 Cyphomyrus plagiostoma | reverse complement strand
TATTTATTGTTAGTTACTGTAATGTTGCGCTGCTTTATTTGGTTAATCGTCCAGTCTATGAAGAAGGCATTCAAGTAGGAATTGCATTGTAGTATGACTCATTTATATTAGGTCAGTGTTCAGGGTTCGACTAATGATATTCAGATCGAGTACTAGGTCAGACTGGTTTGTTCGACTTTGAAGAAATTCGAGTTCTACTGAGTTGCTTGATTTTTATTTTTCGCAGTGCACTCCACTCAGACCCAGTGTTTTACTAAGGCATTACATTACTGTACTTTCTTTATAAATCATTGCATTTTCCCCATCACAAGCCTTGTGTTACAGCTGCCTGTAAGCCTTTCGCCAGTCCATTCCCAGGGCAATGCCCTTCAAAACTTTGTAGCTTCTCTGCTGCGAAATGCTAAAGCCAAGATTCTGCTGAATCTGCACCTACTTGTTCAATATTCCCAAATAAGCATATTCTGCACTAAATGTATAAAAATAAGGTGCATCTGATGCTCAGCAATGCCCCACTGTAATAAAAACAGCTTTACTTAAGTCACTTTTGAGCAAGTAAGAGCTGTGGCCCACACTATATTACTAATTGGAGAATTTGGTCAGGGAGGTGAAAACATAGAGACAGCTTTCGCTGGACTGTCCCAGATCCAGGAATGTTTGCTAGCAGTAATTAATCTCATACCTATTGCTTGGCCAGTTCCTCACACGTCTCAGATGCCAGGAATTTCCTGCTTTTGATTGCTGTCATCTTTCTATCATTTTTGCCCGGGCTTTCCAGCTGAACTGGGCCTGCTCCACGTTTCCTGCAGCAAGTAGCCACCAAGGGCTTTGGCAGATCTGTTCATTCTCATTCTTACTCTGTATTTGTAATCGCTTTTGCTTTTAATTATTAATTATAAATGATTTGCTCTGTAAGTGCAAATCATGCAAACTGAAAACTGTGCCCATTCATACTTGTATTTTGAAGTAGATTAGTTTCTTTCAAAGGTTCAAGAGGAATTCCTTTGTATTCCAGTCACAAAACAAATACCAGCATTTTTAATTACTAGACACTCTTGCAAGAAATTAGTTATATTAGCCAGCCAAACTAAAGCTGAATGTTAAGAGAAGGTTCCAGTTTGTTTTCACATTTACTTTCACTGCAGAGCTTCTCCAGTTAGGACTTTATATGTACTTGTTTTGCAGATGCTTTTGTCCAAAGTGATGTACAGGGGAGGATCTGAGAACCAGTTCTTGGAGCAAATGGGGTTTAAGGGCCTTAATCAATGGCCCAGTGGTGAAATCACTCATGCACCCACAAGAATTGAACTAGCGACCTTCCAATCATTGACCCATAGTCAAGGCTGAAGGCCCAGCTTCTTTAAAGCCTGCAGTCCACGTGCTAGATGCTCTGAAGGTGGGCCAGCCTTTCAGGCATGCATCGGCGTGCACGGTTATGGAACACTTGCGCATCGCTGGATCGTTACCGTAGGAAAAGACGCGGAGCAGTGTTTGTGTTTCCAGCAGACCACGGAAGGCAAAGCCCTCAGCCTGCATTTCTGTCAGGACAGGCTGACCTCAATATACCTAGATTAGCAATGAAAAATGCTGTGATCTCAGAGAGTTTTGGTCTATTTATTTTACAGTTTTACATTTAAACATGTTTAAACAGCATTAAACAACAGGATGTTTCCCAAAACCAGTGAAATGCCATTTTTGGGAGTACATGAAACAGGGATTTAAACCTGGCACCTGTTGAGTCACACCCCAGTACTGAACGGTGGACTCTTGACCACATGTACTATGCAGTATCTATCTGTAGTATACTTAAGAGGCAATTGCTCTGTCATTAGGTTAGCTGCGGTTTAAACCTGATTTAAAACAAGCTCAGTTAAACAGTTTATTTTAGGGTGTAACACAAAGCTAATACGAGCTAACAACAACTTTAATCATATGACCATCACAGTATTGCTTTTACAGTATTGCTTTTAAATAGACGGTTGGTCTATTTGCAGTGTTTGTGCATTGTATATCTAAGTAGATATTCACCATGTGCATGATTTTTTTCAACAATATCTGATTTGTTACGATTATCTCTCCTTAAACTTGTGCAGACAGCTGAGCAGGTTTCAGACAAACTGCAGAAAATGACCCCTAGTGGCGTTTAGTTGAAGGGAACACGGAAATTCTGTTTAGCTTAAAACTCATTTGGGATTTAAACTGTAGAGGACACACCAGTGGAGACTATGAAACCATGTGACCCATAAAATTACAGAACAATTTCCCCAAAGCATTTACAAACACAGGTGGGTTTTGTTAATAATATTGTTATTATCATAATTATTCTTTATTACTATTTATTTGCTCAGGGGACAGCCGGTTACACATTTGTATACATTTTTCCCAATTTCACTTATTTAACTGTTTGGTGTGAAATCTTATGCATCTGTGTTCTGACCACCTGGCTGAATTCTAAGCCTTGTAATTATGTAGCATGGAAGTAACAGTTACAGTAAATCCCTGTCCAGCAGTGAAGCACAAATATAGGGTCAGAGTCTCTCTAGTTGACTGGCCTGAATGTAGACTGCTCCAGTCGGTCCCTGGAAGCCACACTTCCAAGAGGCTTGTTCATGGGCCCAACAGTGATATTCACTATGCCAGCCAAGGTATTAGTCAGAGAAAATCTGGACCCTGTCTATGGGATGGCTTCCAGGAGCATTGCTGAAGTGGCCGTCAGACCATTAAGGCTTGACTGGAAATGGGCATGTCATGTGAAGTAGCTTGTGATTGGCCAGTGGCTGACTTCAGGGGCAGTGCCGATTGGTGCCCAAGTGGAGCCCCTGGCAAGCCGCACCCCACCCCCCCACGCCGTTGAGTGTCCCATCCATGACAAAGGGAGACCAGCCCGCTAACTCATGCTGTCACGAGTTGACCAGTGCTGCTGTTGGAATTGAACAAACCCAACAGAGCATCGCAATTTACTTATAGACTAGGTCGTGCCTTCAACTTACTTATAGTCTAAGTTGTGCCTTCACATTTTCTTCTGAATAAGTGTTCAGTTCACCAACGCCTCAAAATACCAATCAGGTTTTATAAGCCAAAAGATAGGTAGCTGTTTACTCTTCAGGATTTTTTCTCACAGGAAGTGCATCAGGGCCTGGCACTGCTTACATAACATGCTTTTGTGGGATTTTCGGTACATCAGGAACTGCAGCTGTAAGGTTGGTGATCCGCCGGCGTAACTGTGGCTGCAATGCAGTTGTGCAGGGAACCGGTATACTAACCAGGATGTTCAAGACAGTTGTCATGATTCACAATACTTTGTGGAGTCGTTAACAGAACATAGACGCTTTTTAACAATGTAATTCATTTTTAATACTGTGGACTTACAAAGACAAAACAGTGTTCAGGAACAACGAGACAAGCTGATAATCATGAACATATTCTTACAGTAAATAAAAAGACCATGTGTATATCAGTTACATATTTTATATCGTGCCTTAAAAAACAACTAAACACATTACTTTTTCCAATATGTGTTTTTGCTACTGATTTTGTCAGTGAATAGGATGCAGGCACACCAAGAGGTTCATGGGCCACACGAAAAACATTTCATCATAGTATGTGGGAGAGCGAAAGGTTACAAAAGTGCCCTGCAAGGGTCTTGAACCCACAACCTTAGACAGACAGCAACACACATCCTCATTCGGGGGAGGAAGGAGGTCATCTGTAGTTGACTTGCTTTCATGGAAACATTTTTTAGAGGCCATAAAATGAGGACTTCCTGTTGGGCCTAACCTGACTTCTGCTGCCCGGTTAAATATCCCCCTGGAGGATGGAAACCAGCATTAAAATGTTCATATTTCAGGGAACCGGCTGTGTATCTTAAAGGAGGTCTGTGTAATGGGCCACATATGTACTCCTACGACAGAGTGAGCTATGGCACACTTCATGAGCTCAATTAGATGGTTGTGCAAAGGCTCAAAATCATCCCCAAAGTCTCATTTTGCTGCTGCTCTGATTTTGGCAGCCCGGCATCTTATTGCTGATGGGGCGAGCAATAGCACCAGGTGGCAGCACTCATTTATTGGGCGACAGATCTACACTGGACTTTTTGTACTCTTCGTTTCCCCTCCATCCAAACTGAGCACGCCCCAAAGCGGTTTGGCCCTAGTGGTGCCAGATCTGGATTCAATATGGACCTCAGTCTGCTCAATTCCAACCCGTTTCATGGAACTCCATGTTATTTATCTGACATTTTCAGATTTAATTTTATTACTGGTTGGAAGGTCATATTTCCTCTTGCCTCAGATGGAGAACTTTCCATTTGCATGGATGAGACTTATTTACAGACCCTGAAAATCGCACCCCACCCTCGAACATTTGATACAGATTCAGCATCCAAAGAATTTCACAGCACATTGAATTTTGGAATTGAGTTACTGAGCGGTTAAGATATGGAAAGGGGAGGAGTCAGAGTGTGCCACTAATTAGATACCTGATTGGGTGGTTAATAACATGTCTGGTTGCGTGGATGACTGACTGAATGGCTAGCTTATATGTGCTGTACCACTGGATATTTCTAATGCTGATTATTCACATTGTGCCTTATAAAAAGTAAGCATCTGAAAAATGAAGAATCAAAAGATTTAAAAAACACACCTGTCTGCTGCCATTATTAGTAAATTACACTGGGTTTGTTTATATTTTTTAAATAAGCCGGAAACACTGACATGAGAAAACTTAACAATGTGCAAATGTAACACATCAGTTTTTGTCTTCCAGGAAGCCCTGGAATTGTTGCCCACATAAATAAGACATAACTATAAAAGCCAGCGCCAATGCTCTATATTAACTACACAGCAGAAGTTCAGTTTCCACAAGGAACCGTCTTCCTGTAGGATTTACAGCGGGACCTGAATCACTCGAATTTTGGCTTGTTTCAGCAATTCCTCGGACTGTTTGATGGGGAACCAAAATTTATAGAAGCGACATATTCCTGAATGATTTATATACTATGCTATTAGTGAAACAAACATTATCCCTCAATAATATATCATTCATATAACAGGGACTGAATGCAAGAGACACATTTTCTCCTTTACGTCCATAATCGATTCTTTCGTTGCCTTGGTTGACATTGCATAGTGAAGGTGGTTATTTGTCTCCATCTCATGGCCATAATCGGTACTGACTCTCCGCTCGTTGGTTGGCTGCGTGAGTCAGAAGGCTTGAATCTGGGATCTTCTCTGCTAACCCAGAAAGGAGAGGACATGAAATAACTATAGCATTCTGTGGTAGTAAGATCTAAAGACACTATTTTGGCTGTACAGTTCACACCCGCTCTTGTTTTGTGTCCTTTTACTTTTATTTTAGTTTTTTGCACAGCAATTAAAAAGTATTTTTTGTCCTCATTAAACATAACACAGGCTAGATGCTTGGGACATGAGATGTCATATTTTTAAGGTTATGTTTAACTTCTTAGTAAACTGACAGAAGTTAATGTCCCCAAGATAATGTCTGTGGTCTTAAGCCATTTGGGGCTTGGCCCAGAGATCTAATCTGTCTGAGCGACATCATACTGAGAATATGGCTGTTGAAACATCTGAGCTAAACAAATCAGTCTGGGGTCATTTGAGCTTCAGCTGATGGCGTGACTGTCCATGACCACGCATAATAGTATTTGACCAAAAATCCACTGGATTGTGACATTCAAGGACTGGTTTTCTTCACAGTCAAAACATACCTCATTGTCAAGCATGTTTCATGTTAACAGGCCACCAGATGGAGACAAATAACCAGCTAATTTGTCACATTTTCTTGTTCACCTGCCAGTTACTAAAATAAGATAAGATAATCCTTTATTAGTCCCACAAGTGGGAAATTCTCATTGTCACGGCAGAAAGTGGACAGTACACAATAGAGCAGCAAAATTAAAAAATTAAAACAGCATACAAACTGAATATAATAAATAAAAACGGAATAAAAAAGACTATACCAAAAATTAGAAAACAATTGAATAAAGACTGTATCAGCTTGAAATAAATATGAATATGGATGGGAAGTAATATGGGAAGTAATATGGAGGAAGCATACCCAGCTGTGCAACCCAGCGTACTGGAAAAGTATAAATAAATATAAATAAATATAAAGGTATATATTTACTGTATATATGTACAGATAATTGTACCTGTAGAATAGCTATGGAAAACTAGAAGAATATATATATATATATATATACACACACACACACACACAAATATAAAATAGAAAAATGGGTGAGCATATATACAGAATATTGCACTTGAAAATATTGCACATACGAAACTGATGATTCAACTTGCGTGTATTAATCAGTGTGTATGTTGTCTGTGTGTATGTGGTCAGCTGCCAGGACTACTATCCTTATCCAAGATGGAAATGTGACATGCAACATTGGGCAGAAGGAGTGAATCTGTCCCTAGTGGGGAAACACTGTCAACAACAACAGCCTTGCACATTGTGGCAATCAGACTGGCCCTCGGCGAACCCCAGACAGTCCACGTTTTTGCTCCCTCCGGGAGCTAGGAGACGGTGACCATCTAGTGGAGTCAAAAAATACAGCAAATGGTTCATGAATGCACTTGCATCATGTATCAAATGCACATGCATCATGCGGCAATATACTTCCGAAATACTCAGCATGGAGGCACAGAACCATGTTAAAACACCTAAAATACAGTGGCATCTGAAGGCTGAATTGCTGAATATAAACAGATCACAATCAGGTGGTACTTAGGACGGATCAGGTTGAATTTATAATTTAGAACAGGGATTTGCAAACTTTTTGATCAAAGGTCTGCATCCGATTTTTGTTCAAAGTCAGAGGTCCGGAACAACTTTCAATAACAAAACCACATTGCACGATGAATTAAAGGCGGTTATGATGTGTTATGCATGTGCAACATTTGGTGCTTCTACATTGTACACTTGTACTTCAGGCCATATTAAGCCTTTTTACGTAAACCATTTTGGTTCATAAGGTACGTTATCAGCTGGGTCTGGATTAACTTGTGGTTTGGTCCGCATCTGGACTTTGAGAACCCCTGCTATGGAAACAGACACAGGTCATCGCCTTAATGATGCTTCCTATGGAAAAGACAAGAGAAACATAGATCAAGTAAAACACCTTCACACAAATGTAATGTTTTATAGGCCCTAATTACTGATGAATATCACAAGAACACAGAGCTGGTGTTGGGTAACAGGAGATTGCAGATATGAGAACAATACTGTGCTATGTTCATGATTAGTGTGATTGCAGAGCAGAAACTATTGTTATCTGTCATTTCTTACTATTCTTATTCAGCCTGCTGTTTGGCTGTTTGGTCCCTGAAGTCCTACAACTTTTTAGATGCTGACCCCAAACCAACCTTGACTCATCTGACAGGTGTTCGTGTGTAGAGCGTTTGGATATACACAAACGCACGCACGCACACACACTTGTTCTCCAGATTCTGACGTTTTCTTGGCCCATTAGCATAACCTGGGAATTTTGAAGCAACGGCCTGCTACTCTATCACTTTGTGCCTCCCTCAACTTCATACCTGGCACCTCAGGCCAGGTCATGCAAAATCAGACAAAAAGAAACTGACCCACATTCATCTCCATGCCCAACTACCTCCCGACTGCTTATTAACTGCGAAAATAAAGTTAACAGCCAGATATTAACGGAAATAATATGAACTACCAATATCCCCAACACGTCACAGAAGAACCCACTACATGCAACTTATATTGTAAGGTAACACGATTTTAACATACAACTGAACAGCCTGAATCACGTCTCCTCAGCATAGGTTTTGATTTAAAGACTGATAAAACAAATGACTGTACGACATGTAACACTTCTCAAGCAGAATAAATAAAAGATGTTCAGTAACAACATTCAACAATATTCCACTGCAATATTCCAGAGTACTCTAAAATTAAAAAACACTCTCATGTTGCAGTCCTGATCAAAGCTTGCGTGTGTTGAGATCCAAACCATAATGGAAAAGGAACAAAACGAAGAAAAACTCCGGTGACCTCCACCCTGTCTTGGTGTCAGGTTGGTGCATGCAGAGCCATTCAGTAATCGTTCTCTGGCCTGTCTATGAACTTCCACGAAGCCCGAGGAACTTTGTGCATCACTGGTAACACAAAGCACTGAGGTCATCTTAGTCTGTGACTGCGCATCCAGCCAAATTGACCCATCTGTGAAAGACGATCCATCAATATAACACTATACACAGGATGCACAATCCACACTCTTGTTCCCAGAATAACATTCCTAGTTAAGATTGAATTATTACTCAACAAGTAAAGTAAGTAAACAGAAAACACTACTTTTTTCAGCGCTCTGCAGAACCAGATTCCTGCCTCTCACCAGCCTTCTTCTTCCCCCTTCTCTCTTGCACACTCTCCTCTCCCTCCTTTTTGACACCCATCTCTTCTCTCTCCGATTGGGGGTCCTAGTGCAGAGTCCCAATCAGCTCACAGTCATCGCCTGACTGACACTGGGTACAGGCTTGGGTACATCTCAGCAAGATCAACCAAACTATGTTCTGCGCACTAAAAACTTTAAACTCTCACAGCCTCATCCAAAGAGAATGGAATAAGAAAAAATATATATACAATAATATTACTACAGGCTACATTGAGATTCAGGAGGTCCTCGAAGTACTCCTTCCGCCGCTTTGTTAGGTCAGCAGCTTCTTCCTCCTCCTGAGTTGATTGACAGTTTTCCAGAATCTCTTGGAGGCTGACCAAAAGTCACCAAACTCCTCCCATAACTGAGTTTTTGCTTAAGCAACTGCCAAAACCGCTTTCTACTTCACTTGCCAGTATATGCCAGCTACTTCTGAAATCCCATAAGTTCACTGATTTTCTGACTCCATTTCTGCTTCTGCCTGGAATTAAATGTCCCCAACATGAACAAAGTTCTAATGAATCTCTCTGGCAGTGGATCACCTTTAGGATAATGAGGTAAGGCTTGAGACTTCCAGATAGCCCAACATTCTCAAGAAGTAATGGATTAGCTTTGACTCAAAATCATACCCCTGATTGCAATGAATCATATGCAGGAAGCCCATAATGCACAAAATATTTCCCAATGAGTCCTTTAGCAGCAGCAGAGGCCATCTTATATTTCATTAGAAAGGCTTGGGCATAATGGGTAACGTGGTCAGTCACTACGAGCACATTCCTAAATCCTTGTTGGTCTGGCTCAAGGGACAGGAAATCAGTGCACATTAGATCCAGTGGTCCATTACTGGGTACCTTATTCAATGGAGGAGGAGGAGTCTGGTGTGCAATATATCTGCCACAATATTGGACATACTCTTTAATTTCGGCACCCATCTTTGGCCAGTTAAACTGGTCCTTGATAAGCTCTGATGACTTCTCTGATCCAAATGACCACAGTCATCATGCAGAGAATAAAGCACCATTGGAACATTCACTCTGGGCAAAACGAGCTGCTGCATTTTGGTGCCAGATGGTTTTACCACCACTCTCTAGAGTAGACCACCTACCATCTGCAGCCTTGGCCACTCTTTCCTCAACAAGGTCATCTCCCAAACCCCTACCTGAAACATGAGTAGGTAAATGCTCATTTTTTGACTGACTCCATAACTTGGGACACAACTGGGTCAGCATCCTGAGCCTTACAAGATCAGAGCTGCTTATCTGTTCCAGGCATCCCACATCTAGCCATGCTGGAAAAGCACAGCAATTATGGGGTACTCCCAGTGAGACCCCAAATATTCTGCCCATTTAACTTGAGTACCTTTTTTCTCTTCCACTGAGTACTTGTTTGCAGAGAACCTTAATACTTTCAGAGGAGATCTCCTTCCACTCGTTATCTCTGAGGAACATGTTCCGTGATAATGCGTCTGCATCATTGTTATTACAGCCTGGATGGTACTGAACGGTAAAATTATAGATGGACAGAGCAGCAAGCCAGTGATGACCTGTTCGCATTTAACCTTGCAGTAGCACATACAGTATGTGAGAGGATTGTTGTCCTTTCTCCCTGTGAAACTTTCTCCTTACACATAATCATGGAACTTATTAATTATAGACCATTTAAACACCAAGAACTCAAGCTGATGGACAGGGTAGTTCTTATCAGAAGAACTGAGCTTTCAACTGGCCAATGCAACCGGCCTCAAACCCTCATGATACTCCTGATTTAGTACTGCCCCAAGTCAATGGGAGCTGGCATCAATATGCAATACTTAGGGCTTGGTTGAGTCTGTAAAAGCCAAGACAGTTCCATTAATCAGATAATGAATTATTTGCTTGAAGGCTTGGGTGCACAACTCATCCCATTAATTCCCAAAGGGCTCATTCACTTTGAAATATGCCTTCCTGTTCTGACCTCCAATAGGTTTTCTCCCCTTATGGAATGGAAGATAGCCTTTGGTTAGCTCAGTAAGGGGTCGAACTATGATGGAGTAGTTCCTTGTAAAACAATGAAATGACTGTGGAGATGGAAGGTCAGTTGGCTGTTCCCAGTGAGCTACTGCCTCAACCTTTGATGGATCTGTGGCCAATTATCGGAAATATTTCTTACTTGCGATCCACTATCAACCAGAGTTGTGCTAAACTTCCCCTCCATGTTCAGCTGAGCAGTGAAGGGTGGTCCTACCAATGCCTGAGGTAAATAACTAGTGTGGGTACTGACAGAGCCTCTGTTCAAATGTACACTAAAGTGGCTAATTCATGTCTGTTGGTCTTAACTGAGTGTTGCACCTGAATAAACTTTTTGATCATCCGCTGTGGATCCTCCGGTCAGTTGCATCTTGCAACTACATGTCCATCCTCCCTGCAACGATAACAGAAAACCCACTCATTTGCTGAACTGGGGCTGAGCCTCTGTAGGGTAATTCAGACGATGATTGCACACGCTCTGACTTCTATGTAGCTGCAGTTGCTGGTTTAACTGGCATAACTTTGACCTGCTTCCTAAGATTCCTCAATGCTTTCATAAGAGCCTTTACATCTTGGTTGTCCTTGGTAGACTCACGGGAGTCATTTGCTTAAGTGCTGTGCTCCCGAGATTCTACAGGATGAGACATCCAGCTACTTGAATGTGGACTCCATACAGCTTCAACTCGCTCATCAGAGACTCCCAAAATTCTCCATGGTTTGTCACTGCCGTCTGGCAACACACCCAAAGGGTTGGCTCTGACAATCACCCTTTCATGACATTCACATAAAACCATGCAATATTGTGTCTGGTGGTCAAACATTCTACCTCGCATCATAATTCATGCCAGGATCTTGCTGGACTGCAAAGTCTCCTCAACCATAGACCCCTCTACCTCTTCAGGAACAACTTTCACAAGCAAAGCATACTCAGGGTTGATGCCTTCTCCCTTACACCAGTTTCTGAGCTGTGCCATGCTCTCAGTTGTGATTAACTGTACCACACTGACCCTTATTTGCACTCTACCAAACAATTTAACTACTAAAAATGTCACTTTTGTTGCCAACATTACACTACCAATGCCCCAAATGATACCAGACCTTAAAAATGACACCTTGAAATCCCAGTCATCAAACTATAAAAAATCTATTATAATCCTAGAGCTGCCTACAATTTATGTTGTATCCCCCTCCTGTAACCATGTTAGTACAAGGGAGGGTCCCTGGGTTCTGTCCTATGGACTACTGAACTTTGAAATGCAGTAACCCCAGAGTTATAAAACAAACTGCCTCATATCCTCCTAAGACCCCACCTGTTCATTTATGTCCACTGCAGTGGACATTTTGTTTTTGCATATATCTTTTCACTGATGTAAGGAAACATATTTATTCCTGTGGTACACCAAAGAGGACATGCTGAGAAATTAAAAATAAATTTGAAAAAAGATGTCTTATTTCCTCCAAAGACATTGAAAATTACAATTAACCTAAAACTGAAGGACACTCTTTTCCTTGGGTCTCAGGAGGATATTAACTGTGAAAATAAAGTTAACAGAAAATGAATGTAAATAATATTAACCTTCAATACCCCCAACTCTCTACTGCACAGCATTGCCCTCAGGCAACAGAAAGTTTTCTTAAGCTCTTTTTTAAGTAGCTTTTTTTTTTAATGATTGCAACCAATCAAAACGATCAATACAGAGTCAATGAATGGTCCAATGAGGTGTGGCAGTCAATATCAAACATCATTTGAGGGTGGGACTTCCTTTTCTGAGCCATGGTCAAGGGAGCACATGGTCTCTGTGACGGTCCGGGAGTGCGTGCAGGGCGGACACAGGAATGACCAGGTAAGCGGATGAAATGAAACAGGAGTTTACTGCACACCACGAACATAAACACGTTTATGCCGCGTCTGCCGGAAGAGACGCTGGCGCAGACTTAAATACAAACAAGACAAATCACGGGAGCGGCGTGCAGCGGCGCCACACGGGTGGAAACAATCGGGAATCACAAGAGGTAACGAGGGGGGCGTGGCACACAAGGGGCTGGAACG
>JABFEA020000119.1:8581076-8603637 GCA_019775915.2 Cyphomyrus plagiostoma | reverse complement strand
GGCCCACTCTTCCTGAGCAAACTGCTCAAGCTGTCTCAGGTTTGAAGGGTGGCGTCTCCACACTGCAATTTTCAGATATTTTCACAGATGTTCAATAGGATAAAGATCTGGGCTCATGGAGGGCCATTTAAGAATAGTCCAATGTATTTTTCTCAGCCATTCCTGAGTGCTTTTACCTGTATATTTTGTGTCATTAACCAGTTGGAGGACTCATGACCTATGACTGAGGCTGAGCATTCTGACACTGGGCCATATGTCTCCCTCCAGGATGCCTTGGTAGTCTTGAGACTTCATTGTGCACAGGTTCAAGGTTCCTCCTGCCAGATGTAGCAAAGCAGCCAAACAAACCCGAGTCCCCCTATGTTTCAAAGTAGGTTTGTGTTATTTTCTTTTAAAGCTTCATTTTCCCTTCTATAAACACAGAGCTGATGTGACTGGCCAAAGGAGGCTCAAGTTTTGTCTCGTTAGTCCAAGGGACATTCACCCACAAACTTTGGGGCTTGACAGCATGCATCTTGGTGAATTACACTCAGGCTTTTTTTTATGTTTTTATGACAATAGTGGATTATTATTCAAAATGTGACAGATGGTGCCATCAGAAAGTGACGTACCTTGACCTTGGAGTGCTGCTTGAATGGTTTTGGGTGGTTTCCTTGACTCTTTCTACCATCCACATTATCCTTCTGATCAACCTGGGGTTGCATTCCCTCTCGTGTCCACCTTCTGGGAGGTTGGCTACAGTTCCATGAACCTCATACTTTTTAATAATATAGGCAGTTGTGATCACAGGAACATGAAGCTGCTTGGAGATGGTCTTATAAACTTTACCTGTAACATGGTTATCTATAACCTTCTTTCTCAGCTCCCCAGACAGCTCTCTCCTTTGCTTTCTCTGGTCCGTGTTCAGTGTGATGCACACAATGATATCAAACAACACAATAGCACATTCTTCCCCTTTAAATAGGCTTAATGGCTGATAAAAAGCTTGAAGGCACCTGTGATACTAAAGTTTGAAATATGACTACAATTCAACGATAGTCTCTTTAGTCCATTCAA
Source organism: Cyphomyrus plagiostoma (assembly GCA_019775915.2). Classification (NCBI taxonomy): domain Eukaryota; kingdom Metazoa; phylum Chordata; class Actinopteri; order Osteoglossiformes; family Mormyridae; genus Cyphomyrus; species Cyphomyrus plagiostoma. Next base: position 8,602,581 of record JABFEA020000119.1, on the reverse strand, counting down.
CTTAATCACTTTTCAAATTTGTCCACATCTGTATGACTTACGTGCAACTTTTCTCTACAGTGCCACGTCAGCTTAGTGCAAAATCCAGGAACACGGCCGGCCCTGCAGTAGGCTGCACGCACTGTGGCACATAAGCAGTAAAGCCAGCCAGTTACACTTGCTTGCTTACAGTGCCACATGGGCCAGGATCATAGAGGATGTCAAATAAAGTAACATTAGGAGTAAATTAATTTTTTTCATTTAAACTACTCAACAGAAAAATGTCCAATATCCAAAATACCTCAAAAAAATAAAAAAAAAAAAATTAGGGGAGCGTGTCAGAAGTGAACAAATCAATTAATGATAGGCTACTGTAATGGAAAGAAACTCAAAAGAATTGATGCACTGAAAGTATTCATGACTTCAATGAATGAATGAATGAATAAATGAAAGTTACATTTATATAGTGCTTTTCAAAACACCCAAGGCACTTTACAGAAACGTTGGGAAGCCACTTCAACCAGCACCACTGTGTAGCCCCCGCATGTGCCATTCTGTGCCAGTACATGAGGTAATGAAGGGGCAGGAAAGAATTCATCAGTAAGATATAGGGGTTGATTAAGAGACCAGATTTGAAAGGGCAACTGTAGACAATTTTCACCAGGGTATCACCTCTGCTGTGTCAAAAGATGCCCACGGATATTTTATGACCCCAGAGAGTCAGGACCATGATTTTACATCCCATTCCAAGGACAGCACCATTTTTACAGCACAGTGTTTCTGTCACTGCACTGGGGGATTGGAATCAACACTCCACCTGATGGAGTAACCTAATGGCCACGCCAACACCTCTTCCAGTAGCAACCCAGCTTTCATAGCCGGTCTCCCATCCAAGTACTGGCCAGGCCCAAACCTGCTATGTTTCATGTGGATCACCTGCCCTGAACTGCGGGTGGTGCGGCTGTTGGCGGTACGTGAGTAAAAAAAAGTCGATACTCTTTGGGTTTGTGCACTGCTCTCACGTACTGACACCAATGGAGGTCCACAGACCAAATTTGTTTCTTTCCTTGTACCGTTCAGCACCGAGGATTAAGTTTCACTGGCTGTCTGCTGAATTACAATCATGAAGATGTGCACCTATATGCCATTGCCTAGAGACAGTGTATAAAAATACAAAGTACTCGTACCTTGATTCACCTTAAACATTTTGCAATGACAGCAGAATGCGTTTAATAAGATTTCATCAATTTGCAGATTTTTGGAGTAAGACAGTAGATTTATTTACCATTTGATTAATTGCTGCTGGTATTTACCTTTCATAATACTGTCACGCGGAATTGCATCACATGGAATATTGTGTCAAAATGCCATTTAATCCTGAGCAAGATTCAAAAAAGACCAGGAATGTAGATATAAATTGTAAAGTGCAGTGGAACTTCCTACTCAGCCGATAACTTGTTTTTTTTAATCAAGGTCCCACATAACACGTTCACAGTGTAAGAATTAGACGGAAGGTGGCGCCAACGATTCGGCTGCAATAACAACCGACGCAAAATCTCCGCGGTGCGCCAAGCATCCGACGACCTCTGCAATGTAAGAGTTGTGAGATGAATTTTTAAAAGCCTTACCTTGATTAATTTGGGAATGCCGTGCTTCTTATTGGTCTTTGTGAGCTGATATCAAATTTTTCACAATCGCGTTGAGAATCGATTTCTTACATTTCACTTTAGAATGGAGGATCAGATCAACATTGTATAATTTCAAAGGGGCAAACAAAAATAACAATTTTGCCAAACATTATGTATAGGAGCTTAATACGTAATTATACTGTATAGCCTAGGAAAACTGCGGAATTTCAAAAACTTTCGTTGAAAAATCGTTGTTCAGCGATTCTGTTGTATAACACTAAATTATACTGTACTTATTTTATTTTTATCTGGCTATACCTTTTAATAATATACAAAAACACACCAAAAACCGCGAGAACAAAGAGTTGGCATAAGAAGCGCGAGAACAAGAGTTGGCACTGTAGAAGTACTATGTAATTCAAAATATTATTTTATTGATAATTCCGTTTTTGTTTTTTTCTACAATGAAGGCAGAGAAACCCAAGACATTCTTTGTAGTACAGTTCCTAGCAATCCTGGGAAGCATGAATTTGCCCTGTTTAATGCGCGCGCAATCGATCGATCTGTGTAGATCGCTTCATATGGAAAATTGCGCCACCACCAATACTCATTGACAGTACATTTAACGCGCATGACCAAGCCCTTCTGTGACCTAGAAAGATCTTGGCTTGTATGCGTAGGCCTCTAAAAAGCGAAAGTTTATCAAAAAGGCTACTTTTTATTTACAATAAGGGGAAAGGGAAAAAACGACATAAGAATCAGAATCAGAATCGTGTTTATTGGCCAAGTATGTGAGCGCACACACAAGGAATTTAGTTCCGGTCGATGGTGTCTCTCAAGCACAACAGTACAAAACGCAACAATATATAGACAACACAAGTCTATTTTTCGTTAGTGTCTTCACACTAACGAAAAAAACAAACTAAGCTCATTTGAGGAAAGAAGAGACACGATATGAATAGCAAATGACAATAACTGTAATACATAAAATATAAAAATATATAACTTATTGTTACGAATACACCTGTACAGTCACTCACCGACCTACCTGCTGTAGACACTGACGTGCAGCGGCGGTCTATTACAAATCAGCAGCCAATGACATTGCAGCGGGGCGGGGCCACGGCAGTACTACAGTACTGCGGGCTCCCGCGGTACATCTGTATGAAACACACGCTGGAAGTCAAGGCGGTCAATGGATTACACAGTGTCCCTTCAAGTGCAGCATCAGCTGACGGTATTCCCCAACAGTTTGTACCACGGCTACAGTTTGGAGTTACAGGTATGATTCCTGCTTGCTTAAGTCTTCTAACACATCACCTACAACATCACTAATGTTTACAGTCAATAATATTCAAATTGTCATTCTTCTACCAACTCAAGGGGGACAAGAAATAATATTTATGTATAAGCCTTTTTACTGTCCCTCTCATTCAGTTTTCATGTGGAAATGAACTTTCTACAAAAATGTTTCTGTTTTTTGCGCAGATATTGTCACGTATTCTAGGGTGCACAGTAAACACAATAAACAGACAACATTCAATGACTGAAATCAAGAAGTTAGCTCCAAATGTTATGATTATCGTCTAACACGAGGTGCACCTATAGGACGCTTTTTTCCTTCTCATCTTCAGTTACGCTCTGGGATGTACACCAAATGCATATTAATATGCTGCCCACGGGTGCGGACCTAAATTCCACACTCGTGTAAAACCCTGTTTAAAGTACTTTACACTGAGTCGTACGTGTGACCTGGTTAGTGCTTTTTCGTATTTCGTAGTTTACGGAGGTTACGATCACGGCAGGTAGAGCGCGCATGCGTCATGTTCGTTCGCACGAGTTAGCGTTTAGTTATTTGCGGGGCTTCTGTTAGTCATCAGTGATATTTTAACGTAGATTTCTGAGTAAATGGTCGAAAAGGCTTTGTTTTATACAAAGGAAATTATCCAAACGTATTCTGTATTAAAATCAATGTAGCCTGTTATTTAATGATAATTGGGCAGCCAAGATAGTGGATGTGTATGCTTGCGTATTAGAGGTTACTGGAAGGCTGTGATCTGTCGCACGTATCACATCAAATTCATGTCCGTAACCTGTTCCGCGTTTTTAAAAGGGGCCATGAGTATCTGCTGTCAGGAGATGCCGAGGTTTCCTTCTTTATATTCCGCCCGACCTTCTCCAAGCACCCGAGGACACGCCGCCTGCAGATTGTCCTGTGTGACCTAAATGAAACGGTTCAGTCTCCAGATCGCAGGCGGGTCACGCGTTTAACGAAGATGACAGACCGTGATGGGCTTTTCTTCGAGTAAATCACCTTGCACCGTGCGCCTCTTATTACTGCCCATAAACCGATGAAAGTCGCGTTCACCTGCTGTAGGACAGATGACTTCAGCCGGGGAACTCGCTTTACTTCTCTCAATATCTATCTGCCCAAATAGTTATACGCCATCATAATCGGCGCCAGGCGACAAAGTACAAGTTTATACTTTAAACGATGAAGGGTGAAAAATAATCTCTCTCTTTAATGTTTATGTAGTATATATTTTTGCATGCGAATCATTTCAGTATCTCAGTCTTCAGCTGTGCTATAATTAATGCTTAGTCAAAGCATATTCCCCAGGAGAATATGCTTTTTTTTGCGCTTTTTGAGTTTTCCTGACAACACTGGCCAGGTTATTAGCTGTGACGCCTCATTCTCCGCCCACTGGTCCGACGGCGTGATGCCCAATTTGGAGTCGGAGTGTCGAACCCCCGGTGAAGTGTACACTATATAGTTTTGCGGAGGGGTTGGCTAAGTTTTGAAAATTGTATATGTTAAAGCGTTCTGTTTGCATCTGGGGAAATGGAAACGGTTATACTTATGAAATCGTCGGTCGACCTGCCCCTCGAAGGCCGTTTCACTGGATTGGGAACCGCTATTTTAGGGGAGCGTTTCGAGCGACGTTCTTCGATTTGCACGATAACAGAGCCCCCTCGGATCTCCGGCGTTTGCTGTCAGTGCTACTCCAATGGCTGTCGAGTTTCTCATTTAGAAACCTCCACATTCGCGGTAATATTTCATCCGTCAGTGAAGACAACTTGCTAGACGTGCGTTAGGAGACAGATTTTAAAAGCCCGGTTATATCTATACTAGCTGCCCCGTCACCCAGGGCATCACCACCACCTTTTAAAATTTGAACCACAGTTAAAGTGTCTTTCAGGACAGAGAGATATTACGACCACTTGTGCAAAGCTTGCTCTTTTTTAGAGCTAAGTATGAGTGTGGAACTTCTGTTGGTTGTTGTAGTGATATTTTAAGTCTGTGTAAAAAAAAAAAAAATCTGACTCACTTGTTCATCACTTTTGACAAAAGCTTCTGCTTAATAAATCTTTCAAACAAAACAAGAAGCTAATAAGACAATGATTCAAATTAGGAGACACAGCACATCTTGGGAAAACTGATTGGTGTGGGCTAGCAGAGGTGTTCTTGGAACAGCTGGGTCATGAGATAGTTCTTGAAGGTGGAGAGGGAACCTGACGACCAGGCTTGGTTTGGCAGTTTTATTTATTGTGATAAGATTATCCTGTCACTTTTCTGGCTTTTATATATGCCTAATAGTGTGACTGGATGACATAAGAGCTTCTATGAGATCCCGGAAATTCTGCTGTACCCTGAGAGAAAAGCCTTAAGTTTAAATTCAGTCCCAACACCAGCCACTGAAAGATGAAAATGTTGGTTCTTGCCTATAAGCTGAAATGTGCTGGTGAGCGCACACTACAGACATAAGCACAATATGAAGTAAAGGCTAGTCGTGCAGTATTTTCTGTGGAAAACTGCTTAGGAGCCTTTAAAAGTCTTTAAAATTCTGCAATAAAGCCCTAATGTAAAGTGTAAAGACCCACTCTTCACACATCATGTGATTTACCCACTGTGGACAGCCCATAATAGTGTGTTTATTGATTTTTTTGAAAGGACTTTTCGATGACAGTTAATGGTATTTCACTCTAGGTAGCTTTGTGTGTTTGTCCTCTGGAGATGGCGTCATCATGAGCATAGCCTAGCTATTCTCAGCAGGGAAGTCAACCATGCAGGGAAAATTTAATATCCCATCTAACCAGTACTCAGCCCATTGCTTTTCCCACCAGACCTCAATGTGTCTGTGTGGTGATCTTGAGAATTACAGAAGGGTTGAGAAAATTAGCATGCTTGATACTCAGATCGTCTTCCAAATCGATAGTTATAAGGTGTATCAATTTGTCATTGGGTTGATAGTGACACAACTGGGCTCAAATAGTTTGGAGAAACCAGTTTAATTGTTGTAGGATTGGTCAAAGTCATGGATACAAAGCACCCAAAACCAGACTGTCCTATGTATACTACAGGGTTTTTCCACCTGATGGTTCCTGAGTCTGTTGGACAAGATGCTGCAGGAATCACATAAATGCTGCTAGGACAGGTGTGAAAGAGTTACGGGGTGTTAGGGCGTAACCTCCATGTTAAAGATACTGCTATGTGCCTTGTCGCCTCACACTGAATCACCTAACTGCATGGTTTACATATTCTGGCACTCATAGTATATGTGTGCATATGTGTATGTCAGTGTGAATGGATGGGTGATGAATTCTCAGGGCTTTTATTGTGTAGTGTTACATAAAAGGAAGTTTGGCTATTTTGTCTTGCCTGCAGGTGGAGGCTGTTTTTTTTCCCTGCTGCTCCTCTTTGGCAATGAAATAAATGTCCTGCCGTTTCTGGACAGAGAAACCATCTCCTGATCCTTTCCTTTCTCCTATATATTTGTCTCCCTTCATACTGTGCTCTTATGTGCGTCTATTGTCTGATTTTTCATTTTGGCTTGCTTTATTTATATTTGCAATAAATAAACAAAAACACTTCTATAATTTGCCCAGGTTTGTGATGAGATGAGGAGCCAGAAGTCAATCAAAAACCAGAACAAAGCATTTAAAGACAAAACTAAAACAAACAAGATGGATACACAGGATCCTCAGAATCAACGAGGCTGGGCCCCAGGCTGAGCCTGCTGCTCAGTGTATACTGAGCCTGGGACTTTTTAAGGACCATGTCCTGCTTTTCAGGTGAATCAGATGCAACATGTATTTCCATGTAGTCAATGGCTTATTTTATGGACTTAGAGAAAAGATAGAGACACCAAATGGTTTTTCCCAGAAGGGAACTGCTAAAATTGCTTTAAATGAGGCACTTTCCCTGTCATGACCAATACAGAGAGTTTGGCCTTCACAACAAACAGGGCACCTGAAGTCCAGAACAGGACTAGATAGTCCTTCCACAGTGCCACCTGTTCTTTCCAGTACATTGCAGGAAACATTTAACCAACAAGACCTGGGTCTCCTGGCTGCATAGATCAGTCTAGCTCTCCGGGATAAACAGACTTCGTGAAGCAGAATGTTCGGTGTAACATCCCCTGAATTACACGGTAAATATCCTGCTGTTTTCTGTGTAAGCAGCAGCTGTATGTGTGTTTAGTCATGGTGTCTTACGTCAGGTCTTTGCTGGAGGTCATCATCAGACTGTCAGGAGCAGAGCCATGGTGAGCCTCCAGAAACCTCCCTAAGCAGTGAATCACAATTAAATTGGGGTTTGGGCCGGGTTGGCTTTCTCGTGTGGGCGGGTCATGAAGTCAGTCTTGCCATCATGGTTCCTGGCACACGGCGTTGACGTTGACAAGTTATTGGTGTCCAGCCCCTCGTGCTCAAATTAATCACAATGGTTTATAGATATCTAATGTATTTTGATGAATGCTCGTATGGCAAGTGACCTCGGCCACTCCAGATGGCCTGGTACGACGTTCTGACTGGCGGAAAATGACGCTGTTTTGTCACAGTGTCCCCAGCGGTGCGTGACTCAGACCTGGAGTGGAGCCAGCCTTCCCGTTTACAGTGCTAACTTACCCCTAACCTTCTCACAGCGCTCCTTGGTTATTGTCCCTCCAATACCCTTCACTTCAACCCCACCCTGATATTTTGGTCTAGCAGGGGCTGGGCTTGCAGAGATCGATACCGGAAATCATAGTGTAAAATCAGGTGGGCCAGTCCCATGACAGTTCGCTTGGCGATAAAATCACGCAGCAGCACATTTCTTTTTATCAGTGTTTAATAACCTGCGGTGTTACTAAGAAAGAGAATGAAAAATCTATTTGTCTCTCAGCAGCACTTTTACTCTGATTGATCTAACCATGTATACACATACCTGTCAGACAATCATTTTATTGTACTGTATCGCTCTCTGTGAACGCTGATTGGCTGGGCCTGAGTTCCATGCGGGTGGGCCCAATATCACCCGGGCCACCGTGGTAGGTAGATATAAACAGACAGACTTCAGAAACATGGAGATTTCCCTCTCTTTCGGAAAGGTACAGTTTCTTGCCTCAACAGCTCCCATCTATTTCTTCCAACCCTTAATTCTATGTACCAGTTTATTTCTATCTATAAACAGAACAAATGATGCTTAATGGTATAAAAGTTATTTGTTACCTGATGCCTGATGTTACTCTAGCTATAAACAATCACTTACTGCATTGCTTGCAATACCATTCTAGCTCACGCACAAAGTATAGACACTATCCTGTGCATGGCACTTAAACGCCGGTTCAAACGTATCTGGAAATATGGAGGTATCTGTTATTTTAGTGTGGTAATAAAATAACACAGAATAACATCTCTCAGGATAAGCCAGCTCTCTGGAAATTTGATGAGAACTTTCCTCTTCCCAGCACTGTAAATATTTTTTTGATGTGCCTAAAATTTTATTTCCGGATGTCTCTTACAGCCTACCATCTGTAGCAATGTCCTGCATGTGTGAGTAGGGATTTTCTTTTTGCTTTGTTTTGCGTGTGTGTGAATTATGTTTATATTACAATGAAATAAAAACCTGTTATTTTGACGTTGTTGGAGCCATTCAGCTCACCACAAAGATCTTTGAATTCAGTCAAAAACGTAAAAATGCCAAAAGTCTCATATTTAGTTTGGTTACTTACGGTTAAGGTTAGGGCTGAGTAGGGGTTAGGGTTGTCATGTTTGGATTAGAGGTTTCCCTATGTAAATGAATGGAGTGTGTGTGTGTGTGAGAGGGGGGGGGGAGAGGGCGAGAGGAGGGGGGATACTTTTGTGGATTTTGTGGAGTGTGATGCATGTCAGTGCTCAAAGTGCCCAGAGCTGTCTGTACTTCAAATATTGTCGTCTTCATGTTTTTTTCCCCCACATATGTAAGTTTTTTTTACACTCATGTAAATAACATGTAAAATAAACTCTGGCAAACAGTCTGTCATACAGTCATTTGTGTAATTAAGTTCACTGAAGGAGTCATATAATAAGGGATCCATTGGCTGTGTGAAGTCCTGAGGCATGTTGGTCTCTGTAATGATTTCCCCCACTTTTAAGCAGTTGATTGAGGTTTATTGCCTATGTGATATGCAGGGTGTCTGTGAATTATGGTTATATTACATTGTGGGAAACAAATGTCCTCCCACAATGTGATAAAAACCTGTTATTTTGGCATTGTGGGGCCCATTTTTCAGGTCCTCACAAAGATCTGTGAATTCAGTCAAGAAACTAACAGTTCCAAATATCTCGTATTTAGTTCTGGTTACTTATGGTTAAGGTTAGGGCTGGGTAGGGGTTAAGGTCGTCGTGTTGGGATTAGAGATCCCCATAGAAACGAATGGAGAGTCCCCACAAAGATATAATTACAAAGCTGTGTGTGTGTGTGTGTGTGGGGGAGGGGTATAATGGAGCCAGCTGATTGACAGAAGTTAGCAGAGCCTCTAGGTAAAAGAAAGCCGCCCCTTTTACTCCCCATTCTTACAGAGCAGAATCACCACAGACACACTTGGGGGGACTGTGTTCTATTGGCTTTGGGGGATTTTTTTGGAGGGGGTGTCCATGTTAAGGCTAAGGGAATCACCAAACCAGTAGCCCCCTGCTTTGGTTGTTCCCCAGAGTAAAATGCATATGAATCCAATCTCCCAGTGTTAAACCCTAGCTGGTATTTATGGTTTTCCTAGGGCCATATGGCAGGAAAATGGATGGCAGTCTCAGGTCATTCTGGGGTCATTTTTATATGGGATTTTCACGCAGTGTTTCATCAAAATCTTCCAGAATCCTGACTGATAAGCAGTTGGGAGGGAATCTGCCATCATCTGTGATCTCTGCTGTGAGGCTGGGAACAGGGATGAGTCACAAAGATGGTGTGATCTGATGCAGAAGCTTTTTAAAAATAACATGGTAGATTATTTCCTTGAAGTAATTGTTTGTTTTTGGAGACATGCATCATAGTTCAGTTATGGGGGCAACACTGAATACCAAGTATTTGCAATTTGACTTGGACTGTATGGGGGTGGGGTGCGAAGGTTACCACCAACAGGCAAAAGGGGGCCGTGAAATGCCTTGTTGAAGTGTTATCACCTTCAAAATACGTATGTCCTTCTCCATCCAACCATTTGCTATATAACCTGCATCCTCTCTGTGTTGTCACTGGAGACGGAGGTGAAGTATTCACTGGCACAGATGATTCAACGGCGGGAGTCACCTCTTCCAAGTCATTAGTCCCAACTAATCAGTTATGCGGCCAAGTGGATTATTGTAACAGCGAGAGTGTGCATAGGCGCCGGGGCTTGTTAAGTGCGGAATTTGCCGGGCCTGTTGATATGGGCTCCTTCATCCCTGGACCTCTATACCTTCAGACTAGATCTGAAATCCTGAACTGACACGTGTGCTTGTTGGACTTTAATTGGGCGGCTCTGCTGGGTTCAGGATTATTGATCTACACTCCCAGCCGGTTGCACGTCACACAAAACGGCTCAGACTGCCACTTTTATTACTTGTTTGATGTCATTATTATTCTAGTCCCCTTACTCCTGCACCTAAACCTTCCTTATTGACTAAGGGTCCTCAGGAGTAGGATAAGCTCTAGATAAATGAACGCAAACTGATTTCTTCCCCCCGCTCAATGGTATTGAAGAATTGCCTCCCCTCCACCATAAGATATAAAATAGTTTCTCTCTGATTCACGGCTACTGTGTCCTTGACCCACACAAGCTTCTAATATGCAAAGAATTTTTGAGCGTCAATTGTTTTTTCTAAGAAGTAAATCCTTAGTGTTGATCTTCTCCACTTCATCCACTTCCCCAAGATAACATCAAGCAGCTCAAAGCATCTCAAATCCAATCAGAGATAAGCCGCGTTTATCCTCTGTTTTTACACACCTCTTCTAGAGGTGTTTTTATAAATCTCAGTGGTCCGTAGCAGGTGCTCAGTGAGGCAACAGCATGGAGATGGAAGTGATGTAAGATTTATGTCTGTGGCTCTAGGTTGGTTTTATAGCGTTTTAGAATTCCAGTTCCGTAGCAGGGAGCTCTCTCAAGCGATTTGCTGATTTGATTGCAAACCAATATCCTTTCCATAAGCTATTGTTTTCACAGAGGGAATTTTATTTGTTTGGCGGATTTTGATCCAAGTGTTTTACAGAAATGGATCTGTGTAAGAGTGATTTGGCTTAAAGGCTCGATGTTTATCTTATATTAGATTAACACAGCAGGAACATATAAATTAATGTATTTTTGTTTGCTGGGTAAAACTGGCTTTGTTTTTGAAATACCCTTTACTGTACATTTATGTAAAATAAATTACGCTCCTCAGTAATTCTGTTTTAGTCAAGTCTCAAATTAGCCTTTTAACATCATGGCAGGCTTGTTGTAATCAAATGTCAAATGAGCTATTTAATGTTATGATAGCCCATTGTAGTCATGTTTTGAATTAGGCAGCTACCGGTAAAAAACAAATTATATTATTGCAACGATTTAAAATCCAGAAAAACTAGGTCAAGAACCCAGAAATAATCTCAATCTGGAAATCAAAACATGTCAACATGTTTTGTTGAGAAAGAGAAAATAAGATAAAAATATAGAGGGGAAATATAGTATGAGGAGGAGAGATGCAGGCTGACTTAAGTGTCATTGCAGAGACAAAGAGTCCCTGTATCTGTCTGAACTGCACTGAAGTTTATTGGACGCTGCGAGGAGTTGCTGTGAGGAGTCACTGTGACAAGCTAAGGCTGCTCATATGCCTTACAGACTTACATTTTGCCTGTGTATATTTACCGTTCCCTGCTGATCTGGCCTGAGTCAGCTTAATCTGTACGACGATTGCTTATACTGTACACCCTTGGGCAAATTAATTGAAACAAGTAGTCATTTTTTTACGATCTGATTTTCAGTGTCATTCCAGAAAGTCATTCCAACAATATGCCCTCATTAGTCACTTTTCAATGGGTTGGAGTTGCATCATGATATGTAGGAAATTTCAGGGTTACGTTTCCTGACAGGTCAGGCATCATTCTGGATGATCTAGCCTTGTGCCACAGGTTGAAAATGGAGAAAAAAAATCGTTAATAAGAAGAAAACCAAGGTACCTGACTGGCCTGGAAACCCTCTGGATTTAAACCCTACACAAAATTTGTCGGACGCGCCTTTGTAGAATGGACTGTACCACAAATAATAGGCTTATTCGGGTGTTAATTCAAGTATAGTACTGGGACATCAGAATCATCGAAAACTGCTCATAATTGTTGGACTCTATGCCAAATTGCACCCAAATGCTAGTAAAAACCGAGGAGGTCATATTATGTATTGAAATGTTGATATGTTGAACTTGTTTCATTTAATTTAGCACAAGGGTATAGGACTGGCGCTAATGCCCATGCCGTGCCCCAGAATGGCACACAGGAGTGTTTCCCTTTTCTCACCCGTGTGTCCTCACCACATGTAACTCTCCTCAGTTGTCTGTGTGTGCGTGATGCCAGCTCGACGTTTTCCTGACACACCCTCTTTATGAGGCATTTGTCCTTCCTCTCTCAGTGTCACTGGCTGCAGGAGGTAATTCTGCAATTTCTAAATGCCAGCTACATCTATGTAATTTGTTGCACTCTGTGTCATTTGAGGACCGACGGTAGAATAGTGTTGATTATCGGTGGCCTTGGGCGATCGGCATCAATCTGCGTCAGCCTACACGATCAAGCAAATCAGCTGATCCACCTTTAGCATTTTGCACGTGACCTGCTGTCATAGCCCTGTGTCCTTGCTGAAGCTGGGCTGGAGGCTTGCCAGGACAGAGCCTCCATTCTTAACCACCATGCCACCTACTGTTTGCTGAGAGAAAATCAACACTCACAAATTTTTTAACTAGGTAAAGAAAAACAGGCATGTTAAACCAGCTTCACCTGTCATTTGAACTGCCTGCAGGATGGTAGCTGCTTGGTATCTGGATGTGCATGACACCTTTGTCCAGTTTGTCTGTGATTTGTGCAGTTGGATGCAAGGCTTTAACCATGATGGAACAAACACAGACCCCCTTGTGCCTAACTGAGGATTAATGGTCAGCTTTGAGCTGCGTTGTGTCATTTTCTCACGCGGGTTTCAATACAACGCATCCGTCAAAAAGGAAAAGGGTTCTGTGTCTTTGATATTTGGTCCAGCTCCCCAAAACCGCAGTGAAAAATAAGTTTAGGATAAAAAGCAATAGCGCTGTCTCTGTGATAACCTGTGTCATGGGTCCAATTTATTATTGCAGTCGCTTAGCACTTAGCAGGTTTCTATAATTAATAGTTTTTATAAGGGTACAATAGCAATATCTCAAGGGATTTGAACTTGCAACCTTCTGGTTAATGGCCTGTTTCTTAATTTGAGATCCCTGCTGTGACTAGCTGTTGATCCTCCTCGTGACAGAAGTATGCTAAGGATTCTACCGAGGACATAATTGTATGCCGTTCTTAATTAGCAAGCAAAGCTCATCCTCATCTCGGCTCGTGCTGTGGAGGTCGTCAGGCTCAGTCACGGCATTGACTGGAATAAACAAGTCCGTGAACTGTATAGAGATAGCCTTACTGCTTCAGTCGTGTGCCCCACCGTGGTCACATCCCTTCATGCAGGTGAGGCGCCCACACCTGCCATACCCAGACACAACACGGCTGTTATCAGCTGGACCTCAAACTGCTGTCTAAATAAGGAGTGAAGCGGCCCCAGAAATGGGCAGAAAAGGATTTCATGTGCCTGAAAATGGACTGGAGGCTTACTGGTAAAAGGCACTGCAGAGGGATTAAACAGAACCAGCTGAGGGTAAAAACAGTGCAGGCGCGCAACATACCATTCAGTATAAACCCCCCCCCCCCCCCAGAAGGGCTGCTTGGTGTCCACATTTGATCAGCCCCCTCTGTTTGTCGTCTAGCCTACAGTGTGTGGTCATTAGCAATAAGATAATTATTGTCAGGATAACAAAATATAAATCAAAAAGCAAACTGTGTATTACCTTGGCTTATGTTGTGGTGCTGCTGAATGCTCAGATCTGATTGGTTGGATGGGTTGTTGGTTCATTTTCTATGACCACACCCATAGTGCCAGCTAGGTGAACTGCAGTGAATAATGGTTCATTTTAACTTAAAATAACATGATTTAAAATGATTTAAAACAGAAATTAAACAGAAATGTTTAGTCATTGGTAGAAGAGAGTATATATAATATTATAACTGTTTTTGGCTTGTAAATGTGAAAATAATGTCTAAATAATGTTTAAACGTTTAAGCCAGATGTGTGGTACCTGTGGAATATGCAGGATAGGGCACTCATAGCCATGTATTATAACTAGTCGTGCATTAACCCTTACATGGCAATGCTAGAACTAGCAAAATTTTTTACTTTAGGATTGATAATGAGGTAATTAATGTTTAGTCCTAACGTCTCTGTGACGTGGGGCATCTTGGACAACAGTCTAATGTAATGTAGCTGAAGGAACAACCCCTTGCCTCTAAATACAGTGTAATGCTGTCCTTTGTCTTCCATTCTATCCTGATGAGCCTGTTTTGTATTCCCCTCTTGTCAGGATGGTGAACTCGCCTTATGTGTAGCATGGAATCAAAAGCAATGCAAGAACCTAACATCGTTTCTGGAATACTGAAACGCATCCGTCAAAATACCAAAATGAAATTATGCTGTTTGATTTTGGTTTGCTTTTCCATTGCATTTTATACCCTGTTCAGATCTGATGTGAACATTCCTCAAACCATATCAACATTTATGAGAATTTGGATTCTGTGTTCTGAATCATTAAGTTTGTCACAAATGAGCTCAATGAGGGAAAGGCCCTGAATGTCAATGGGCAAAAAATGGCCTACATCTTGTAGATGGTCCAAATGGCATGTCGCTGTGGTTACCACTAGGTTTTTCATGCAGCTATCAAGCCGTACTTGTGACTAGGAAATAAGTCAAAGTGAACTGTTTTTGGAATTTCTGAAGTTGATAAATGCCATCGGTACTTTTTACAGAAATATCTCAAACAACACGGGTGAGTGCAGTTCCGCTGTTTATCAGAGGGGGCGCTCATTGTGGGCATGCTCTCTGTTGCTGGCTCAGCCATCATCATCTCGTGCCGTTTCTGACGCAAGTCGCAGGCACTTGACAACAATTACACTTTATTATCGACCTAAGGGAGACCTAAGTAGGGCCATACTCGGCATAAAAGCCCGGTCCGAACGGACCACATTCCGGTGATGTCATCAAGGACGATACGAACTCTGGAAATGTTCCACACATTCAGCTGCTTTACAAATGGATCTGAAAAATAACACCTGCTATTCTTATAACATTTTTATAGTGAGGCAGCACCTTATTCATTTTCCCGCTGGACAGATAGGCCACATATAAATGAGGGGACTTGATTTATAAACAATAGCTTATTCAGTATTAATTATAGTAGATGGATCCTTCAGTCATAAAAAGGAGAACCAAAATGCTGATGTTGGGATCCTTCTCTTCTATGGGTGGGACACTGGTATGGGCTTTGTTGGGGGGGGGGGTTTCATCATTTCCATGTGTGAAGGTGCTCCTGTGTCCCACAGATGAAGTCCACCGGGGGTGAGGAAGGCCTCTTTACGGACAGCTACTGTAAGGTGTGCAGCGCCCAGCTCATCTCTCAGTCTCAGCGGGTGGCACACTATGAGGTACGGAGTCTTCACACATGTACTCACAGATGCGATCGCGTGCGCAACCACACAGAGACAAGCCAGTGGACGCTGGTTCCATGCTCACACACCCCAGAGACACAGAACTAGCCATCTGTAACACAGCCCGCGGCGCAGGTAACTTTGCTGAGCACGTGGTCTCACAGTGTCAGAGTAGCTGGCCTGAGTCCCAGTTGGCGCGTTGTTGTTCTGCCCTTGAGCAAAGTACTTAACGTGAACTTTTTTGGTAAAATATCCAGCTGTATAAAAGGGTCAAAACTGAAGGTCTGCTCAGGTAAACCAGTGGTTCTCGATCCTGCTCCTGGCACCCCCCGCCAAAATGTTTTAATTCCGGGCCACACCACTTTCAACCTGCCACATTCATTATTAGCCTGCTAAGGAGCATATAAGGCTGATTAAGGTAGGATTGGAATGAAGACATTCTGGCATGGGGGGGGGAGCACCAGGAACAGGATTGGAAACCGCTGAGCTAAATATTGAAAACAGACAGAGAACCCCCCCCCCCTCAGCTGAATAGTGTATCATATCGCTCGGCTCTTCCTTCTGAATGTCCCCTGCCAGGCAGCCGGGGATTTCTGGCCAGTTTAATCACTCCGAGCTCTTCCACAGCGCAGTCCCTGTGGATGTCCTTATGGCGTCTGAGCAGCCGGGGAGTCCGGGACACTTTATAAGGGCTGATCTGTTGTAATGTTTGTTTTCACATAATGTATCTGATACGCAAGCCTGCTGTAAGAAGGGGATTTGACCCGGTGTATTTCTGTAACAGTGGATTTAAGTCGTTGCCATGTTGCCAAGTTAAAAAAACACATGCTTCTAGGTCCCCCTATTTTAGACAAAAAAGGCAAAAAGAGCATGGATTTTTCACATGGAAATTGATCTAGAAAATGCAGCCAAATTGATGGAAAGTATATGATTTCTGGCGATAAAACATGGCTGAGGAGATAAACATTTAAGAAGTGCACACACTTTGTTGCTGCCAAGCCTTTCGAGAATGACTGACAACCGCAGGCACTCTGGGAAAGGCTGTGTGTCCAGGGATTTCCGCCTCCCATTGTGTGCTGCTCTGTCTGCTCTGCGGTGATTAGGGTGTCTGTCAGGCACCAAGCCCACAGAAGGTGGCAGCTGAATGCACACGGACCATCTCTCACTCTCCGTCTCCAGCGTGCTGCCCTACTCCTTCTCCCTCTCTCTGCCCTACCTGTCATTCTCTCTCAGTCTGCTCCGGTCTCCTACGCAGTCTCTCTGCCCTTCTCTGTCCTTCACGCAGTCTCACCTGTTTCCTCCCTCTCTTCGTCTGTCTTTCCATCTCTCTCATTCTGCTTCTCTTTCATGCTACTTGTTCCCGTTTCTGTTCTTTGCTCTAGTTCTTCATGTCCCAGGCAGGATTTCAGCATGGGCTCATCAAAGTCAACAAAAAGTGGGAAGTCAGAAGAGAACTATGATGGGCACACTGGCTTCCTGTGGTCGTGGCCCCTCGGTGCCTCGTGCCTCTGTGTTTGGCACCCATAGGGCAGGCGAGGGCGGTCTGGCAGTAGCTGACAGTTCCTTCCCATGAGCCACTGCTCCTCAAGCTGTAAACATTCTTACAGCGAACTTGTTAAGCATGTTAATTATAATGGGCAAATGGAACGGCACAACCAGGTCCCTTAATAAACCTAATTGCTAATGTAAATCAAATGATCACTTCCTGCCTTTTGGTGTGGCAGGTCAAGAAGACTGTGTAGGAGCAGAAGTGGAAAATTCCGGTCCAGAAAGTACAAATCTGGACCAAGGTTTCATTTCAACCAACCAGCTGATCGCGTTGTGACTGTGACTCTTTGTCAACTGGTTGGTTGAAACAAAACCTTGGTCCGGATTTGTACTTTGCGGATCTGAACTGTCCACCTGTGTTAGGAGGCAGTCTCATCACTTGAGCTAATAATACTGCCTCTGTCTCAGTGCTCGGCATTATATACCGCCTCTCGCTCGATCCATGGCACGTTTTAAGGTGAAATAAACTGTAAATGAAAAAGTACTAATGAAAGCATAATTTGCAGCTTCACATAGCGGTTTATTTCTGGACACTGACAGACAGAGATATTTTTATGTTCGATGTGTTAAATGTGCTGTGAGTGGAAGCTTGTGTGTTTGCATCCAAACTTTAACCTCGTCACTCCTTCCTCAGGCTGCTAAATTTGCAAAGAGTGTTTGCAGAAACACATTCAGCGTAATTCTGCTAGAGTGAGTCACAAAGTCCTGGGCATGGATTTGAAATTCAGGTCTGTTCAGGTCTATTCTTCAGAGGTGGGAGATGTCTGTGGGACTGCAGATTCTCTACAGGTTTTTCAAGTGTGTAAACAAAGAATAAATAATGGAGTAAGATGGAGTAGTTCAATTAGAGAATGTGTTAGTTCAGCTTGTTGATTTGGTGCACGGGTGGACAGAGAACCTCTGTGTTTGTGTTACTAAAATTTCGAAGCTCCGCCATCCATCTTTTATAAATCCTTATTCAGTATAAAGTCACAATCAGCCTGAAGCCTGGACACAGGGCAGGTGAACACCCTGGATGGGATGCAAGTTACATACATTATGCACACCTAGTCACACACTAAGGGCATTTTAAAGACACCAGTTCATGGGAAGAGACTGGGGTATTTGGAGGAAACGTGTATGAAAACAGGGAGAAGATGGAAAATCAGTACAGAGAGCCAGGGAGGGGAATCAAATCTACTACACTAGCCTGGGTCTGTGAGAAATTATGGAACTTTGATAAGTAAATAACCGTGAAATCCAGGCCAAATTTTAAAGGAAATTTTATATTATTATTATTATTATTCATCTAGTGTATTTATGGCATTTAGAGTTGTTGCTGGAATGTCTCTGGCTTGAAATAAATACATATTTTTTATTGCTAGTTCAAACCCCTTTGAAAAGTGTTATTTTAAAGTTCTTGGTATCCTATAAACAGACATATTGAAGATAAATATTAAAAGACTTGGTGCGTTGAACAAATTGTAATGAACAGAGAACACAGGTTCTGGCTTTTATCAAGACTGGAAATAGCGCCTGTGTCCAGTGACATCCCTATCATGACATGCTGGATCAACAAATAACGAAAGGCTTTTAAAATGGACCGGTGCTTGTTAAAAACCCATCAGGATCTCAGGGAAATGAACGTGTCTGCCCTTTCCTCCTGGATGTCCACAGTACAGCTGCATTTCCTCGATGGTTCAATAAGCGAGGCCACTGTGTGGTGCCCCAAACAGCTACTGGTCATTTGTATTGCAGGTGAGACTTTCCTGGACCCCCCCAGGCAAATCACGCCCACATAAACGACACCCTGAGACTGCTAATGGGAACAGCAAGGGCCGCCGAATCATCGCAGTGGCCATCTACTGCATCTTCTTTAAGTCCAGATAACATTTGTAAGGGCCTATGCTCCCTGACATGATCCACGATGTTGTAGTAGATGCTAATGTCTGAACAACAGATAAAATGATTACACAGTGGGAGCTCTTTGCTCAAGAAAGAATTAAACCAGTCAGCCTCACTTCACACATCCCAGAACATGAGATTGTTTGTTACGAATAGCTGAGTGGTCGGAGGATCCAAAACCCAGAGGGGGGGGCCAAAGTGATCTGAGAATGTGAATGACATCATTCAGTCTTCCCAAAAGTGGTGGTTATGCCTTGCGGGTGTCCAGAGTTAGAACAAAAATCTGTCAAGTGAGACAAATTTTCTTCCTTGGTTGTACTGGTGTGCCTAACATTTCACAGGTCTATCAGTAGTACCAAAAGTACGGTGTTGGTTTTCCACGAATGACATCACAACGTGAGGTGGGTCATTTTGTACTCAAAAAATGGCTATAAGAAATCACAGGGGTGGAGGATATGCGATATTAAAACCAGCATCACATGTTATGCATGTGCAATTCTTACATCGCTAGTCAGCTAGATTAAGATCAGGCTTTTTCTTACCTTCAGTTCGACATTATAGCGCAAGGAGTTAAAACTTATTTTGCCAAAACATTTTTACTCTGTCACAGGAAAAATATAACTTGGCAAGTTTTGCAATTTTAATGATTATTCCTTTTCAAGTTTATCTAGTATATGTTTAAAGATCAGTTTAAAGCTTTACATCCACTGCTTCTGCATGAGCACTGCATGCGTTCTACGGGATAGTCATGATAATTTTCATCTTTGCTGTTTAAAATCACTCCAGACAGGTTTATGAGGAATTTATGTTGAATTCCTTTTTTGCTTTATGAGTACCCCTATATTTATTACTATAAAATAATTCTGAGCTGCTCAAGTATATCAATTTTTTTTTATTGTCATGCTATCATAATCTTTTGTATCTGTTCTTCCATCCCGATCACAGCTTAAGCTTGCATCTTTCATTTGTCCATGCATCCATTGTTATTTATTTCTTTTGTTTTACTTTGTTTATTGTTGTTTTCTGAGTTTGCAAAGTACCGAAGTACCAAAAAAGTACCGCAGTTGGTTTGGTGCTTTAGGTAGTTGAACGTTTGGTACTGGTACTTAACCAGAAGTCAGTGGAACAGGGAAAGTACCAATAGTACTGTAGTAAAAGTATGGTACCTGGTGCCTGGTGTGGTGGAAAAGAAGAACATCAAGGTCAGAGCCAAGCGAAGGCAGAGAAGGGGTGGGTCTTCGCCTGTAATTGGCTCTGACCCTGAGATTCTTCAATAGTGCTGTGTTTGAAATTACGACCTTTAGGCTATTCATCCTGGAGAAACAAACGAAATCACACATTAGGCAATTGGTAACTCAAGATGAAGAGAAGTATTCATTGTTATTGAGTTTTTTTTTTTTTTTTTTTTTAAGAAAAATGGTATGCTGCCCAATACACATATCCCTGACCCCGGCCTGGGCCTTACGCCATCAGTGGAGGTAACCGTTCAACCGTCCGTCTCCCCTGTCCCTGGTAAAATGCCAAACAGTAACTCTGGCCAAGCACTGGAGATGGCATCAAACTCATAGCCAGGAGCCAAAGCAGGGCAGGTAACAGTGTTTTTATTGTCAGAACGTCAACATTACTAAAAAACACACATCTCAAAGAAACACATCCTGTGTTGTGAAATATTTGTGTGCGCCTAAATGAGAAAGTTAGACATACCGTTGCAACCATTGCAAAACCTCAGTCTGGAGCCCTGCATCAGCAACAAACACCCACAGATTACAACTCTCTCACCATGTAAAGGCCTCCACATTGTTTGTATAGGCTGTAGCCCCTCCCCCTGGAGCAATTAACATTCTCAATACAAACATCTCTTATTAACGGTTCTAAAATATACCATTCCAAAATACAGATTTGTTCAAATTTATTAATACAATATACAAAGCATTAAAAAAATTAGTTTTCGTAATAACTTGCAATAATCCCCATGTCAACTTGGTTTTTCCCATCAGATTGTGAACACCCCCCATTATATAAGTGAAGTGGTCATGGCTCCTCAGTTCCGCCAATGAAACAGGAAGAGATTGCTACTCTGGTTGGAGGTTAAGTCACTAGACTTGCGCCATCCGGGTACTTTCAGTGCACTGAATTTTAGCTTAGTTGTCAGTGTGAACGCACTACGGCCTAAAATCACGCACTAAAAGTGTGCAAGTGCACGATTTTGGACACACCCTCTCTCCGATGACAGTTATAAATAATTTGAGTTTGCGATTATATCGACTTGTTCGCACACGTAAACGTTAGCAGTTTTTTTTAGCTGGTTAGGCGGTCGTAGATAGAACATTTATAACATGTATAACCTATGTTGAAGTTTGTAAATGTGTCTTGCCCGTTGTTATTGAACCTCCAGAATCGCGATCAAATGCTAGTCTGTCACTTCTGGTAAGTGCAAAACGTTAGTGTTCTATTTAGGACA
>JABFEA020000119.1:8536405-8561429 GCA_019775915.2 Cyphomyrus plagiostoma | reverse complement strand
ATGTAAAGCGCCCTGGGACAACTCTGTTGTGAAGGGCGCTATATAAAAATAAACTGAATTGAATTGAATTGAATTAAATTCATGTCATTATGTTAATTAGTGGTATAATGTTAACTCTTACGTTTGTTAGCCTTCTTGCTTATGATGCTTGCTATGCTTACTTTGCTAAAAAAAACACAATAAAAGCCTATAAGTGTATATCATTCTTAATAATTTAAAATATTTTTTCTTAAATAATACTTGTTTGTACAGAGTATATTTATTTAAGTTATGAGTAGTTTATTTTTTGCAAAAATTGGTCTGTTACAGAACGACATGTAGTATTACTACAATAAAACGTGTGGTGTGTACGGAATGTGAAGTTTTATCATTGTTTTTTGTTTTTTTTTTTCTTGGTGGCTTGGGGCACCGGGAGGGAGTCTCGCCCGGGGAGTAATTCAGTGTAGAACCACCACTGCCTCAATGTTCTGGAGCATCAGCACATCCATGGCTTTGTAATGCTGCAGAGATAGCAGTGTGAGGTAAACATCTCAGACACTGAGGAGACACCTTCTCATTCATCTTCTCAGCGAGCGAGCATTTGGGAATCGTGGCTTGTGTGACTCTTCCACATTAGGGCTCCTCTCCAGCATGTGGTTAGAAGATGCTCATCTATCCAGATGCCTTCAATTACTGCTGAGTTTTACATTTAAGCACAGGAGGGGAAATCTGGATTTGTGGATCAAGAGTATCGGCTTGTGTATGTTAATATAATCGTATTTTAATAATTTCTTGGTTTTAATCTAGCATTTCATAATAAATTGCTTTCTGTGAGTCAAATCAAATCAACATTTGTTGGCTTTGGCAGAATATTTGACCACAAGAGGTTGCATGCTGTTTTCTTTATCCATCCAGAGTTGTGTTCTGCACAGGATTATACCCGTAGAATTTTCCAGAAGCTGTTCAAGGTTGAAACAGGCAGATATCAGCGAGGTGAGGAGACTGGCATGCACATGGGTGACTCAGCTTTGCATCTATACAGGAGAGATTCACTCCCCCCCCCCAAAAAAAAAAAAAAACTCACCTCAGCTCAGTTTAATTTTGTTTTTCACTCATTCTCCAAGACATTACAAAAGCAATTTTACACAGTGAAACTTTGGGAAGAACACAATTTTGAAAAACTTTGAAACAGGGAGCCTCTTTTTCACACATACTGTATTTCTTATAAAATGACCTTTAAGGTAAAGTTTGAGTCGAAGAGTGTTTTTTTTTTTTGCTGGGTCCAAGGGCCTGTATCACAAAGCTGGATTTCATGATTAGCTGGACAATCAGATTTAAGGTAGTCTGGGATAAACAAAAGTAAACGAAGACTAAGTACATTTAAACTGGGGCACCTGAAATCCAACAAGTTATCTTGTTAAGCAAAAAATTCAGCTTTGTAATACAGACCTGATGCCACCCAATGCCAGAGTGGAATAAGGACTTTCAGTGTGATCACCAAATGTGGGCTGGCAGCTCAGGTGAATTATGCGAGTCTTCCTTAGTGTATTCTATCCAGGCAGGAAGATAATTATCAAGAAGCCCACAGAAGCTACAGCTGCTTGGATTAACCAAAGAGACTGGCAGTAGGGAGGTTTTTGTAAGCTCAGCAGATACAGGAAATGACTTTATCAGGCCTGAAGGTGAGAGGGGCTGTGTGCTGTAGAGAAGGTGTTGGCTATCATGGGAGTGGAGGATTATGGGAAAAGTGTGTGTTGAGAGACCAACCCTGTATGAAATGTCAGGATGACAAACAGATCAGGTGTAAAAGGTGGTTGATTCCCTGATTTCTTACTCCCTGTGACCTGTAATGGCATAGATTTCATTTCTCCACAGATACACAACTAATCCACCATGACAAGAAGTGTCCCTGTGGAATTAACCACAAAGCATTGTGGGATAATAGCTGGAGGCCTCCATTTCTAATTACTATGCAAGTGATGTCTCTGTCATTGAAGCTGACACAAGAAGTACCAACATCTTTCGTTCTTGTGTGCATAAATGTATACACATTAATTTTGTGTTATTCATACAAATTAATATTCTTATTTGCTTGTGGTGAAAACACACACACACACACACACACACACAGACATGCTCTTTCATTTTAACTTTCTGCTTTGCTGTTAATAAATGTCCTTGTGGCTTTGTTTTAAACTGACATGAATTTCATTTAGGCCACATGTGAGACAGGAAGCTGTTGTGATAC
Source organism: Cyphomyrus plagiostoma (assembly GCA_019775915.2). Classification (NCBI taxonomy): domain Eukaryota; kingdom Metazoa; phylum Chordata; class Actinopteri; order Osteoglossiformes; family Mormyridae; genus Cyphomyrus; species Cyphomyrus plagiostoma. The sequence continues at coordinate 8,559,202 of JABFEA020000119.1, read as the reverse complement.
TTGTGTTTTTAATCTATGTGTCCAAGGGCTTGCTATAATGAAAACCTAATATGTGTTGTAAAGCTTAATTATTCAAATTGAGGTATCTGTGGGAATAATTTGGGAGAGATGTGCGGTGAGTAAATTTTTTAAAATATGTTTGTTTGTTTATTTATTAGCTCAGATTTGCTTGATCTCTGAGACAATATGTGATCTCTTTCACCTGGTGAGTTTGCTAATTCTGCCACAAACTCCTTTTTAAATGGAAATGAAAAGCAGCACGGATGCTGGGAAGCTGTTAGAGAACGGAAGTCATAATGTCATTTAATGTCAATGACTTCATCAGCATAAGACAAGCGCTTCCCAACCTGGTGCTCAGGGCCCCCCAGTCGGCCCTCATTTTTGCTCCCTCCCAGCTGGAAGGAAAAACATGGACTGTCTGAGGTCCCCAAAGACCAGGTTGTGAAACACTTGCATAAGACACTCGGAGTCTCTCTCCCAAAGAGGGGCTGGGGTTGGAAAAAACGAACGCAAGTTAATTAATTAATTTAATGTCACTCTTCATGCTCCCAGTGGTTGAGGCTGCTTGAAATAGTCTTAACTTAGCTACACCTGAGCGTAATTAGTGAGGCCACAGAGCAATTACCTAATAACGAGGTCACAGGGCCGAAGTGGCCTGACGGAAGCGGATGGGCGTGCTGCAACGGCGTACCGCTAGTGGTTGTTTATGCTGATCGTGTGCATACAGAAGTGGAGCCTTTCTCTGATTCATTATACATAAGTGGGATTAATGTCGTCCCACAGTTTACACTGGAGGTACTGTGGCATATTATCTGTTTGGCCCATTATATGTTCTGTTGGCACTGATGCACCCTCATCTACATTGTATTTTTAAATATGACTTATTCACTTTCATAATTCACCCTTATTACTTCACCTCTTCTCCCACTTAGCTGGTCTGATTGACTTCCACGATACTATGTTATATTTGTGTGTTTAGCTAAATTAATCCTTAGAAATAGAAGTAAGTCTGCATAAACTATTTTAGATGTGGATTGGACGTACAGATGCATGGAAATTTGTGGTACCTTGTGCAATTTCGCACTCCTGTGAACCTGTAGTGAGCAGTGAAATGTAAAGGAGATGGATTAAAGGACAATCTATTGTTTTTGGCTGCTTAAGCAAACTTTATGAAGTGTCTCGCAACCCTGACAAGAATAATCATTTAGAGGGTGGATGGAATCAGATGTAATGGTAGAAATACACTGTTATTACTGATGGTATGGAACAGCTTGCATGAAAAACAATTCTTCAATGAAGATTTAAGGTTTAGTAAGTTTCAGGTTCACTGTTTTGAAGTTCATTTTGAACCCCCCACCCCCTCAAAATCACCAAATCAGCCTTTCTTGATAATGGTTCCTCAGTAATGCAGTTTTGTCTTAAGTAGTGTGGAATATTACATTTTAAAATATTACATTTCAGTGATCTCAGTCTAATCAATTATGAAAATGGATGGATATATATTTAGACTGATCAGGCTTACTTTTATGAATGTTAATCATTATTCATGATGATCTGGCTTTTGCTTTTGGGATTAAGCATTATTCTTTATAATTTGGCCATAGGCTAGAAAGGGTTTAGTGCCTAGATTACAGAAGTGTGTGAATTGTCTATGGGAGTCTTTGTGAAGGCTCATTGCAACATTTCTCCTGCCCTGTGAACCAACTAAGGCTAATCTAGACTGGGAAAAATCTCTAAGTCTGCAAAAGTGATTTGAAAAGCTTCTTTGTACCAGTTAATGAAGTTGCTTGCATCTGCCAATATTTATTCAAGTCCTGTGGGAGGCTAATTCCATGCTTCATTTTTCCATGTGCGATTATGGTCCGCACACAAGAGGAGTGATGTAAATTTTGGCGTCATGCATCTATTTTTTTTTTACCCATTAGGTGTGTGGTTTGCATGTGTGCAACAAAGTTGCCTGGGTGCTTCCAAAGGGTGGAGACCTTAACAGAGCAGAGGTCAACAGATAAAAAGTAGAAGAAGAGTATTTTTGTAGTTATGGATGCTTTCGATGAACAGCTGTGTGAGGAGGTGCAGAGGTACCTGTAAATATGTAGATTATTATAGAATGACCATGAAGACATATTCTGGTGCACAAATTTGAGGAAAGAAATACCTAAATCACTGGGCAAAGAACACAATTCATTCAGACCAATAAGACAACATCTGCCCTCTAGTGGTCTAGTGGAATATCACTCCATGAGGCAAACAAAGAACATTATTCTTCTTACTCCAACTCAATCTTTTGGATCCAATCTACATGGACAAATGAGTATGTACACGAGCATACGTGTGTACAGCACACGGAAAAGTAAAGTATGAACTTGTCATAAGAGGTGTAGTGTCCCACCAGCTATCCTTAACGATGCTGTGTACAAAGGTTTGGGCACCTCTGGTCAAATCACAGCCTTGCTTCGACTTGTGTTCACATTTGGGACCTGGACCACTGGACTTTGGCAGTATTGTAGCTGTCCATCACATATACATTACTGCATGCATACTGTGTTACAAGTTACATATGCACAGTGGTCATTACATAACTGGCAGCACTGCCCATTCTCCTGCACCTGTTACACTAAGTGATGCGCCAGCTCTTGTCGTACTGCATCCACTTTCAGGTATCTCTCATTCACTGTATATCATTTACTATGGACCTCAGACATTAAAGTCATCGGACATGACTCAATCAGCCGTACCTCGACATAAGACTGTACATGTTTTTTGACTAAAAATAAAGTGAAGACACTGTTTACAAAAATGAATACTACGTGTCTGCTAATTTTAATGCATGGTTACTATTTATTTGCTGATAGCTTGGAAAATGTAAAACAGTAAACATGCCACATACAAAAGAATGGACAATATTCCAGTTGACCAGCTAGCGTTATTTGGGGTTATACTGGTGCGACACAGAGGAAATCCTTATAATGAAAGTCACTGACTTCACCAGCACTTACTGTAGGTCACATCATCAGCAAAGTAATGTTTTAAATGTAATAGCTACTTCACTTGAACAATTTATAACCTTTAGGTTACAAATCTATCACCAGGCAACTTACTGTCCATTTGTGTCCCTCAAGGAAATACTACTGCAGAATGTCTAACATTAACAACCATTATTTCAAAACTCATCCTTTAAACAGAGGAACTCTAACAAATCTGTATTAGCTTTGTCCAGCTGCATGTCACCTGAACATTTTTGAGGGCGGACATATCAGAAACTGTCAGAATAAGTTATAATTACTGATAATGTATTACAAAAAAGATTTCTTGCTGGATTTAAGGTATCAGTCAAATTGGCACCACCATCACCAAGACACTGAAATGGGATATGCAAGTCATCTCCATCACCAGAAAAGGCCAGAAAAGATTATTCTCCATGCACCAACTCAAGAAGCTCAACATCTCCCAACGCATTCTCCTTAAGTCCTACTCCGCCATCATTGAGAGTGTCATGATATCCTTCATCACCTGTTGGTTCCCTGCTGCCTCCACCCTTTCCAAGACTCATCTGAGAAAATCGCAGGCTATCAGTTGCCACTCTAGAAGACCTGTTCACTGCCAGAGCACAGAAGAGAGCTGGGAAGATTGCAGCAGATTCCACCCGCCCAGACAGTCAGCTCTTTGCCAAACTGCCATCACAGAGATGTTCAAGTGCATCGTGACCCAGGCCTCACCCCATCTCCACAGATTCTTCTCTATAGCCATCCAGCTCCTAAATAAACTCACCTGGTACCTCATTAATCCATATGCAAGGTGTAATCCACTCACCCAGGGATAAGTCTCCTTTTTTCCAACATCTTACCTTCATAATATACATACAATATCCTTCAACTTGCACTACAATGATTCTTACACTAGTTCTAGTATTTAATTTATAGTCTTAAAATATCTTGCACTGTATCTTCTGTAAACGTTTGTCTTGTCCTGTACTTCATGTTTGGCAATAGACTCCAAATGATTTTGGTATGTTCACACATACAGGCAATAAAGTGAGTTCTGAGTTAGGGATTAAGATGATACTTCAGGCTAGTCTAAAGTGGGTAGTGTTGGTGGAAATCCTTAAAATTCCCATGGGATTATTGCACTATACCTTGGATGTATAATACTGAGTAGTGCTTTAAGTCATCATGGAAATTCATTGCAAACTGTATTCTAATATGATGCTGATAAAAGATGTAATTTTCCTGTGTTCTTCCCCTGAGCAGAAGACTTCTTACTCCCCCCGTGCCCTGTTAATGAAACAGTCCTGAAGATGGCTCGCTGGGAGCCTGTTCCTGTCTCCTGCATAGTGCACACCGCTTCATGCAGTAATAGGCTCTTACTCATCCCAGCTGCCGCAAATGTCCTAAATGTAATAACATCATTGCACACCCCTGCTTGGTTTTCATAAATCTCACTGAGGACTTGTGAAACCCCAAAAGTAAATTAGAATTGCTGATGTCCATTTCTCTTTTTACTGTTGCACATGGTGGCTGTTATTATCTACGTGATGTTTCCTTTTACAGTCCAGACTTCAAATCCATCGAGATCCATCGCAATGAAAGAAGGTGTACTTCTGTCATCATTGAATTCCTCATATGTATGCAATTAGATGATTGTGTTCTTGTACCTTAAAGGAAAAAAGGTCCTAGACAAAGGAGACCCGAAATGTAGAACTCAAATAAAGTATCTAACAGGACATCTTTGTGTGAATGTGAATAATATCATGCTTTTTTCCCCTACACCTGAAATGGATGCCAGTTTTCCCAGTAATATGGCACCCTTGTCACATTCCATTTTTTTCATGAAGATTAGGAGTTATTTTGGGAAAGTTCACTGTCCATGTTTTGGATAGTGTGTGTGCTGGCATTGTGGCACATTCTAAAATCCTCCAGCACATTTTATATATATACATACTTTTTTTTCTCTGTCGGATGCCTTAGGATATAAGTCACTGCCTGCTGAGCTTTGCGCCATTAGTCTTCTTGCTTAATGGCTGGCTTCGCTAGGCTTCTCGCACATTTTAGTGTCTTCTTAGAAAGACCACAAAACCGCTATTCAGGATGACTGTCGTGAGACACGGGTAGATTAGATGACCTGACACTGGTTTGGAAGGAACGCCTGGTCGTTTGTGCGAGGTCTAACATGCGATAACTCAAGTGACCAACACAATTGTGCTTTCAGTAGAGCACAGTGGGAGGCATGCTATGAATAAACAGTTTAGGCTGCTTTAGCCGGGTCTCTTTCATCATACTACTGGTCAGAGTGGGTCTGAGAGCTGTTTTGTTCTCAGAGATGGAATCTTTGCCTTGAATGACACCGTCCACAACACTAAGAATCTGTATTGATAAGCCCTAAAAATCATAGAGTCCTGATCTTGGTGCATTACACTCCAGTGGAAGGTGAGGTGTAAAAGCTGTAAGTCATCCATTTTACTACATGGTCATTTTCAAAAATGTACCCTTTCTCATTGCTGCTGCTAAGATGGTACGTATTGAAGTTACACACATTCTGCTCACGCATCCACACAGTTAGCCATGAATCCTGGTATGAGAACACTGTGCAATTGTATTGGGGCACAAAGTGATCAGTCATACATGGTCTGGGAGAGGTCCTCCAAATATATATCTACTAGGCTACTCTGAAAGACAGCTAGGGGTGTTAATCTGTAACATGCCGTTTCCAAACCCCCATCGGAAGTGTCATTAAGGAAATGACAGACCTAGATCTTGTCTTTTTTCCCATCTTTCTGACGGTTACTCTTGGCAACCAGTGGGTGATGTTCCATTATTAGCCGAAGTCGTCCTTTGGGGGCTGAACCTATTTCATTTAATTTTGCTCCAGTTGGCCTGCTGTGCTATAGGGCCTCCGGTCCCACCCACCAGGCTGTACAGTATAAGCAAAGCCTGCTGTCTCTCAAGGATGAAAATTGGATCAGAATTTTTTTCCTTTTATTGAAGTCACCCCTGGCCAGGTTAGGTGGCTTCCTTCAGAAACAGGGCAGGTGTGGAAGGAAGAATCCAGCAACATTGCCAACAAATCCCATGTACCTTGATTGTTCTATCTCTTCTCCACTGTGGCAGGAGAAGATCTCTCAGACCTTGAATTTTTTTATCATTGCATCTCATAAATTTCATGAAGTTGCAATTCTGAACATACCTTGGCTTTATAGTCCTTGCTTATTTATTTAGCCATCATGTTGCTTTCTTGCAAAGAATCTGAACTGTTTTATGGCTACTAGTATTTTGCTTTGACATGATGAGAATAGAGGAGCCTCTTTCTTCCTTTGCAGGAGCACATGAAGTACCCTAACTTCTGTTATTATTCATTCTCTATCTGAGCTCTGGAATAGTTTTTTCCCCTGTTTTTGCAGTGGGAAATAAATTTTATTTAAAAATCTCAATACACTGTTATAGGGTATAGCAGCAATGTCCCCTGAGAGCAAAACATTGAGCCTGCTGACTATAAAATTAATCCACTGCTTTCTAAAGAGTCTTGATGAAGCACTTGTATCAGATTCTGTGATCTTGTGTGTTGTGAGTATTGGTCCCATTTTTGGAGTGAAATCTCGAGCTTTTCAAGCACCGTTTCCTGGTAGGTTTCTCTGTTTCAGTATTTGTCTCACCCAGACTACAGACTGTCCTCTCCTAAACTGGTGCATATATTTTTTTTATTTGCTCTGTGTGCTAAAAGTTATTTACAGACCATGGCTGGAATTTAAACTTCTCTATGCCAATCAGTCCCTTATTTTCCATATAGCTACATTGTACTCATGGCTTTTCTTGACCCTTATTTCAGCCCAGTTTTGGTCTTTTGCTCTTCCTGATGGACCAAACTGCTGGAGTCTTATTTATAGGGCCTTATAAATCTCACCTGTAAGCTGGCATGATATTACTTCTGCTACATTTAGGTGCACAGAAGTGTGGGAACCAGTTGTGACTCATTTAGTCCAGTCACATATTTCTTTTCATCACTTTTGCTGCCCCCACAGCGCTCACCTTTGGCTTTTTTCTCTCTATCCATCACCCAGTGCTTTTCAGAACAGCCTATTGCTGAAACAGTCACCAGGCCTTTCTTGGGGTGTGTAGCAGTCATGGCTCCTGCCTTTATATTAAATATTATGACAGTAATTGGATGAATATGAGTTTGCTGCAGGGATTAAATAAAACTCAGAGAGAAGTGGGGGCCCTGTCAGGTACAGAGCAGGGATAGGGGTGCTGAATAAGCTACTCTTTACATTTGTTTATTAGTTATCACAAATAATTTTTATTTGATATCAGTAGTGTATATATCACATGGTCAAACAGAATTTGAAATTTTGAAACATAATGTTACGTGCCAGCTCCGTCCGCTCCTCCTGTGTGCTACGCCCTCCTCGTTACCCAGTGTTTCTCCTTGATTCCCGTCACCTGTCTCTTGTTGCGGATTGCCTGTCTCGTGTATGTAAGGGCTGCGTCAGCGTAGTTCCGGCAGATCCGGCATTGTAGTTTGTATGTGTTGGTATGTCCTCCACAATAAACCCCGTCTACCCGTATTGCCTGGCTGGACTTCTCTCCTTTCGCCGCTCGCAACCAACGCATCGTAACAGAATGATAAGTCTCCCCGAAAGCACGGAGACTTATCCCGAGCGGCTCGGTCTGCTGCAGCAATTCGTGTACTGGCGGTACCAACCGGAGGTACGTTGGGACCCCGCAGCCCTGGAGCTGGCCAGCCGAGGTGCCGACCTCTTATCAGGGGAGCGCCCGGCTGGTCAGCAATATCCACTGACCCGGGCGCGAAAGCTCCTTCGCCGCCTACTCCGCCTGATCGGCGAGGGACGGGAGGAGTACGTCGCGCAGGGGGTGGCGAGCATTTGTTTGGGCGCCTGCTCGCTCAGCCCCGCCGGGGAAGATGTTTCTCATGTGTTGGTTGCGAGCGGCGAAAGGAGAGAAGTCCAGCCAGACAATACGGGTAGACGGGGTTTATTGTGGAGGACAATAAAATGGCTTATCACTACAAGTAATATATTCCTGCCTATTTACATATTCAAACATTAAGGTCCCTTAAGGTAACGTAAGGTCCCTTACGGTCCCGTAAGGTAAGGGGCGGTCCGGTAAGGTAAGGTCCCTTACGGTCCCGTAAGGTAAGGTGTGGTCCTTTAAGGTCTCTTAAGGTCCCTTAAAATATAAAAATATTCATGGAGTGCATCTTACATCTGATGGGCGGGTCTAAAGGTGAGTGTGTTGAAAGGTGACTTGTGCAATAGAGCAGGTGTGCCAGAAGGGTATTTCTATTAAACCAGACATTCGCTAGATATATAGGTCAGGCAATGACTACCATTAACAGATATCTATAATTAAATAATTAAAAAAGGTTAAGGAGGCTGAGCTGCACTCCAGAGAAGTGCGATTTGGACATGAGGAGGCAGAGTCGAGGCTTATCTGTATTTGAACCCTGGTTGGCTGTGGGTTGTGTATGTTACACTGAAACCTGTAAAATTACTACGTCAGTGTAACATGTGAGGTGGGGGGGGGCGGTTCATGTGAACAGTGTACTTTCACACAGATGAAATATGTTGAAACCAGAACTCAAATCAGGTGAGTTAAGGTGCTTAAAGAAGATTAGTGTAATGAAGTATAAGAGAAGTCACAGCATGGAAACGAGGCAGGAAGCCACGGAAAAGGTGGTGCTGATACTTCCTGCCTTTTCAGTCAGTCTTTGACACGAAGGAACTTATTCTACCTTGACGGACTTTCTGCAGCCACCTGTCTGTGTTCGGATTGCAGAGGGCATCAGATAAAACTATTAAGATTATTTAGAGAAAGGCAGGCTTCAAATTAAACTTGACATAATATTCGTTACACGGGTGGCATGGGGGCTCCGTAGGCAACGGTGTGGGGGTGTTTGCACGTGTGTGCGTGTATGTGTGTCTGTCTGGATTAGGTTTATATTACATTGTGGGGACTAAATGGCCCCCACAATGTAATAAAATCCTGTTTTTTTTTTTTTTACGTTGTGGTTAAGGTTAGGGCTGGGTAGGGGTTAAGGTCGTCATGTTGGGATTAGAGTTTTTCCCAAAGAAATGAATGTAGAGTCCCAACAAAGATATAATTGCAAACCTGTGTGTGTGTGTGTGTGTGCATATGAACGAGAGCCCTATGATAAACTCTGTTCAAGGGTTTGGCTTGTGCTGCCAGGATACGCAATTAGAAGCTGGATGAAAATATTAATTCAATCAGGTCAGTGTTGCACAGTGATTGTGAAAATAATGGAGCGCATAAGTAATTGTAGAAGCACTTAATGTACTTCACAAAGTAGTGAAATTGAAGTGCATGTAGTAGTCAGAAATCACTGCATAAAACAGGGGTTTTGGAAATGTCACTGCTCTGTGAACTTTGTACCATCCTCCGTGTGCTTGCACAAAAGGGAATTACTGTGGAATTCCAAGAAATGTACAGTAGCTGTAAGAACTATTGTTTTTCAAGGAAGGATCAAGGATCGAGGAAAGTTTATTGTCATTCCATCACTTTTGCATGAGGTGGAACAAAATTGCGTTACACACGGTCCCGGTTAACACAATAGAACAAGAGCATAATGAACAGTAATAAATAATAAAGTAAATAAGAGAAAGTAAACAGAAGTAAAAGTAAAGTAATAGAAAGTGTAAAGAAGAAATAAAAAGAAAGTGCACCAACTGAACAGTATAGCAGAGGTATGATATAATTATAATTATAGCAGCAAATTATAATTCTAGCAGCAATGAAGGCGAGGTAGCACTGATAAAGTGACGGTAACAAAGTGTCAGTAGTGATTCATCCATAAGTAATGTGTTCGCCCATTATCTGTTCAAAATTCTTACAGGTACCGGAACAAAGCTGTTTCCCGGTCTTAATGCTCCTCAGCCCTCTGCCTGAGGGGAGTGGGACAAAAAGTGCGTGTGCTGGGTGAGTGGGGTCCTTCATGATGCAGGCGGCCCTCCTCCTGCATCTGGAGGTGTATATGTCCGTGATGGTGTGGAGGCCGAATACAGTAACTCTCTGTGCGGCCTTCAGCACCCTCCGCAGAGCTTTCCTCTCTGTATCTTGTATGTATCTTGTATCTTGTTTTACTGCAGCAATGCTGCTGAGGGATGACAAAGGGGTGAGTTTCCAGCCTTCTAAGTCAGTTTGTCAAAGCAGTTTTTTACAGCAGTGCCACACGATGCTATATGTCCGCCCGAACTGACACGCACGCACTGAATTGTGGGTATGACTGAGGTCCTGGAGTCACGAGGGGCACTGAGAACATGGTAGTGTTTCATGAAAATGCATGGAAGTGTAAAAGGGGAAAATCCAGAACAAATGAAGAATTTAAATGTATATTCAGGTAATCTGAACATGGATAAATGCATATTTTTTTTCATTAAGAAAAAAATTATAATTTAATTATCAATCGTCTGAGGTCTGAAATGATGGGTTGCATCTTGACAATAGTGCTTTCATGGAATTCTTTTCGGGTAGTTTCTGAAAGTGACTCACCCCTCCTTGAGATTTAACGTTTAACGTTGCTCATATGAGTTTTGGAGCAGTTATGGAACAGATTTACATTGAATGATTGTTCCTGTTAGGTGTAGCATCCTGTTTTCAATCATGTTGAATCACTTCTCAGGAACCAGCAATGGTTCACTTGGCTGGCTGCCTTCCATGTTTCCTCTGGAGATCTGGCCGCACCTTGAGCCATCTTCTCGTGGACCAACCTTCACCCTGTAGTCTACATGCTGTCAGATCTTTCTCCAGCACATTGTGGTGGATGAAATGTTTTTTTATCCCATGTGTGTGTGTTAATATTGCACAGAAGCGCTGAGGCATCGCAATGTGTGACATAAATCTATTGAAGCTTTGTGTCGCAGGTAGTTGCATTGGCTGACAGTGAGAGAGCCATGTTTGGCAACAGATGGAGCCCAATGTTGTTTTTGCTCGGAGTGAGAAGATAGACAAGATCATGGTGAATGGCTGCATCCTGGATACAGAGGCTCACAGGAGCTGTGCTTTCAGATAAGGTCAGAATGTTAGACTTTCTGAATTGTTGGTAGTTTTCTTACCAATAAAGTTGATGTTACATAAAAATCTGAAAAGGTAGCCCAGTACGTGAAAACTGCATACACAGAGCAAACAACACAAAGATTATTCTCCAAATCTCAACACTGAGTGGAACTCACAACATTTAAAAGAAAGGCTGCTTCATATTTCTTCAACTCGATTTAAAGTGAATGTTCTTATCCAAAATAACATCACCTTATATTTCACACAAGTCAAAGCATGGAACTGTCATCTGTCTTTGTTTACTGTAAATCCACCATTAAGACATGGTTTTGTGTTCAGAATTAAGCATATCCGTTTTCATATACTCAAATACAAATTTTAAGATAAATCCAAGTTTCTTCAAATTCCGTTTCCTTTTGCCTTTTGCCCATGAACAAAATGAGATTTTTTTTTGTTCTCAGCTTCTAATCTTCATGCCTGTAATACAGTTTTACTCTTGGTGGTATGTCATTTTCATTGTTCTGTTCGTATTTGATTCTGTGCAGTGATGTGAACAACCCAGGAACAGTGCCGGAAGACGTGTGTTATACCACACTAAGCTGGGCCATGTATCCCATCTGTGAGCTCCTGCATCCCAGAAAATGACATGTCAATAGCTCCTTTAAATCCCCAGGATAGGGCTGATCTGGAAAATGAATTTGTTATTTATTACATTGACACAACAGCACAATATGTTACAAGTACATAGAAAAACAATCTTACAGTATTTGTGATTTGGACAAGGACTGTACAACCTAATAAATAATAAATAGTGAAGTCATTTTTTTGTTGTGTAATCCCAGTGTGGTTAATTAACCCAGTGTCATACTATAGCCACGTTCCTTCTTATACTTATACAATAGCCAGAATATGTGTTTTTTTAACATAAAGAGATATGGCACATTAATTTATCCCTTGTCTAAGTTTTAGATTATACATATACAGGGCACCATCTGAACTGCTTCTTTATAGTTCATATTACTAGAATTATGTGGAATTGTGCCCAATCCAGGAAAACTTCAGGGTAAGCTTCAGTGCATCTGCCATAGCGCTGATACAAATAAGAGTGTGGATTGGTACCCACAAGTCAGCCTGAACTGGAGAAAGCTTTTTAGCTGGCAGCAACACATGTGATAGTGAGCTGATGGTAAATTTATCGACTTTCACTTCACTTACTGATATGAACAAAGCAGAACAGAAATGTCAGTTTTTAATTAATTGGTGTTTGCTTGCAAAAGCACACAATTCCATAGGCGACACAAGACACATTGTTAAATATAACTTTATAATATAATTTTATTGAACTTCAAACAGCATTTTCATCTGACCAGTTGTAGGTACACGCACTGCACCGCCGTTAAATTCGCCTATGAAAGATACACTCTACTAGTCTAATGTATTGAACAACAAGAATAAGAAACTGTTATGCCAGAACACTCCACGAGAGGGCAGCAGCAAACTAAAAAACAAATTATTACTCAAGAAAATTTGTGTTCCACAGTTTAGGCCACAAGACTTGAGTATCACTGCAATATTTTTAGAATTAATTTATATACTGTTCACGATTGCTAGAGGTTTAAGAAATGGGTATATTTTGGCCTGCTTGTTATGGGGCCCACTGAGTCCTTATGAGCTGTTGCTTAGTGAAGACAAGGCAGTGTTTTGGCTTCGGGACCCGGGTCTGCACCTGATCTGGGTCTCTTTCCAGGATCCTCTTTGTCTTGTTTGTTGAAACTGGGTCAAATGGGTTGGACAAAACCTGTTATTTCCATTCTCAATTGCAAGTATATAGACAAACAAAATGGACAATCTTATTATAAATTAGATAAAAAAAATGTTATTTTCTTCAAATTATTTTCATTTGAAATGCAGTTTTAGCTAGTTTTCAGTGCGGTTTTATTCGTTTTTATTTTATATATATATATATATCTGTTTTTATTTAGTTTAGTTATAGTTTAAGTTTTAGCAATTTCGTTTCTAGGGATAGACTGAACGTTGTACAGCTATTTTACGTCTCTGTCTGACCTTTAGAGGATTCCACATGAATACACAGTGAACATTATGTACTATTGTCCTCAAAGGGACAAAACATGTTCGTCATATAAAGGCTATATATTGGACAATGTTTCCTCAAATTATTTCCATCGAGGAGGACAGATAAATCATTATTTTAGCTAAATACTATTTAAAAAGTGTAACAGAAACTATTGGATGTTTGCTTTTATTTTATTTTATTTCATTTTCGGAAGCAATATTTATAGTTTTTTAATTTCATTTTCATATCCTTTATTTCAGATCACGAAAATGTTTTTTTTTATTCCATAGTTTTAGTTTTTATTAAGGCTGATAACTCTGTTTGAGGGTGAGAGTTTTGGTTTGGTATAACCAGACCTGTTATCTGAGTGATGCTAAACCTCGATTAACTGCAGGCAGATGTCACGGGCACCTGGCGACCATGCATGCAAACAGTGATTTCAAGCACTTGGTCAACTGTCATAATCTTCAGGGTTGATCCAGTTAATCTTAGGTTTCAGTACTGGTTCTAAGCGGAACTCACATGGACACATTAAAGACCCAGACACAACTTACACCTCTGAGTAATATACTCGTGTTTGACAGATGGTGTTACTCTTAGGGCTGTGACAAAGAGGAGGGCATGATGTGCGGTGTGGTGGTATATTTGTTTCATAAGGGCAAACAGCTTGTGTTTGCATGCACAAAAGAGCAAAGTGCTATTAAATTGGTTGGCAAATACTAATATCAGTTGGCTCCACTGGGATCCTGCAAATGGACAGACTCAGAAACTAAATCCAATCTTCAGTGTCGCAGCATGCTCCTGCACAGCAGAAGAAAGACAGAAATGAAATCCTTGCTTGGTTACGAAATACACATGGCAGCAAATATCCTCAAGGCAGAACTGAGAGATTCACTTCCTCACTTTCATACTGCGCCTGAAAAACAAGTGTCATGTTCTAAATCACAGCTATCAGCAATTTTGTTGTACGTTGGGTGTGGAGACGCTGGGTCTGAAATGCCAGAGGAACACAGTGATCTTGGAAACAGCGCTTCTGGAGTGTGCCTGTGCATTGTATTACAGTTGTGAAATTACTTAACAACAAAAGGTCGCTGACTTATGTCCCAATGGAAGACCAAACTATACCGTATACCCTAGAATGTTACACCCTGTGTTCTGCAGGTTAAGTGTTTTTATGCATATGCAACGTAGTTAAGTCCAAAAGTGCTTGCTTTGAGAGTATAATGCTTGGTTTATTCATGTTCTTGTGCTGGTTTATTCAAATCACTGCTGGTTTTCCAGCCTTCCTTTACCTGTGAGTCAGGTTTGAAGCCTCTGGCCAATCAGAAGCAGTCGTTATTAAACAAACTACTTGGGAGAACTGAAAACATGGTCCAGATTTGGAATCAAGGTCCAGATTTGAAGAGCCCAGTTCTAGTGTATTGATGAAATATAACAGGGTAAAACTTGCATGGGCTTGTCTTCCTTAAGAAGCTCAATATTGTAATGCAATACTTACTTTAAATTTCTTATAGCTGAAGTCAGACATAACTGTGTGAAACTTGTATGGGCTTGCCTTGTTTCAGAAGCTCAGAATTGCAATGCAAAGAACCAGGGGTTTATCTGTTCCTGGGATAAGGGGATTGACTTCATTTTCCAAACAGCAGGCACTCAACCATACTTTTGCCGATTCACAGAGCTATAGGCACTTTATGGAATTAAAATGCATGTATTCAGCTGTTTCCTTATAAACTGATAAAAATTCTATCTTCAGAATGCAGACTGTGGGGGTGGGACAGGGGTACAGTAGTTGTCACTGTTGCCTTGCATCTCTGGGACCAGCATCCGTGCATCCACCTGGGTTCTTCCTGTATTGCTGTGCGGTTTCCTCTGGGTACCCTGGTTTTCCCCCATGGTCCAAAAACATGAGCTACAAAATTGTTCTTAGGTATGGTTGTGTGAGCGTGCACTGCAACAGCTTGTGATCCATCCTGGATTATTCCCTACCTTATGCCAATGGCCCCCAGGATAGGCTGTGGACCTCCAGTGCCCCAGAATAGGACAAATGGTTACAGAAAATGGATGGATGGAATGCAAGCCAGGTTTGCATCTAGCCAATCCAAAAAGGATTTCAAATGTCACATAAAATACTGAGTGAGATTTGCTGTTTGTATGAAATTAATGTGAAGGCGTAGATTGTGGTGGTCCCATTGAGATTCCACAACACTGCAATGTTCATCTTTCTGGTCACGCTGCTAGGTGAGACTTAAACTGGTCAGAAACCTTCCCCCATGGCTTAGTGTTGTTTGCCCCCTGCCAATAAAACAGAATTTCTTAAAGAAGTAGCTGCTAGCATGTTCTGCCTACTTTACTGTACCTCCTGACACACAGCTGTGACATTACTGTTATATGATAAGTAAGTTGCAATCATATCGTCAAAACTCAATGGACCACAAATAAATAATAAACTCAGCTGGCTGTTATGGCCAGGAATGATGAAGGAAGACAGAATACAAGTACCGCTCCAGTGGATTAGCCAGGGATTTATTAACAGAACAGAACATAAAGAGAGAAACAGGAAACAAGGAGGCTGCAAGGGGTCAAACACTAAACTGAGGTATGAGCAATATCAGGAACACCAGGGGAAGGTAGGATTATAGGGAGCTACAATAACTAACACAGTGTAACTTTAATTAATAATCACACAGCAACATAGGGAAACAGCCACGACGAACCAATCAGGAACAGAACAAGAACGGGCACTTAATTACTCAATCACTAAGGACCTGGGGCAACAAGGTACAGGTGGAGTAAATTGCAATTAACAAACACTAGTGACTAGGAAACAGTAACAACATAGAGGGGCATCAAAACTAGAAGAAATCAAGAAAAGGAACAGAAGTAAAACTACATAAACAAGGCACGAGCAGGACAACCAAGAAAAAGACATAGGGTCTCATAGGGACAGATTTGACTGTACCTGACCGTGTTCTTATGTATCCTTGTTTCGTCATCTTCCTTTGCTGAAGACCAATTCCAATACTAAGAACACAAGTACACAAGGATGGTAAAAATCCATAGATGTCGTTCTTGCCCTGGTCCAAATAACAGGGATTCGTTGGTTGCATCCTTGTCAAACAAGACCAATCCCATGATTCATTGCTTCCCAATGAATGGGCGGCAAATTGGCAAGACTGGTCTTACCAAGACCACAAGTATGATCTTCGCATTCTTGGCACTGGGAAACACCCATAATATAACCATATAGACACCAGGGGATAAAATAATACCAAAATAAATCATGAAGGTGAGGCAGACCTCAGGCCAGGTCATGTCAGCCTCTGAGTCACATACTCAGCCCATCGAGATACATGGCAGCTTGGCGAGCACACTAGGGGAATATCAAACAGGAACTGCTGGCCAAATGGGGAAAAGACACATGGGACAGAGCCAGACGGACACCAACCCTGACCCTGAGAGACGGGGGGGGGGGGACCACAACTGCGGAGATAAAGCTACAGCACCATATAAATCCTGAACTATGCCCAATTGGCTTGCTGTGACTCAAGAGTTCATAGAGCTGGAGAAATCTAAATGTTTCTTATATCATTAAGCTGATGATAGATGCTAAAATAAAAAAAAGTTCTGTTATTTCCCTGTCAAGTTGAACAGACTGGTAAAGTAAACCACCTCAAACCGCATCAGACTGTTGTGCCAGAGAAGCATTAGGGAACAGCAACAAGCTCTGGCTGGACTGCTCACACTCTGGTATCAACCACAAGCAACACTTCCTCCGAGCTGCCTTTCCATTATGGCTAAACATGTACTAATGTCCATCATCGCTTCCCAATGCAGAATTGCTGTGTCTATCTACAATTGCTGCGTGGTTTCATTTGCAGGTTTCAATAAAAACCTTATACAATTATATGAGTATACTATTTGTTTTCATAATAAGATGCTTCTTATCACTGTATACTGCAGCTGTAAAGGTACAGTCATGCCCAAAAGTTTTGCCAGTGTTACAGATTTTGTGTTTCGTAAACTTTGCTGCTTCAGCATTTTTAGATTTTTTTTTTTTACGTCTTTCTATAGTATACTGAAGAAGAAGTTGCTCTTCATAGGGAGAAGTTGCTTTTGGAGGATGTTTTCATACCATTCTTTATTCATGGTAGTGTTTTCGGGCAGAACTGTGAGTGAGCCCACTCCCTTGGATGAGAAGCAACCCCAGACATGGATAGTCTCCAGATGCTTGAATGAATGCATTTTGAAAGCATTCTGAAGGTGGACTGAATGTTTTATGTATGGGTAATGAATGCATTATGAATGCAGAGTTAATGTAAAGCATCACCTTTAATTGTTCTGTTCTGATGTGAAGTGGAAACCTCTCTTCCTAACAAATAAAGATACATTCTTACATCATAAGAACACCATGTGATAAATTAGCTATGTTATATGTGCAACTAATGAACATGTACCACCAGACTTTCACTATAATGGACAGATATCACCAGACTTTCATTATAATGAACAGATATTAGTGCACTTTTACTATAGAAATTGATTCACTGTAACACTGTTTCATTTTCACTGAAGCACTGCATGACGTTATGTTCCATGACCCTGAACAAAAGAGCAAACTAGTGCAGTTCCGGCTGGAGAGACCCCACCCATTCATTTATATCCATTGTAGTGGACATTTTGTTTTTACATCTTTTCACTGATGTAAAGAAACATATTTATTCCTGTTGTACACTAAAGAGGACGTGCTGTGAAATAAAAAAATATATATATTTGAAAAAATCTAAATTGGACGATGTCTTATTTCTTCCAAAGACATATAACCCAAAATTGAAGGACACTTTTTTTCCTTGGGTGTCAGGAGGTTACAGTGGTACAGTCATATTTGCAAGTATGAAGTTCATATTTTAAACAACATCAATCTACACGCGCACACACACACACACACACACACACACACACACAAATTGTATATATAATAACCATTTGGGATACTTCAACATCAGTGCTCCAATCCCTACATTTCATTTCTACTTCTGCAGATCACTGGAATCAAACGGATTGCAACAGAAAATTCCCATATACTCTCTGGCCCATCAATGTGTCACCTGTAGCCACATAGGAAAGTAACAACAATTCCCCAAGGAACAAACTGGATACCAGCTTTAGCATGATGTCTCAGATGGAGTTCTTCCTCTGGGCTCCGTCCTCTGTCTTGATATTGATTTACAGTGCAGTGGCACAGTGTTTCATTTCTAGGGCTTTATATATCAGGGCATAAAGAGCAACCATGTGGTCCCCAGCAGCCTTTAACATTAGGCAAACTAGCCTCAGACAAGAGTGTGAGGATCATGTATCAGTGTTTCAATATTCACTCAACAAAATGTCAGCCAAAATGCAAAAGCGTGTAAGTATGCTTACATATGGAATTAGGAAGCTAATTAGCAGCCAAACACTGCTTATCAAATGTAATGCATTACATGATCATCGGGAGGTGTTGCTGCTCATCTGTCTAGGAAGGATTATAAAATTATGTCCAATCAATTTGAAATCATTATACAGTGAGTCTTCATAATGAAGGGCATTTAAGACTATTGCGAGTTCTGCCAGGAGTAGGCATCCCAACAAATTCACACCAGAATCAAAGAGCTAAATCCGGAGATGTTAAATGTTAAAGTTATGTTGTAAAAAAAAAAAAAGCTGAAGAAGAATAGATTTCATGGACAGACAGCCTGGAGAAAGCCTGTACACCTTTCTCATTATTGACATATTACTCTTTATTTTCCCCAGAAAGAAGGTAGACCAGCTTAGGTTTTGAATGTTGCATCTAAACAAATACAATATTTCTGGAATGAATGTGACCAAAGTGAAGATGATGAGTCATAATCCACAATGCCATGTTTAGCAGAGCAAACCACCAGGTATTACCACAAACACCTCATACCAACTGTAAAGTATGCTACTAGATGGGTCAGATATGGGTTCTTTTTGCATCTAAAAGGATTCGATGAGCAACCTCTGACTCATTACTTTGTCACACATGACTTCTGCATGTTCACTTATTGATGTTTCTTGCTTGTTGCTTGAGCATACATTTAATTTTCAGACCTGTTAAAGACCTGTTAATTTTTGGTATGCCGTGAAATATAAAACTGAAAGAGGCAGGACTGTTTCCATTCATGATGGCCAATTAAATGCAAATCATTTCGCCAAAATTCACTTATACACGTTGCAGTTAAAATTTAAAAAGTATATTTGTTTTAATTTGTTGTAATTAGCTGTTTCTGAAGTCTGAATTGAATATGCTGTCATATTGATTTGTTTTTTCATAACTTAACATAAATAGAAACATTAAAATACACCCATAACAATGAAACATATATGTGAGGCTCTGGATGGATCGCAGTGCATAAGTTGCCTTTAACTGTTTTGAAAATATTTTTGATAAAAAATTATTTTAGGGATGCTTCCTTTGTTAAATAGAATGAACAGGCTACACAAAACCAGAAATTCAAGCAATAGTTGAAATTCCATGCAAATATCACCACACAAATGAGGATGTTCCATTTCCCATTAGGGATTGTGAAAGGATAACCCATCTTTTGTTGCTCTTAGATAACATTTCCTCCTGCACGATTTCGGCCAAATGCTCAGAAGCCTGCGATGGGCAGCCTGCCGCCACTCTCCCATCTGCTTGAGGATGCCCTTGTTCCTGGTCACACAGGAAAGGGTCTCTCTGGCTCAGCGGTGGGGCATGTAAGGGAGTCCAGCGCTGACTTTTAACCCTGCCGTCTGAATCCCCGCCATGGCGCCAGCAGCCCCTACTTAATGTCCTATTGTTTGTTTCAAACTCTAAAATGGGGCCCATGAGGAACTGTGATGTTCCACCCTGGAACATAAATTTGCTCAGGTCAGTTCCTACTTTTGGCCACTAAACAGAGTACATTAGGTCAGTTTGGGTCAATTTACCAGAATATTCATCCGTAAATACAGAACCTGACCCATCTAAACAGTACAGTTTGTTTTTCAATAGAGTAATAAAGTTTCTCTAAGTAGCCAGGAAAGGTTATGAAGCATTTTTTTATATTACAACATGATATTGTAGATTCCTGGAGCCTGTCCCAGGCTGCATGGACTGGATGGATTGTTAATCCATAGACTGTCAGAAATAAAGCACCAATCTGTACCTTTGAAAGTATAATTGCTTGTCGCTGGGACAGTACATTCAAGGGTCTGTCAATTGTACTTTAGCTGTAGGTAAATATACAGTGCTGTGTAAAAGTCTTAGGCAGTCAATGAAAATAGTATACGGCTATTTATCTGGGCAGTAAGGGCACTTCTGCTCAGAACAAAAAACATAATTTAGCAGTAGAACATATGCAAATTAAGAGTAACAATAAAAAATAAACAAAACTTTCTTCTATTCATCCAAAAGTTAGTGATATCTAGTTGGATGGCTAGATGAACATTACTTCAATTCCCAAGCCTCTCCTCAGGGGAGTCTCAGCTGTTCCATGTATTTATAAAAATTTCACCAACAGTTCAATTATATAATTAATTAATTAGTTAAATAACTTAATGAGGTATTGATTAGCCAAACATGGCATGCTAGTCAGTGACTTCAACAAAAACATGGATATATTTTCATGGTTACTGCAAATACCGGGGTTATTTTAGGAGAGCTTTTGAAATGGCAATCATCGATATGCAGATCATCTAATTTAAGCTAGAGAAATTGACTCTGAGGAACATGTTTGTATCATTGTGGTTACAGACATGTTGATTGTACCTTGGGGGACATAACTATACTAGGGCAGTACCCTTTTCTGGCAGTGTAACAGGGTGCGCGCACTATGTGTACTTTGGAGATGCCAGTACACCCACTGTTGTGGGCCTGAAGGAGGTAAACTGTGCAAAATGGGAGGAACATGGAGGTACCAAAGCACATAGAACGCAAGCGGAATTCTAAGTCCCAACACTGGAGATGGAGAGGGGCTAACGGTTTCTGCTGGGCTTGGCATCCTCAAAACACACTGTCAGGTCATTTCAATAGGAAAACAAAACAGTCTGCTTGCATGTCATCGCTGTCCCTCTACCACCTGATCGAACATCCCTGTTAAATACATGCACATGAAGCATTGTTACTATGGGCCAGCCAATCATCCCCCCCCCCTCCCCCATCAATGACTTTTACATACAGTGACTTACAGACGTAATATGGCATGCGGGATATGAACAAGTGGAGAAGGTGGGATGGAAAGGATGCGTCTAGGAGCCGACATGCCGCAGCCCGTCTGTGTGTCGCGTGGGTGTGTCCCTCCCGCATACCTGGGAGAGCCTGGCTTCCCACAGGAAGCCGCCTGTGTCTCCACCACACCTAGGGAGCAGAAACACGAGATGGGGGCCAATAGGCCATCGGGAGTTCGGCAATCTTTTTTCAATTTCCGACGATCGCTTTCACAATGGAAAACAGGAAATTGAGCTTCCAGGGCTGTGGGTAGAGGCCAGGCGCTATGGACAGACTAAGAGGACCGACAATTTGGGCCAGCACTTAACCTTAGGAAGGCCATAGTCTTGTTTAGAAAATACACTCTGGCTTTGATGGGCGTCTTCCTACTGATCTGGCCAAACACAAGCCATGATCCTCTGACGTATTGTTTTCTTCCATATTGAGACTGGGCCATTCATACTCAGCTTGAAAGTACATCTTGTGCATTTGTCCAACAACAACAACAGAGACCCTCTGATTTCATTTGAGTGGATTCCAGTGGCCCTGACATACAACGCAGACCAGCATCACGGGAATGTTGACAATTTATCTCCCACAAGATTCAAAGCTTCCCCTGTAAAAGACAACCGTCTAAATGTTTTCTGCAAACCCACTGTGTTTGTGGGTGTCTTGGGAATGCTCACTGGCATGGGTTTTCGTGGGAAATGAGTGACTAACGACCTTTTTACCCCCTAGAATGTTCCTCGCTGTTGCTCCTCATAGCCCACAGCCTGCCCTGGCTGACCTTGGGCTTGGAAAGTGTTCAGCCTCTTGTCATCAGTCTGCTGTCAATGGTTCAGGCGCTGCCATGGAGGAACACGGAATAGAAACCCCACTGCAGCTCCTGAAGGATATACTCAAGGTTATATCCTGAATCTGGATGGAACTAATTATTCTTCTCTATTAAATGCTAGTCCATAGTAAGAGTCATTCTTTATAACAAAGAACCACTGTTTCCGATATTTGTGGATGGTAATGAAAGACTTGCTGTTATCGCCTTGATAGATGATGCATCATTCAGCCGTGTCCTTCATTTTGTCCCTAGAAGACATGCTTTTATGTTTCAGAAGCTCTTTCCTCCCTTGTTCAATAACAACTTATTTGATTGCAGATAGAACTTGATCTTTGATGAGTCAGACATAAATGCTTCTCTAATTACATAAAAATGTCCCTTGTAATAATGCAAATATCTAGATAATTCTGAACAAACTAGCAGCTTGTTTTTTCATAGGAATGGCAGTATAATGCATATAAATTTAACGTATTTGTTTCAAGGTTTAGAAATGGCTGCTGCTAATAATGTGACTGTGAAAAGACATGCACACTTCACCATGGTGGAGTTTTAATAGGGAATTTTAATTAAGAACATAAGAACATAAGAACTATACAAACGAGAGGAGGCCATTCGGCCCATCAAGCTCGCTTGGGGAGAACTT
>JABFEA020000119.1:8505366-8523688 GCA_019775915.2 Cyphomyrus plagiostoma | reverse complement strand
TTCGGTCACTGTAATGGTGATTATTAGGATGCGGGTCTGAGGTTCACATGGAATCCTTTCGGTCACTGTAATGGTGATTATTATTTAGGATCTTAAATGTCAACTAGGAACTGAGGCACAAGGCTTGTGAGGCCGATGGAAAAAAGATGAATGTAACAGGGAAGTGAAGTATTTCCGATCTCTACTCATTAACCAGGAATCTTCTGTTAATGTCTTAAAGAGCAGACCTTCACAAGCTTAGACATTTCACTGCTCATTTATTTTTAGAGAGGCGGAGAAACCAACAGAGAAACACTGACAAATAAACATACATAAAAAATGACACACTTGGCAGCTGTGACGGAAGTTGACGTGACAGAGATGTAAATGAGATTACGGAGGGCCCTGCTGTAATGAGCAAACATGAAAACAGATAAGCGATACAGTCACATACTTCTTAAAGGTGTGAAATACTCATAACATACTATTCCTGGAATAGTGAAGGAAATCTGATAACGTCCTCCACACCTTTTAAAAGTCCATTTATTGCTAATTGCCTATTTGCTATTCTGCCAGCTCCTCTTGGTAAGGGTCTATAAACGGAGTCTATTTTGGAGGATGAATTTTTAGAAGGGGTCACAGGACTGAAAGAGCAGCTTGAAAGCCCTTATAAATATGCATCCATATTGTATAACTCTCACCATGTTATCTCAGTTATTGTATTGCCGGACTTTAATCATTTGTTTGTGTCTCCTGGTTACAATCTTCATAAGTTAGACTGTAGTCAGTCCCACATGTCTGGAAAAGCCAAAAAGGCAATAACTGAGGTTGGGTGAGAGCAAAGGATTATGGGTTCAAGCCTGGGTGGGACATGGATGGACCTAGAAATCTACTGTGCCAAGGTGAGCAACCTCTGATTTGAAAGTTCACTCTGCACTTAGAAACGAGAAACAGATGGACAAAATAAATGCCCCCGATCTCAAATAAATTGGAATAGAGGACATTCTGTGCAACAGAAATTGGAAGTGGAAATTGGATGAAAAAAACTGAAGCAAAATTTAAGCAGAGGGAGCGTGCCAAGTTGGGACTTAAAGGCAAACAATATTATTCTCTTGGGCGTGTAAAATGTTGCAATCCTTGCTATAACTGCTACCCTTCCCGTATTTTACAGCATTGAAAAATGAAATCAACTGAACCAATGCTAAATGCAATTTGTCCTGAATTTCATGTTTTCCTACCTTGGAAACCCTAATCATGGTGCACAGTGTTCGTAGAATTAAAGCGCTCTTCATTCTACATTGATGAAATGTGCAGCTGTGTGTGGTTCCCTGTGACAGTGAACGAATACAATCAAGTATTTCATAAAAGTTAGAAAAAGGTTTTGAATGAGGGGGGGCTACACCACACAGACCAGTCACATGGCAGAAATTGACATGTTTGTTTTGCTTTTCTCATTGTTTTTAGACCGAATTCAGATTTTAGGTTTTGGATACTAAATGGTAACTAAATGCAAAGCAGGCCTCATTCACATTCTGTAAACCCATCAAACTGAAAATACATGCACAACGTCAGCAGTTGAAGATGTGACCTTATTTCTACTAAATCAGATCACGCTGTAGCTGCAAATCGAACCATTTATTAGAGTTAAGCCGTGGAATTTCTTTGAAGTAATTTGTGTGTATCGGCTACTGTGTGTGATCACATCTGCCAAATATAAATATGTAACTAATCATGTACAGTATGATAGCAGGTATTTATATTTTTATTTGATTTCACATTCATTTATTTAGCATATAATTCTGTCCAAAGAGAAGAACAAGCAAGGCATGTAGTAGATTACAAGCATACAGCTGTCAAGGAGACAACTGGGCATGAATGCAGTAAGGTTGCGCTTCCACTGAATAACTAGTTACAAGTGGAAGTTAGCACTGGATCAAGAGCTATAAATATATTACAAATATAGCAACAATAAAAAAGGGGGTTATTCAAATCAAAGGCAAAAGGAACATTCGGATACGCAAGAGGGTAGATATGGCATAAGAGATAACGATAGACCAGGTCAGTGGTGTTATGGCTAGATGGAGTGTTTCTGAGTAGCTTCTTGAAGGTTGAGAAGAGATTCTGATGTTGGAATTTGGACAAAAACACAGTAAGTCTACAGTGCAATGTTAAGACCTCTTAAAAAGAACCAGCAGGTTGTAGGGTTGAGTTGCTTATTGAGCTTCGGTATGGTATAAATTAGTCTGTGAGAATCCATTAAATGTTAAGCTGGCAAATCATGTGCGTCTTCCAGGAAAATGGATTACAAAATATTTGCCTCTCTCAGAACTCCATTAATTACAGATGACTGTGAGAGTAAACAGAAAAACAAAGCTGTTACTGACAGGACCTGTGCCAGAACTAACAAACGGAAAATGGAATTCCTGCAAAGTGTAAATTATTGTTCTGTACTGGTCACTGCACCTTATTGTAGCAGTTAAGGAGTAATATCAATAATATACATTGCTAAACAAAGCAAAGCTTTCGTAAGCCTGGAAGTATTATTGATTCTGATAAAAATCTTTTCAGGGCCGGATTGGTACTGAGCTTCAGCTGGGGAACATTACTGGGGCGTGGTGACAATAGAATTTGGCATCGGTATGGAAGGGGATCATCCACACAGTACGGATTAAATTTTATTTTGGTACGGCATTCCCAACTGTTGTGAGCAGCCCACTCGTTGTGCCCACTGAGAATTCTCCTGACCCCTAACCAGCCACTCCGTTATATATTCACGTTGTACAAGCCAGTGTATGAAATGTCTCCTCTCTCCATTTCACTCCCAAAGATACACACACAATAAAAAACAGGGTTTACATTTACACTCCACTGCACCCTCCTGAATTTAAAGAAACCTTTGCTGTACAGATTCCCGTTGGAAGATTCAAGGTTTACAGAAACTATTCAGGTTTAATTAATAATCCTTATCTTTAAAAGGAGACTTGATCCTGATCTTTGCCGGCCTCAATTTACCCAGTTCCTACATTCACTGGATGCTGCTCTGTCTCCACAGCGCAGTCACTGTGAGTGAAGCACAGGCTAGTTTGTGTTTCCTGTGTAAGGAACAGTATATACAGGAATTATCTCAAAGGCAGGGAGAGGGACATTAGATTTCACTGTCATTTTATTCTCCTTTTTTTCCCCATACTTGTACATTCAAATATGTTCACACACGGCACCACCTTGTGTTGTCTGAATTTCCTGTTCCACTGAACCACCCATCCTTCACCTTAATTACCGGAAAAATACAATATACATTATTGACACTGATAAAGACAAGTGGATTGTGATTGACACCATATACACACATACAGAGATGAAAGAGAGAGAGAGAGACAACAAGGAAACATAAGGGGGAAAAATCCCGTCGATACTGGAGCGAGGCAGTTCTCCCTCTCTCTCCCTATATAAAGAAGCTACCTGTTGTGTATCTCACATACATACTACGAATAGGAATGGAGTTTGGGATCCTGTTGCTTTTGACCTTCTTGTTGAGCATCCTAGCCTGGCCTTCAGGTGGGTACCTGGCTCTATTGCTGCATGACACACGGTCTGCAATCAGCTTAACGCATCACATCACTGCACCTCTGTGGAAGTCAATGAGTAAAGTGCTTAACACTGATACTTCCAGGAAAAATCTGTGCAAAGCAGGTGTGACCATACATGGTTCCTGAGGAAAAAAATATTCACTTTTTTTTATAATTTATTATAATCCTTACAACAAATGCCTATTACTGGGCATTACAGTAACACTGTATACTAAGTACAATTAGAATCGACACAAAAGTTTATAAAATTAACCAAAAGGTTGACTATAATGTAAGAACGTACTATATGGTAAAGCATTGAGAATTCCAAAATGAACAAATGCAGTCGTGAGGATTTACAGCACAGCAGAGTGACCTTTTGCAGTCACTGTGGAGACTTCAGCAGTCTAATATAAACACACAGATTCATAGAGTGTAACAGCCTGGATCAGGACCAGAGATTCTGGTTTGTGTCCGAGGACAGAGTGTGCTATTGTGTCCCAAATAAATAATTGGATGGATTTTTTTAGCGAATAGTTAACAGTATGAATGAGTGATACTGGACTCCATGTTAATGATTGTTAAATAAGGTCATTTCAGTAGGCTCTCACTCCGCAGAGGGACACCATCCCTTCCTGGGAGGGAAGGGGGATTATGAGGTGGTCCAGCCAGTCAGACTGCATATTCTACACAGGACAAACACCCAGGTAAAGTGTTCCTCAGCTGGTTCAAGACTCAGTCTAAAGCACATCCATGGGCCCCTGAGAAAGGCACTTAACCCCAAGCCCCCCCGGGTGCTGCAAGGTGGCTGCCCATTTGCTGTGACCCCCCCCTTTCTTCTGTATGGTGATCAAGATGGGGCAAAGCAAAAAGAGAATTTCCACACAGGGATTGACAAAGTATTACCATTCTGCTAGACTACAGGTACATAATAGCAAGATACTGAAATAAGCTCCCAGAATGAACATGTGTTTTTTTTTTCATTACTTTGAGAGATGAATGTGATTACTGTGATAAGTGTTGAGTCAGTGTGCACCATGTGTGTACTGAGATCACCATCATTCAGTGCATCACGGTTTATTCTGTAAGTATTGGTATACTTTTAAATGAAAAGAACTGAAACATCTAAAAACAAGCAGCTTTATTATGCTTATAAAGATAACTGAAGAGATGTCAGGTTATGCCAAACTCCAGGACAGGACATGGACCCCAGTATTGCTCCTGCTGACTGCTTGCTCCTCTTCCTCAGACAGTATGGCCCGACGTGGTTGGGTACAGGCTAACCATGGCTGGGAGACACATGGAACTTCACCTGGAGAGAAACCAGTAAGTCTGACCCGCGTTCCCAGCATGCCATGTTGGGTTGCTGCTAACCTGGACATGTCCCAGCATGATGCTGGTACAAGACCCTTAGTGGCCTGGGTTTTTTTGAGCAGCTTGAAGAACTGGATTGACACTAAACAATGATGTTTTCTCAGGGGCCTGTTTGCGCCAGACTACAGTGAAACACACTACACCAAGAATGGAAGTAGGGTGACGTCTTCCCCGGGGGACCTGGTCAGTTACCATGGTAATAGTACACTAGCAGCATGCTCATATGGTTTCTTCTCCACTCACTGAGTGCCGATCTGCTCTAACTCAGGATCTCGGCTGCTACTATGGGATGGCTGGCGGCGGAAATGAGTCCTCAGCGAGCATCAGCATCTGCCATGGCCTGAGGTCAGAAGACAGAAACACACACAGAAGCTGCTGAAGTAGAGCAGAGACCTAATGCAAAGACCTGGTCACAATGGCAGGTCTCACCTGACCTCTTACTGTTGATCTCAGGGGCTACATTAAGACTGCAGCAGAGATATACCTGATAGAGCCACTGTCAGACAGCGACACTGGGGACCACGCCCTGTTCAAGCACGAGCCCCTGGCTACAGAGTCCAGGGTGTGTGGAGTGTACAACCAGACTCTCGAGTCTGCAATTCCATTCATTCGCACCAGGGGGAGTTCAGGAGCTTCAGTAAGTCACAACAATGCTCTGTTCAAACGGCATAGCTATTAAAAAGCAGGGGAAAGCATGTCTCCAGAGATATGTTAACCTTGGGTTCAGACTGATTAGCCTGACTGGGAGTAGTTCTGGGCCTGGTGTGTTAATCACAGGTTAATAACTGATAAAATGAAAGATGACGTTTGTGAGCGCTACACCCCAGTGAAAGGTCTCACGTGTGTAACGGCACACGTGTGTGTCGTAGCAGTTCTGGCTGATTGCCATTTGGTGGACCTGCACTTCAAATGGACGCTCTTCAAATAACAGGTCCACGCATGTACATCAAAGCATGGCTACTTATTTAACAAGATATTGCTTCTTAAATCCGCATTCAGCTGTAAGGAGACGCCAGCCGCCGCACTAATTATGCTGCTGCTTTGAGTTCTCTGGTTCACTTTCACCTTTCCCCGGTGCCCCAGGCCTCGTCCACCTCTCTGCAGGAGAAGTACGTTGAGCTGTACTTGGTTGTGGACCACAGAGAGGTGAGCAATGACAATGATCAAGGACACAGCGAACCTTCAGAAGCTCCCAGATCACAGCGACACTCATTATGGCAGAGAACGACACCATTAATAAATAAGTATCTGGATCTTTAATTATGATGTTGAAATATTTATATGTTAAAGTGCTGTTTGCCGCTGACCTCCATTAACTCCATCCTCTGTTCTTACGGGCACCTTGATCTCACTCAGCTCAGCCGCTTGCCTTTCTTACAGTACCGCAAAATGAACAGTGACCTGGGAGAAGTGAGAAGGCGCATTTTTGACATTGTCGTCTTTGTTAACATGGTGAGTCTTACAGAGTCATGCCCCTGCAGTGTCTTCTAAGAGCCCCATGCGTTCATTTTATTTCTTTATCCGGAGAGGGCACAGAGAATATCTGCTGTTCATTAGGATATGCCACCCAACAGTCGAATAGGGCCTTCCTGTTCTACAAACCATCCAAAAGACTACCCAGAACCTTGACAAAGTGTTACTGAATTACTTTACGACTGAAGAGCAAATTTCCCAAACTCACCCAATCCATGGGATGTGATGTGGAAATGCATAGGAAGTTTTTATGCTATGAAATTTTTATTGAAAGACAATGGAAGAAGAATATGAACAAGCATTAACATAAAACATAACAAACAATCCCCCGAGACAGCACCCTAAAAAACTAAAATTACTCAATAGAAGAATTCACCAACACACGCTGCTTTGGAGCGATCACAGCTGAAGGCTGAGGGAAAAATAATGATAATAGTAGAAATGAATTAAGAAAAGTTCTTTGTTGGACGCCTGGCTTTAGGTCTTCGGTGATCTCATCTGAAAAACAACAAAAAAAGTTTTGGAAATTTTCAGTCTTCTTTGTAGTTCCTTGGAAAGATCTAATGCAAAGTCCACTTCTTTATTTGAAATGGCACCTTGCTGCAGTTATGTGGTACGATGATAGATATGCTATTACTGCCCCCGTATAAGAATAGACACCATTCCACGTTCCTAGGTCTACAAGCCCCTTCACACGCATATCATTCTCGTGGGCATTGAGGTCTGGACAGACCAGGACAAGATCCGTTTGTCGACCAGTGCTGGGGAGACCCTGGGCAGCTTCACAAAGTGGAGAAACGATGTCCTGATGAACGCCAGGACTCACGACAACGCACTACTGATAACGTAGGTTCAGTGCTGAGTTGAGGTCATCTCTTTGTGGAATGATGACAGGATTATGCATAAAACTTGCACAGAAAATAGTTCCAAAATGGTCTCTCTGTAGCACACAGTACGGTGTTTACTAATGTTATACTAATGTTTCCAGGTTAATGAGTAAATGCTGATCCAAAGCCTTTTTATCTAGTCTGTCACTTATTCACTCAGTTGTCCCTTTTATTCAAAGTTAACAAATTGTGATATATAGTAATACTTTTTATAATCTGAAGCAACTGTTTCATGTTTATACACTGCATACTTCGGAGTTCAGCTTAAAGTATGTCACAAGGGCACCAACGGTGCTGTTGGCATGCAAACCTACACCCTTCCTTGGGTAGCTATCTCCTGCCTTCCCTTTCAGAGCCATGGATTTTGAGGGTAGCACGGTGGGTTTGGCTTATGTGGGCACCATTTGCCAACCCCAGTCTACAGGGTTGGTGCAGGTACTGTGAGTCCTACTGCCAAGATTAAGTTCTAACACCACCATTCTTCTAAATTTGCCATGATGTCTCCTGTCTCACCTGTCTGATGTAATATTATGACTGTTATCTAGAGAAAACATTTAATGTCCCTCCAGGACAGCAGGCCCTACGCCATCAGTACCGGGGTCACACTGGCCCACGAGATGGGACACAACCTGGGCATGAGTCATGACACTGAAGACTGCACCTGTGCGGAGGAAACCTGCATCATGTCTGCTGTGCTCAGGTAGAAGTTCATTGTTTGGGAGGGGAGGGGAGGGGTAATGGTGATATTAATAATGAGGAATACAAGGGTCAACGCTCTTTTGTGTTTCATGCTGTATTTGTGATCAGTAATATCCGTAACGTGTCCTGTATTACCGCAAAAATATCCCATATCATATTTGCTAAATGAAATGCATTAAATTCATCTTCCAAATGTTTATCCAGTTTATGACCATGGTATAAATGATATATGATTTGAATCACATTACATGTATTAATCCATGATTAACACACACACCCCTGTTTACTCATGTAGCAGTGAGCTTTCAAATTACAATCTGTCTGCGACTCCTGCCAGGACAATTTGGAACTGAATGAGACCGGCACGTGTTGAATGCAGACATGCAGCGACCATATACAATGACAAACCAAACATGGCCAATGGTAGCAGAAAAAAAAACAGAAGGTGCAAAGGTTTGACTTTATCTGTTTGTTTAGCATCTGGATTTAACCAGAAGGGCTTGATGTTTCAGATTAGGTACATTTACACAGCTGTGTATTTGCTACTATGTGACTCCAGCTAACTGTACAAGACACGTGACCGATACGCGGCACCTAAATCTTACAGAATCACGCCGGACTAAGAGCAATAAGTGCTGGTTGGATCTGCGCTGGGTTGACACAGATACCTGTGGTGCGATTTCAGTTACAACCCCCCAAGGTTCTTCAGCAGTTGCAGCCAGAAGAGGTATGAGCTTTTCCAGGAATCTTGGAATCTCAGCTGCATTCTGGATAAGCCGGTGGTGGTGGTCCAGATTTGTGGGAATGGTCTTCAGGAGGTGGGAGAGGAGTGCGACTGTAGCACTGAGGAGGTAGGACTCCCTCTGAACAAACTGCCTTCATCCTCAGAACAGGGGCTTCTTCTGATCACCATAGGAACTGACATTCATGCTTTAAGCAGATGTAGCCTTCTGCACGAAGATCTTGTTTTTACACGTACAAGGGTTCTGAGATGTGTTTCTACATCAGATCTTGACTTAATGGTCTCACCGAATCCAAAGTGCACAAACACAATGAAGACAAACAATAAAATGTGAGTGATGTGCAAACAGTCCAATGGAACTGCAAGTGACCATGGCACTAGACATTTGCATGGAGGAACTGATTAATCACGTACGTGATGTATGACCATCTTGTTTCTGGTGGGTGGGGCCAACAGGAATGCACAGACCCATGCTGCAACGCTGTCACCTGCAGGCTGGTGGAAGGGGTGCAGTGTGTGTCCGGGGATTGCTGCGAGAACTGCAAGGTGCACCTTATAAAAATGACTGGCATGCACATACATACATGCTTGGATACAATCTCACCCTAAACAAACTGACCATCACGCTTACAACTTTCATACCCATTAGCTGTGAATTACACACACAAAACAAAGGATGAATCTCAATACCAAGAATGCAAAGACTGTACAGTATTGCTAATTTGCCTTCCAAGAACATGGGGCGCAATGAATTATGGGATTGGACTCATTCGGTGCGGATGTAACCGGGGTGGGGCAAGACCAACAACTGGGGATTTTTACTGTCCTCTGGACTTCTGTTCTTGAGTATTGGAACTGGTATTCGGCAATGGAAGATGATGTAAAATGGGTACATGAGAACACAAGGATGCATATTGAGAAACACACAGGCAGCTTCTTATTCTGGGTTAACACTCATATTTTGGCAAAACTTCCATTTTCAGTAGCAGTTTCTTTCTGCATAACAGTTAAAAGCAGCCTCATGTCTCCAGTAATACCAAATACCTCCCAGAGAACGTGTCTCGCTGTTTTGGTGCGTTAGTGACCTCTAGTGGTCCCCACATGAGCACTATGAAATACAGCTGTTCATTGTAAAATCCAATCCTGCTTTTCATTATTTATAAGGCAGCAGCTGCATTCATCCAAAGCGACCATGTTATCCGTTTATACCGCTGAGTATTTACCAGAGCAATTCAGGTTAAGCGACTGAAATGCACCAGCAGACTCCTCCTGGAATGTAAACCTGTAATTGTTTGGATGTAACTCTGATTTGCTAACCACTGCACCACCTGTTGCTTAATCAGATGCCAATGCAGCTGATCTCCGGTCCTTACCCAATCACATCTCAGAATGGGATTTTCCGGTTATTTGGCCACAGTTCCCCACTGCTGCCCCGTCCTGGCTTATTCCCTGCCTTGTGGCCATAGCTTCCGGAATAGGCTCTGGACTCCCTGTGACCCCGCATAGGATGGGTACTGTATGGAACATGGATAGATGGTATTCCCCACTGCTGATCTTTAGCCTAGGATCTGGGAATGACTCAGTATTGAGCTGGCTTTATTGTGGGATGCTGATAGGAGTTTTAACATTCTTACAGAATTGCATTAAATTGGGCCGGGAGCATTAGAGACTAAAGCCCTGAATGAATTCAAATGAGCCCCAAATGGGTTGTATAGCTCAGATGTTTTAAAGGGGGGCTATTATGCTTTTCCAGTTTTAACCTTTCCTTTAGTGTCCAATGTACATGCCAAAGGGACTAAGTCTCACCACAGGAAACACTGTTCTTTAACCTGTCTGAAATGCCACATTGGAATTCCGGCCGTTATTTCCGTGACATGGTGAGGTCACCTCATAACACAATCTGTATTGGCTGCCTAACTGCAAGGATCTGTCTACAGACTGCAAGACATAAGAGGAACATGTAGACGAGCCGACCAATCAGAGCACACTGGGCTAATTGGGGGTGGGGCTTGAAGCTCTTAACAGAGCATTTCAGACCGAGTTATAGATAGCGTGTCTGTACTGCTGTTAGTTTGACATTAATTACATGGTTCCCCTTTCTTGGAAAATCCAAGAGTAACGAGTTCTCCTGCCTGTCAGATTGCGGCAGCCACACAGGAGTGCCGTTCACGGCGGGACGAGTGTGACCTCCCTGAGTTCTGCACGGGCAGAGACGCCAGCTGCCCTGAGGACGTCTTCGCTGCAAATGGCCTCCCCTGTGGTGATGGACAGGGCTACTGCTATGATGGACAGTGTCCTATGCGTTCACAGCAGTGCATCCGCATGTGGGGGGAAAGTGAGTGACAGTGTCAATATTTACCCCCAGACATGCATGCTGAGGGAGCTCAATCGACCCTGACAGGTAGCAGTTTCAGCTGTATGTGTCGGGGCTTTCAAATCCGGTCCTCGGGGCCCCACAGTCGGTCCATGTTTTTGCTCCTCCCAAGCTCCTTACCAGAAAGTCCATATTTTTGCTCCCTTCAAAGTCTGTGACGGATTGGTGGCACTGAGGCTAGGGATCTGTGCCAGCAACTGGAAGGTTGCTGTTTCAAATCCCATAAATACCTGGAGTGAGCAAGGCCTTTCGTCCTGGGTACGACATTACATTACTACATCCAGCACTATAAGGAGGTCCTCCAACTTACAGGGGAAAACTTAGGGGTTAGGTGGCAGGATTGGCACTCCAGCCACCAGAAAAAAAAACTCCCACTGGTCCATTTGAACTAGCGTGGTGCTGAGGTATCGCATGCGGCTGCACTCAGGATCTCATCCCTGAGTTGGTTTGTCATGTGGTGGGTGTGGCAATGCACTGTAATCAGCACATGCACCTTACCTCAAGGTCCGTGGGCCCCCAAGAAGCAGATTGGGAAACATTGGTATGTGATGTCAGTATCTCTAAATCAGAGCTGTATGCTTAATTGTAGCAGATGCAGGTCCACGGATGCATAAAAGCCCTCAGAGACATCATGTGACCAAGACAAGTCCACCTTCTCATGTAACCAGGTGCCTGTTGGATGTTTATTTCTAGCGGCAGAAGTAGCTGCTGACTCCTGCTATGAACTGAACACCTACGGCGTCTTCTCTGGGTTCTGCTGGCGTGTTGGCCCAGATGACTACTTCAAATGCAATGAATCGTATGTCAGACCTCAAACCTGGAATTCCACCCTCTGGTCTGTTCTCACCTACAGTCTTCACCTCTCGGCCTCGAAGCATCACCCCTTACCCAAATTCCCCCCTGCAGGGACGTGCTGTGCGGTAAACTGTTCTGTGCAAACGGCAGTGACACTCCCAACTACGGCCAGCCGATGCAGGTGGGTCTGTGCAAAGCCACCTTCTATGGCGACCCCTCCGAGGACCGTAGCCAGGTGGAAGTTGGGTCCAAGTGTGGTGAAGGGCAGGTAAGACCAGGTGATAAATGACAGTGGGGGAGAGTGTTCAAAGATCCAGCAGATATTCAAAAATCAGTTTTTAAATTAGATTCACTTTATATGATCCAGACATTTACACTGTCAACTGTTAGATCCTCCATTCTACAGTTTCTGTGTAATTTCTGACCTGCAAATTCATTTACTGATTTAAACAATTCATAATTAATAATGTTTGTGAATGTATATGGGGGGTCATGCGTGGCACAGCATGATAGGACTACTGTGCCCATGAGGCACTTTTTTGAATCCCAGGGTCAGCAGACTGATGCTGCTGTTGGTCCCCTGATCGAAGCCCATATCCGCCAGCTCCAGGGGTGGCGCACACTGGCTGACCTCGGGCTGTGATCCCCAAGCTTGCTCTCACCTGTATGTGTGTCTGTGTGTCTCAGGGAGAGCTAAATGGAGCAGGATAAAGGAGAATTTCCCCATGAGGCTCAATAAAGTATTTCACGTTAAATGTTACTTAATTGGGAGATACATCATACTATGTTTACAGTGTCTCTGGTCCAACCCTCAGGTCTGCTGGAGTAATCAGTGCGTAGATCTGGAGGTGGCGTACATGAACACCAACTGCTCTGCGAACTGCCCAGGCCATGCAGTGAGTTTGGGGGGGGGGGGCTCAGATCTCACTGTTATATGTAAGAGTTACTCCATTACCCAATGCTTCAACCTCCTTAAAAAAAAAAAGCATTACATCATAAGAAGGGCTTGAGGGCTATCAATGTCCGCATCCATCAGACCTATTCTCCTATTGGGGGGCTCAGGGCGTCTTAAAAGGGGAGCTAATAGAAAGTTTTAATGCCGTTTCACGAAGGCGCTGACTGTCCTAATCACACGACACACCAGTGCGGCGTCCCGTAACACCATGTCCCGCAGGTGTGCAACCACAAGTCAGTGTGTCAGTGTGAGCCAGGTTGGCTCCCCCCCACCTGCAGCAGCCAGGACGCCCAGATGGGGGCGCAAGATCAGTCACAGGGTCAGTACCAGGTACATCCTCTGAGTCATCAGAAGAGATGCAGCCGTTATTTCCAGCAAGACTGACGCCACGTGGTATGTGAGGTGTCACTGAGAGCAGAAAGCTGTCACACCCCACCTAAATACAGCTACAGCCACAGTTGTGTACGGCGTTTAATTTTTAAATAGTGTTATAGTAAGTGTTCCAGTGTCATTCAGTATAAGGTATCAATGTTCCAGCTAAGTCCCACATCAGCTTAATCGTTTAGACAACAGAACAAAATGTCTACTGCAGAACAAAATTAATGTGAACTCTGCAAAAAGTATATAGTTGTATGCATAATTTTTAAGCAATGAAACTGATACTATACTATAGGTCAGGGATCCCAGTCTCCAACACAGTTGGCAGGTTTGCCTGCTCGGACACGACTTAACCAGCTCACCAGCAGGGAAATCTGCAAACTGTGGTGAAGACTGGCCCTCCAGGACTGGAATGGGGGAATCCTGCTATAGAATCCATCCTGCATGGTATTTCAGCAGCTTGCTGTCTGGCTGATTGAAGGATCAGAGTATTGAATACAAGCCAGTGTGTGGATTAACGTCATAGTTTGTTAACATGAACGAGTTCATTCCTTGACCATCTTAATGCCACATGCCCTCAATGGTGCATCTCATCTGTCTTGGAGAACTTCTTACCTGCCTAGTTTGGCATTAAAAAAAAAAGAAGTTGGCTCTGTGGCAGCTGCAGAGAAGACTCGCTAACAGTGCACTCTCGTGCTCACTCTCTAGGGCCCATTTCTTTGATCGTCATTGTCACAGTAGCTGGGGGCAGCCTCATGATCCTGCTCGTCCTGGGTGGAGTGGCCCTTGTCCTCATACGCAGGCGAAATCGCTCGGATGCCAACAGGTACTCAGCTCATATGAGTTCCACTACCACCTTCCCCCTCAACAGCACATAGAGCGAAGGATGCTGGTCTTACTCAGTTGTTCCTACAGCATCTGCTCCAGCAGGAAAGGCCAGAATTACCCAACAGCTTCCCTACACAGCCTGCAGATCTGCACAATCAGCCACAATGGCATGCAGGTGAGACTCGACATCTCCACAAGGGCTCACCACATAGTTTATGCACAGACTGAATGTGTGAACACAGCACCTGGAAGACGATCTGTCACTGTAGCCTGTTCCTGTGTTTAATAGATCACTTTAAAATGTGGGATTATAAGGTTTGTAAATCAACCTTGTACAAAAGTCAGTGAACAAAGTAAAAATAGACATATCTGTAAATATCTGTAAATATCTGCTAGTAAAAATGGCCACAGGCCAACAACACTGTGATGGAATCAGCTGAGGCGTGTGCTGGCTTTAGAAAAGTGGGAAATGGGAGAAGTCAAACAGCTAACCTTAAGAAAAATAATATACAACAGGAAGGATTACATTCATCATTGTGTATTAGTATTCATACCTCAAAGCATTGCTGGGGAATCACACACATTGAATTTCACTGTAACTTGTTACAATGACAGTAAAGGCATTCTAATCTAATCTAATGTATTAAATATGTACTATAATATGGAATAATTTTCCATACTGTCAATATGATTTATGTAACTAAACAGTGTAAAAGGGGGACTATTACCATTACTGAATAGGTTAAATCAAAGTATCCAGCAGTTTAAAATCTAAAACTATAGACTCTGGTTAAAAGCAGTAGCTAAATAAAACCGTAAATAATTCAGACTGTGACCTCGGCCTGTAGAGATGAGAGAGAGAGATCAGTGCCTTCACAGCACCAGGCAAACAGACTCCCCCCTCGTTTGTGGTCTTTCCTCACACAGGATCCCTGCCCCCCCCTGGTGTGAGGAGACTCCTGGGTGTGGGATGAAGGCAGAGGTCAAATTTCAGAAGGAACGCACAGCGAGGAAGCTCCACTGCCCAGCAAAACACCAGCACCTGCCAGCAGAGGGCAGGACAACGCGGCGGCAGGAGGCAGAGCCAGAACACCGGACCAGGCTGGTGCTATAAGACAGTAGAGCAGGGGCTTCAAACGCCGGTCCTGGGGGGCCGGAGTCCTGTGCAGCTTAGTTCTTACCCTGTTCCATCACAAAAGATTCAGCTCAAGAGCTGTGAGGTAATTAGCACAAGGAATTGAACCAGGCGTGTTAAATGAGATAAAACCAAAAACTGTGAAGGGCTGCAGCCCTCCAGGACTGGAGATCGAGACTGCTGCAGAGATTCACTGCAAACTGATGAAATGTAAATTGAATTGTAATATCAACAAGATGCAAAAAAATCAACTAAAAATCAGTGGTGGTGGAGAACTAGGATTATCCTATGTGGAAAGAGATATTAAAGCCCCTGCCTGGTCCTTACTTATTTGATTACACACTAATGGTCTGGGCCTGTTTTCATTGTATTGTCCCTGGTTTAAGGTTGTAAAGCTGTATGAGTTTTGATATGTCACAGCAGAGAGATACCAGATTCTAGTTTTTACTTACTCGATATGACTCGATATAATGCGTTTCGTGAAATGCTTCGCTTAAAACAAGTCAGCCTGGCATTCGGGGACACAGTTGCACCTGATTTGGAGGAAACCTGCCTGAGGTGTGTCTAGTGCAAGCAGGGTGTAACTTGCATCGCAGGCGCTCTCAGGTATGATGGAAACGTGACTCCAGGGTTGTGATATTACCTGGCAACGGCGCGGAGGAATTCTGCAGAACGGCGGCCATCAGCTGAAATCAGCTCTCAAAGGCTGAGTACAAAAGACAACTAACAACGCCGTCAGTCATGGATTGCGGCTGCTGCTCTGAAGGAGGTTTTACTCTGAATATCAGCACAAAGAGTGTCATATTGATGCATTTCTCTGCTCATCTTTCCATCACTGTTATTTTTTGTAAATATATGGTTTTGTAAAATATAACAAAGATGTTTTCTCAGATGTATCTCCGTGTGGATTTTCTCTGACTCATAATGTATTCCATCATATCCTTCAATCTGCCATAAAAGACAAAAAGTCGCAGTGCGATTCCAGGGTTAGGTCACACACTCTGGCATATTTCTATGTCCTGCCTGCCCCCGTGACTGGTGTGCTGACAGCTGTCACACTTGGGACAAACATTGTGTTGTAGCCGAGAGATCACATGACCCAAATAAGTTCGATAAATATTCACCGGCAGAAAGGTGTCATTATAAAGCAGCGTTTCCCAATCCGGTCATTAGGGGCCCACAGACTTTCCATGTTTTTGCTCCCTCCCAGCTCTTTACCAAATGTGGACTTTTTGGCAAGGAGCTCGCAGGGAGCAAAAACATGGGCAGACTGTGGGTCCCCAAGGACTGGATTGGGAAACACTGCTGTAAAGCAAGAAAGTCACCGGGGATAATAGTGGACTCCAAGTAAATATGAAATCATGATGAAAATGGGTTGCTGTGGAAACCGTGTTACTATTGGACAAGTACTTGCACCATAAACCAAGCAGATGTTAGGTTGCCATAGCAATTAATACAATCAATTATATAGAAAAGCTGGATACATTAAGCTGACGCACAGATGAAATTTGTGTTGCCCGTCATGTCACCAGTCCTGTCAACGGAACAGTCAGCGTATCCAAGGCTAGTGACATTTTAGTGAGAAAGTTAAAACAAAATAAGTTAAGATAAATTAAAGAACACTTGGATACATGCAACAGCCCACAAAACAGGATCAATTCAGCTTTTAAAATGAAACCATGTACACATGCATCGCACCTGACCAATAAGACAAATTACACTAATTTTTTAAACTTTTTAATATTGGTTTCTTTTTGAGTGATACATCTACATAAATCAAGATTTATAGAGGCCTTGCAATAGAATTACTGGACAAAAAGTTTAATACTTATTCTTGATTTCCTTTTTTTTTTTTTAACAGCTAGAAGATTTAAGAAAATCTTAATAAACAATTTCTGTACATTCTGCAAGATATGTTTGGATGCTTAAACAGAAGTCAGAAAGGTGCACTGGCGCATACAGCCTTGCGTCTCATGTGAAGATTTCCTTAAATTAAATTGCGAGAGATCCCCCCACCCCCCCACCACCCACCCCTCCACCGCAAGTCTGCGGGGCCTCAGTAAATAGGAAGAGCACACCCTGCAAAGACAAACATCCAGGATAATAATAATTAAAAAAATACACACGTTATTTATATGAATGATGCGGCCTGCCACATGAATCCCAGTCATGTGATTTGTAGAGGTGTGTGTATCTGTGCGTGTGTGTGTGTTGTGATGCCATCACTCTGAAGCCTCACCAGCTGCATCACCGTGTGTGCTCCTTAAACCACGACAGGACTGACAGACAAACTGGTTCTATTAGCATGCTTGATGAAATGTTTTGGTACCCTGTGCACATGGACACCTCTTGCTTTTATTTCTCCCCTTCTTGCACCAGGATTAACTACTAATGAACCGTTACTACAAACCAGAACCGTACCACAGTGACCGAGACTGACAGAGACTGCAGTCAGAGCACACTCACTAATCAGCATAAGCCTACTTCCATCAGAACGCGCACTACACAGTCCAGCCGCATGCTGCTCATAACAGACTCAGAAGGACAGGCTTCTCACAGCTATACTTTCTAGGAGAGTCACAGTTAGGGCGCCCCCTAGAGTATACGCTTCTGAAGGCTACACCAAAGTGCTGAACAGGTAGGAAGGCATTCCAGAATTATGGTAAAGAGAATAGCTGGGGAAGGTGAAAGGAGAGGGTGAGGCACAGGCACACAAACCGTAATGAGCACGGACTTGTGGGAACAAGGCGTATGAAAACTTACGAGTAAGAGCAAGCATGCCTGGTTTCCACACACTCACATGACATACTTTCCCCTGACAAAGCATACAAGAAAGGCTAGAAAACAAAGAACAGAACACACACACACAGACACACACAGAAAGATGAAGACACACACACAGATCAAGACCAGAGGAATCATGTGGCAGATCGGTTTGCCGTAAGAGAAAACATGTTTTTAACTTTTGCATTTAACATCGAAAGAAAAACAAACTGCAAATACAGCAACGTATAATCAGACAACAGGATGCCCCCAAACTGAAAACCCTGCCGCCAGCACAGCCTGTCTCAACGGGCTGGCAGCACTGCGGGGAGCTTAAATATTCAGGCAGACTTTACATTATATATAGAATATTT
>JABFEA020000119.1:8463339-8491400 GCA_019775915.2 Cyphomyrus plagiostoma | reverse complement strand
CCCCCCCCCCCCCCCCCCCCCCCCCCCCCCCCCCCGCCCCCGCCCCGCCCCCCCCCCCCCCCCCCCCCCCTCAGTCATTATGACGTAAAATGAATTTGTTATATGTACCATGAAAGTGGTCAAATTAGCGGTAAATGCAGCCTCCAAGATGCATTTAACACCAAGAAGGAGTTAATGAGAGGGGCAAACTCCAACAGAGTGTTGAAAGCAGCCCAGGCGAGCCAGGCTTTCGTTTAGCAGTAAACGCGGCGGTGACGCCTCACGTGCCAGGAACTTCACTGCCTCTGCTGGCGAGCAGGGCAGGGCACCGGGGGGCCCAGCTCACCCGTGATCGGCGCTTCCACCTCCAGCATGCACTTCTCCTGGCGCAGGATGCTGGCCCCGTCATTGATGATGCGCAGAGCCGCCTCCTCCTCCAGTCGGCCCTCCTTCACCAGGTGGCTCTTCAGCACCTCCACCTTGGGCTTGCCGTTCTCATAGAGCTCCTTCATGGAGAGGCGCGTGGTGGGCGGGTACGGCACCCCTGCGAGAGACACGCGCCATCACTGCGCTGGCGGGGAGGCCTTCCGGCGTCACCCATTTCACACGCTCCTCCTCCCAAATGGAGGCGACTACCTGGAGCTCAGCGAGCTTTCAGCTTCATCTCATCATCTCACTACTGAGCACTAAAGTATGACTATAGGTTCTTGTCAGGTCTCAATAAGGTGTCCCAGTCAGAGGATGTGGAAATGATGGAGGACTGTGATAAAGTGGGACGGAAACAGTTTGTGTGTGTGTGTGTGTGTGTGTGTACGCACGCCCATTATCACTGTCACAGGGGATAGTGGACATATTAAAAGCAGCAGCCACTGGACCCTTATTTGTATGCAAGGCTGCTTCTTCACCTTACAGACATGTAAGCTCCTTCGTGAGGTCTCAGCCACAGCCATTAAATTCACCGCCAGCTCTCGCGCTCTTCTAGAAAATCAAGCCAGGTTCCTTTGGAGGACCAGACAGGGCACATCGAGGAATTCTGGGGATTGTATTTCTACGCAGGCCACTCCTGCAACCAGTCAGGGCTAACAAGGGCTCTCCTTAACGGAGAGATCCACAGCGTCTGTGCGGCCCTGTTCAAACTAACCGGGGATCAGCAGACCTTGGATTTGTGCAGGCGGAGTGTGGCCTAGGGAACGGGACAGCATGACCACAAAGTATAACAAAAACAACACCCAGCCCATGGAGTTGCTGGGGAGCAGCCCGGATCTCGTGGCCCTGACTGTCAGTGTAACAGTGTCAGAGCTGAGCCGTGCAGCATTAAAAGCTACATGCTTCCCAGATCCGGAGCCCAGGTCCCACTCGTCACAAACAATGTAATACGGGATGTGTGATCGGCAGCCGGACCAGCTGGTTCTGAGATCGCGGCGGCTAAAAGCGACACTCTCCACAGCCCCCGCACACCAGCCCGCCGTCCCGCCCCCACAGCCCCCGCACACCAGCCCGCCCCCACAGCCCAGCAGCGGCGCGTAGAAGCCCCAGTTGCCCACCTCGCCAAGTGTCACAGCAAAGCCAGCCACTTAAAGGGAGTGAGTCACCGCGAGAAACCAGCGGGCAGGTCAAACGCCCTCCAGGGCCCACATCGCACTCTAAAGGCAGCACACCTGAGCAAGGGGGACCTCTCTGAATGCAGAGTGCCTCGTATTCAGACACATTTCGGCTGCTTGAGAAGCTTTAATAAGCAATTTGCTGAAAAATTCAAAAACAGGTGCTCATTCAAATTGAGGCTCTCAGGAGGCAAATTGCACCAGAGCCCTGACCCTTGTGGATTGACTGCTCAAACCTGATGGTTTTGCGTTACCAGAGCCAAGGCGTGTGGAGGAAGCAGCCCCACTACGTCTTTGCTTAGGGGGAGCATTTTGGGGTCTCCTGGGGCTGTATGGGTGACGCCTCAAGCACAAAAACTACAAACTCAACTGAAGGCATTCATTCTCAGGTCTATACCTGGAGTCAAAGAACTCTGCCCTAGTAAAGGATCCACACACTTATGATTTACCAGTGACTGTCTGCTACCGAGCAACACGTCTGACTAGAGCGCCGAGATCTCAAAATACTCAGAGCAGCCCTAGATCTAGATTGGCCTGTACTCCAGGTAAGGAAAAGAACACAGGAAACAAGGTAGAAATGGTCCTTCAGCAAACATGATGTCCTTCTGAAATTTCTGATCAGAATGTCCCAAGTTCAAAAGCCAGCCTGGCCTCCCCCTCGAAATCCCTTGGCTGGTGCCTGGATGTCCCTGGTTTGTCATCGGTGAGGTTATTAACCTGCTACTCATTTCTGTCACAAGGCAAATCAAACGCATTTGCACAGTTTTTGATCAAAGTACCCGCAGAGCACCAGACACCTTCTGACGGTTATTAGAGGTTCCTCTGAGGTTCCTTCAGAGCTACTTATTGTGTTTACAACAAAACTGAACATATCCAACGTCATTCTGACATCTGACAACAGAACACACCATTGTTTTTCACAAAAAGAAAAATACATAAATGCGACTCCCACTATCACAGATAAACACAGCCAGTTGAAACGTAGGAGGAAACG
This sequence comes from Cyphomyrus plagiostoma, assembly GCA_019775915.2. Lineage (NCBI taxonomy): Eukaryota > Metazoa > Chordata > Actinopteri > Osteoglossiformes > Mormyridae > Cyphomyrus > Cyphomyrus plagiostoma. Next base: position 8,488,826 of record JABFEA020000119.1, on the reverse strand, counting down.
ACCTGGCGTTCCAGCATGATGACAACCTCCACTTCTGGTTTTATTCACCGTAATTTAATTACACGACATAACACTTTATAAATGAAGCGAGAGCTGTGTTCGCCTCTTCGTCAATATGACAAGCAGCGTGCAATGTTTATTTGGGGATCTGAATGCAGTAAAAGGAAGACAAATGCACACAGCCAACAAACAAAGGATACATTATCACAGCTGGGTCTTGGTCATTGTCAGATACACAAACCAAATGCTTGTCAATTAACATCTAAATCTACCTTTCCCAACACTGATTAGCCTCTGCTTTTCAGTAGCCTGAATGCTGAGCAGAGAATAATTAAGAAAGAGGAGAAGATGAGGTTGGCCCAACACCTGAGTGAGGAGAAGGATTTCCAGCCACTTACTGATATCACCAACCTTCCACGTGCAGCTGAACTTCTAAAGCATTCTCCAAATTCCATTCTATTTTCATAAAGGGAAACATGGGAACCCTTCAGGAAATCAGCTGCAAACTGCAGGCCTGTAGTGAGGAATCAGACTCCGTGTTTTCAGTGGGGTCACACTAATTGGACAGGCTTCTACAAACACCCTGAATAGGCGGATAATCTTTCGTTTAAAAGTTGTGGAAGATTCAATGATAGACTAAATGAAAGACCCCCCCCCCACTTGCAGTCCTAACCAGATCACTGCACTTTGTTTAACAATGTCTGACCTGTGGCACGTATTGTAGGTCAACGCAGGCGGAATGCAGATATGGAGAAGCCCTGAAATGCATATAGCCAACCTGCAGAATCTGAGTGAAACGCAAATGAAGAGAGATGATGGGGATGGCGCCCACAGACGTGCAGAGACACATGGGCTAACTCTGCCCTTTGAGGGGCTATTTTAGGCAGCAGTACTGAGAGGGTTCCCTGTGAGTCTCCTCATGACAGCACTGCCCTTGAGGGGGGTGGGGGCAGGAGGGGAATTCCCCTCTCCAGCTATCACATCTCCGGAAGGGCAGGCCGCCTGCCGTCCCACGGAAGGCCTGTGTGGGTCTAGTGTTACGGCAGCAATGCGGCGCTCAGGACGTGGCAGCTGGACCAGCTGGTTTTGAGAGCCCCGGGGGAGACACTGACCTAAATTCTAGTTAGAGTATAAATACACTGTGGGCTCACAATGTAAGCCACATTTTGTCAAGAACACTCAGAAATGTTAGCAATCCGGCACAATTCAACCAGATTTCAACTTCTCTCTCCCAGGGAAGTGTCCCTGCAAAATGAGCTCAAGGGGTTTTTGTAGGGGATGTGACACATTTAAGGAAAAAAAGTCAACCCCCTTTCAGAGACAGACAACCAAACCAAGCCAGTATCCACCAAATTAGATGGGAGCAATAAGGGTCATTAACCTCCCTCTCAATCCTCTACGTGGCGTTCAAACTCTGCAGGCCAATCCTGGGTCCTGAACCAGACGGAACCTCCAGACCCGGGTCAACACTACTTGAGTCACATAGTGCATAGTGATGAGTCACATAGTGCAGTTACTACAGAGCAGCGGAAAGATTATTTTCGGTGAAAGAGTGATGCTGCCGAGAGAGAGTGTTTCTCTAATCTTGCTCTGCTATCCACACACACACAAAACTGCCTTAGACCTGCCCTTTTTGCAGGGGTACAAGATGCTGCCCACCTGGAAAGCACTAACTTGGTCTTGTAACCTCATTGCTCGTCCATAAGTTAATCAAGCCCACTGGCTGAGCTTCCCTCATCACACCTGGCTGATGCCTCAGCAGGTAGGTCTGTATGAGGAAGAAAGTCACAGAGGTGAAAACCCCAGCAATGCTCAGGTGAGCAGACGGGACATCCAAGCCTGACGTAATGAGACTGATCACATCATATTGCTTTTAATCGCACAAACAAAAGTACTATATAATGGCATCCAGGACGATAATGTTACAGGAATCCTGTTTTAAAACTTAAGCTTTAAAATTATGATGGGTAAGTCGACAACCTTATCTACTATAACACCATTCAACAGACAGGGAATGAGCTGTAACTTAAGGTTAAGTTAATGTTCCAGGTAGGACCAGAGAGGAGCCAAGCCTTCCCAGTGAGGGAATGCGTCATTACACAGTGGTATTCCTAATCACACAGCAGATTAATCACACACGAAATTTATAACCACTCTGGGTTGGGGGAGCGTCAACCATGAGACATCACGTTCATTCTGTGCCCCACACACGCAGGCACACACACACAGACACGTAACACGGAACGTGATCACGCAACGCACAGTGACAGAGACAATGGCGATACAGCCGGAGATTCAGCTGCCTCCTTTGAACTTCAGTCACATGGCAACACTTCACACAGTGAAGTGGGGGGGGGGGAGCAGCAAGAGGGCTCAAACTGCGACAGCAGTGAACATTTTTTCATCCCAATATGCCCCGAACACACTCAAACATAAATACATCTGTTCCGTCCCCCGCATGATGGTATGATGTAATCCATGGACAAACACAAAGATAAGCCCAAAGTGTAAGTGCTGGGACCTCAAAATTCAAACCCCAAAGCCCTAAATAAGGAGGGTTAGCACCTGCCCAATTAGAGCTCTCAGCTTCCCAGGAGAAATCGTGCCAGTGATGCCAGAGACAGATCTCTGAACTAGTTCACTTCACACGATGTTTCTGGTTTCAATCTATAGCTCTTGCTTCCACTTGTTACCATCAAAAAGCCAAAAGGCACAATCAAACAGCTGCTGGCAGTCATCCTGCAACAAAGCAAAAGACAGATACAAACTCTACTTAAAAAGGAAGGAAAAGAAGCTGTGACTGAGTAAAACCCGAGCATGACAATATGACAACGTTTGTGAACGATGCCTGTGACAGCTGGCATCGAGAACAACTCATCTGAATATTTGCCAGGTTTTTTAGTTAAGGTGCAGGCCACTGGAGTGGTCTTCAACAGCATGGAACATGGAAGAAAAGCAGAACCTTCCTTTGAGGCAAGTCCAAAATACTCAAACATAAGGTGAGCAGGAAATGCAACAAGTTTGGTTGCCTTTAAGTAGGGGTCTCCAACTCCGGTCCTGGAGATCTACTATCCAGTAGGTTTTCTATCCTACCAGGCTTCAGATGAGCCATACCTGTTCTCAGGTAAATACCAGGAACAGGTGTGGCTCATCAGAAGCAAAGTGGGACAAAAAACCTACTGGATAGTAGCTCTCCAGGCCCGGAGTTGGAGACCCCTGCCTTAAAGCTTACTGCTGGTTTACAGCAGCTGACTGAAATTAAAATCCCAGTAAACGCCATCTGAATCGACAAGGTACCCACCCAGTTAATGAGGGCTGTGGAGTTGGACGAAGCATATCTTACACCTACCTGCAGTTCTAAGTAACTTTCCTGAAGTCGTTAAGTCAGTTAATTAAAACACACCGTTTTAAACATGCAAAGGCCTGAGAGATTGACACTGGGAGCTCCCATCCCAGGAACATTCCTGGTTAACCCAGAGACGACTCTCTGACTCCTGGCCAAAGAATCCTCCCAAAAGGTCTTGCATCAGTGAAGAGAAACTGGAAATTTGCTGAACTGCTCAGCATTAGTCACCTGGTCGCCTGCCAACAACTTTATGGTCCCAAAGGTTCAGGAGACCTGCAAACGCTCTCGAAGAACACCAAAGAAAAATTACAGGCCAAATCAATTTCACTTTAGATTCTCGCAAGAGGAAAATGCTCCACTACCAATGACAGGGTACAGATATTCAAAGGCGAAGAGGGAAAATGAGAAAGAGAGAGGGATAGGTGAGGCAAAGGAGTCACATGACTCTGGCGGAGAAACACTGGGCTCATGCATGATTAATGGCTGAGTAATGACATGGGCAGGGAAGCAGCCCAGGAGGTTGCGTTACAATCTTGAAGTGCACAAGGGTGAACGTCCTGTTGGGAAATGGCCACCGTGAGACACACAGAGGCCCACGAGGGTAAGGCCACCCGGGGAGAGGAGAGCCACCGTCACTCAGTCATCAGCAGCTGCACTCCTTAGCAAGAGGATCCGCGCTTAACCCTGGACACCATCTTTCGCTTCACTAATACTTCAGCCACTTCTCTTTAGGGTTATATTTTGCGGCACTGCAGCTAAACAATGTTTCAGGTCACGGGAAGCTGAAGAAAAGTGGGCAGAAGGAGGGCTTGACACTACTTGCCATGGTAACTGCTTCTCAGCAATACCATCAGCCGTCTGCTCAAACAAGGCAGTCACATCCAGACAGAACTTAATGACTTTTCTTCGAGACGGCATCTACCTCAGAGACACGCGAGACAGATTTTCTATCACTCTTCCACAGCGAGCATTGATCTTGATGTGATGTGGCTGCTGAGAAGGCAGCTCATTGAAGCAGATTTAAGTTAACCGTTGTACCCTTTGTAAAAGCCAAGCCTTCATGGCTGGCAGTGGGAGCTTTTGGGCAACAGTTTATGCTGACATTTAAGCATTTAGCTGATGTTCATTTGATGTAACATACAATTTTACCCTTAACTTTTAACCGTAACTTAATTTTACCCTTCATTTGGGTTTATAATATTGAGTTTATTCATGCCTCAAGGGGACAAGACAAAGACCTGTCAGAATACGTGTTCATTTGATAAATCCACTGATCAAGACAACCTTGAGTGAAAACAAATAATATCACAATACAATTCTGAGTCCTTTACAGCTTAATCCATGGAGGAATAATACAAATATTGCTAATTCTTCTGAAGACTGAAGTATAAATGAGACAACACACTCCCTAACGGCATTTAGAACCACACAGCCCATATACTCATTCAGCTGTGCTTTAAATTATTCATCTTCCTTTGATGGTTTGATTTAAGGCTAGCGAGAGGTAGAACTGCCACTCAAAACCAAAATTACTGCTAGATCTGAGGATGTCAGATATTGAAAAGCAAGCAGACACTCCCCAGAGATCTGTCTGAGTGGTAGATTTAACAGAAAGTTATTTTTTAATAATAATAATAATTTTATATATACACACACACACACACACACACACACAGTTTTCCTTTTGACCCAAAATCCAAATTTGGCATGAGTTTCACTGCAATCAAAAGTGGAGCACGCAAGTCCATTAAATTTGTGGCAAGTCCATGCTATTGTTTCACTCCTTTGCAAATGCGGACTACTTTTAAAATCCATACGCTTCCACTTTCCATAGCAAACTGATTCCAGATACACCTGTGAGCCTATGGGGCATAGCGATGCTTGCAGAAAGCACAGGAACTCCAGTTCCATGTATAGCGTGGATATGGCAACCTGACACCAAACAGACAGGGAAGGGGGAATAGCACAAACATGGCAACCCATACACTAGTGTAAAACAATGCCAGAGAATATTATTACTCTACGTTTTATTCTTCACTTTTACACTTTTGAAGGAGCCAAAGATGCTTACTTACTTAGCATAGTTATTTGCTTATTTACATATAACAAAAGAGAAACACAGTACTATGCAAATGTCTTAGGCCCCGGGGTTGGCAAGCTATGGCTCACGATCCATGGGCGGCTCTGAGCACGAGGCTACGGCTCTTCTCAGAATGATATGACATGAAAAAGTGAATGATATATTGAATGACAATGTGAATGACATATGGTAATACTTTCAGAAATATAAATCATTTATTTATAGGTTAATATATACCTGGGTGATATGATCAAAAATTTATATCACGGTATTTTAGTTTCACGGTTATATCAGTTTCATGGTATGCAACGGTATTTTTTTTTTTTAATATAACTGGCCGTTCACCACATTTTACAAGACACATTTTTGTTTTATGTTTTTGCATTGTTCCCACATTGACTATATTATTTTATTATTAGCCATTGCACCTACTTTAATAACATACAGCTAACGCGTCTGTCGGCTAACTGCTTATAGTTAAACGGCTAATGTTAAGGTGTGCGCCGGCCAAGTTAACATTTTTGATAAGTGTTTAATAGTTCAGTGTTGCTGGAACACGAGCTTTACTGACCTTGCGAAATTTAAGAACATTTCTCAAAGACCAGGATGACGGTCTTTAAGATGCTTCTCCAGGTGTGACGTGCTACTTTACTTCGTTGCCACAACTTTGTAGCGCCGTTTGCATAGAGACTCATCGACATCCTTAGCCTTTCCATGCTCGTCTACAAAATACTTCTAAATGGCACTTCTGTGGGGTTTTTTTTCTTTTCGCTAAAGCAGCTTACGAAGTGCCTTCAACTGCAGCAGTGTCTAGTGAAATGGTATGCTTTCCAGAGTTTTCTTCAGTGTCCGAGATTCGATGTAGGCTTCAAAGTTTATTGGCATCCCTAATTCTTTCATATACTTTTTGAAGTAAATAGTCGCCACGCCTTCCCAGGTCTTCGTAAAGTCATTATATTTTCTCCGATCTACATTATAGCCAGCTGAGTTCAGAGTGGTGAGGACATTTTGCACTGCTTGGTCAGCACAGTTACAAGTAGTGAAGTGGAGAGTGGAGGGCAGACAACTGCAGAGCCAAACGAACTTGGGTGAGGGAGAATACTATCGCTACAGAACTGAACAATATTGTGATATTGGTCACCTTTACGCTGTTACACATCCAAGTGATTTAAAACTGACATTTTAAAAACATTTTAAAAATCGTATCTCAAACCCTCCTCTCTGTCCATTGGAGCTCTTTGAAAATCTTGTGTCAGACATTTAGGATAAAATGGCCCTGCTTTAAAAAGGCTGAAAACATCCATCTTAGGCAGTCAAAGAAAATGTTTAAATTATCTTCATGTTGGTCTAAAACTATGATTTTTATGCCTGTCAAAGTGTACCAGCTTAACCCCTACAAAACCTCTCCTAAAATCGCCGTAGTATTTGCAGCAAACAAATATACACCCATAAATTTTTTGACACAACTACTACACCGCCTCTTACGGCTAATCAATACCTCACAGAGTTAGTTTTAACTTATTAATTATCTATGTGAGGTGGTTGTGAAATGTAACAAATACATGGAATGGCTGAGGTGCCCCTGAGGAGAGGTTTGGGAACTGAAGCTGTATTCATCTAGCTATCCGACTAGCTATCAACAGCTTTTGGGAGAAGAGAAGAAATACTTATTCGTTTTTTTTTTTTTTATTATTGTGTTACTCTTAATTTGAATATGCTCTAAAGTTAAATAATGTTTTTGTTCTGAGAAAATATACACATTCAACCCAGATAAATACTTCTATAAAGACTTTTGCACTGTGCTGTATGTATAAAACTACTGCATAAAAATAATTACAAAATGCACTACAGTAGAGTAATGCAATGTATTCATTATGTATATATGACATACAATAATGCAATAATTAGAGTATACCATAATATTACTGTGGTATACACCATGTTATACAGCAGAAACAAATATTGTAGCTGAAACAATGGAGCAGGAACAGGGAAGATGAGAAAAGATAAACAAAGGAGACGATGCTTATTGAGCATACAGGGCACCAGTAGGTAGAGCAGGGAGGAGGCAGGCTGAATAAAGGGAACTGGAAAGCCTGGGAGAACAACAGGGTTTGCAAGTGGGGAGTGTGGAGGAATTTAGGAAACCTGGGACCAGGGAATTTCACAGGCAGGGTACCACCCTGGAGAAGGCTCAGTCCACAAAGTTACGTGGTTTAGATGGAAGAAGACTGAGAAGGCCAGGAGGATGATCAGAGGGAGGCTGAGGGCGTAAGAGCGGGGCCGAATTAATGAGGATGGGGGCCCTTGGGCTTGAGACATTCTGGGGCCCTACCAACCGAAAATACTTTGGAGTATACAAAATAATAAGTGCTTACATCTTGCAGCTAGTGAAGTGGTAGCAATAAGGGTTAAAAAGGGTCAATATGCACAACCTTGTAACCTTTCTGCTGAAAAACATTAAAGCCAATTAGGAATAAGCAGGTGTGACAGACATACGTGTAAACAAATGGATAAAAAAAAAGAAAAAACACTTCGACACAATTCGCTTGCACTCCAGAGTTTTACTCAACTAAGGTGCCTGCTGTGAAAGAGAAAGATTGCTGAGAACCTCATAAGGGAGGAGAATGATCTTGAAAGTCACAGAGTGCAGGAGAAATATGAGAAGGGGTCTGAACACGCGTGTGAAGGCGGGCTGCAGAATTCTGGACCAGCTGAATCTTGTGACCCTGGAGGCATTCCCTACGAGCATGGATGGCCGAGATAATGGTACGGAGGAGGAATTCAGAGGTAGGCTTGGCGAGAAAGGAACGGATTTCGGCTTGCAGGAAGTTGCAGACTGAAAAGGAAGGTTTTGACTGTAAAGGAAACAAGGGGCATCAAACAAAAGAGAATCACTTACAAGACACCCTCTGGCCCATGCAGGTGGACACCAAAAATAAAGTCTCCCAAACCTAGCCACTGCAACCAGGCGACAGATGAGATGACCCTGCTTACTCAGGTGCCCCGCACTGCGGTTCAAAAACAGTCATATTTTTAATACCTCAGATACCAGACAGGATACCATAGAAGCCTTGGGGCAACCATGTGTCTATAAACATGAGCTTTTGTTTTCACATATACGCTTCTTAAGTGTATTTTATCAATTTTAACCCTGCAGTCACTTAGCATCAGATGTGCTTCCTGAACATCTGACTTGAACAAGTTCTCTCTGAATGCACCCTTATGAGGTTTCATTCGGGGGGCAGCAGACTAGTGTCAGCACAGTCATGCTTGCTGGGGGCCACCCGCCTGTCTGATGTCCCAATGCACCGTGATGTCAAGGCTAGCTGTAGCTAAAATAGCCAGAACTCGGTCCGGTTTATTTTTATATAACATCCTTGACAACAACCCAGCCTCAGAGCCCTTAAAAATAGTGGCATTACAAGCAGAATTTGGAGAATACGACTCCTGGCGCTCTTTCGTCGCCTCGTCTCTTCTAATCGCGACGCTAATTCATTTCATCATTCGTCCGTTCCTTCCTTTTTAGCGCAGGTCTTGATGCAATCCTGCACCCTTTTCAGGCGACGGCCAGCAGTTTAGGCAGTGAAGGTTCCTGACAGACACAGCCACCAGGGAAAAGGAGGCTCAGTCAGGAGTTTTACGTAGGACAACATGCCTCTGGAAGCCATTCGTGACTAGTGAGGGAGAACAAACAGGAGGACACGGACAGACACTCGAGCTCGGAGGGGACAAAATGCAGTGAGGGAATGTGTGTGCGTGTGCAAGGGCCGGTTTCAATAAAAGCCACCCAATGCTGCCCCCGGCCCACCCAGGGCAGTCACTCCGAAATAGAGCTACCCTCCATGCCTCACTTGATGAGCTGTCCCTTCCACTCCCACTTCCACTCCCCTTCCTGGCAATCTCACAGCGGCAGGGCTTCCCCAAATTCCACTGTAGGATAGAGTACACAGTACCGCACTGACCTGGGGACCTCAGAGCACATGGGTGGGCGCGGGCGGGGGTGTTACCATCTTACATTCAACCTCAAACGCGCCTCTACTCCAAGGAATTCTTAAGATGTTCCAAGTCTGTCAGGGTGTCAGTAAAATGATACCAGAAGGGCTGCTGTCCTCCATACAGCCAATAATAACTAAGAGGGACTGGGTGTGTATTGTGGTTACCAGTGTGGACATTAGTGTAGGTTATCCAGACTAGCAAGCCCTCCCTTCGGGCACAAAGACGACACGTTCATTGTGATTCGCCTTAAAACTGGATCAAGAGCAGCAACTCCTGGATCCCTCCCCCCCAACACGGACATGCTGACCTAAGAGCAAGACTTGCCCTTACATGCGCCTCCACATTTCAATTTGCCACAGCCCTGAGCTTTATGTGGATTTCCCCACCGTGCTGCCAAGCCTGGGACATAGACAGCACAGGGTGGGGGCCCAGGGCCCGGCGTGGGGTGAGGCCATGACATGCTAAGAGTAGCCCGCTTCCGACAGGGAAGCACTGACTGAACAGAGTGCCTTTCACGCAAATTCAAAGACAACAGGATCGCCGTATTTTGACAATATTTTATATTCATTTGATCAGATCCATGCTTTAAAATATGTGTTTTATTCCTGGTCACCATCTTATGTGGTATTACATAATACGTACACACAAGTTTGGCACGAGCCTCAATGAACTGGTGAAGTTGCTCAAGTCTTTTCAGCCCAAGGCTTAAATCAGATGCCTCCCTGAACGGCGACATGCTTTTACATGACTGGGTTGTTGGACCCATACCGGGGAAGGTTCATGGGAACACCATGAGCTGCTCATGTCAACAGCAACCCATGCGATTAAATCAGCATCAAACTAATCCACATGCTCAGATCAAACACGGTGCCCCAGCACTCTCCAGGAGCACTCAAAGCCCTTGGAGATAACAAAATCAAAATCAAACCATCTTGTTATTTTTTCTTTCCCTCCTTGATGCCGGCGGTCTCATTATGTGGCCTTCACAGGCTTTGGTATATAAGAAAGTGCACTTTCAAGGCGCGCAGGGCCCTGCGCTTGGGAGCACCGGGGTATGTGTATGCGTGCTGCTAGATGACACAGAAATGCCTCATAAATGGCAACATAAAAACATTCAGACCCTGAATATAATGATAAACAAGACACGGACATTTGCCCAACTGGAGGAACATGCGAGTTATGTATCATCAAGTCTGATTCTTAATGAACTCATTCGTTATTTAAAAAGTAAAAAAAAAAGTCTAAAGTATATTTCAAGATAGCCGAAAACAAAAACTGGATTTCACTGAAGAATTATAGTACTGAACATAATTGCCTCCATATTCATTTACAAATTTGTGTCATTTATTAATACCAGTTTTATCGGAGGTCAGTCACGATGGGATTTTTATTTTATTTTTTTTGGTGCATGCAGTCCACTGCACACAAGAGCAAAACGACTTAAATATAACTGAGACATGTTTAAATTCCTCCTACGGGGACGTTTAGTTACACAAGCCGGAGTGGTGACAGCACTGAATTCACCTGTGACATTCACCAGGGGGTGGGGTGGGATTAATTAATTCTTCAGATCCCCTCCCAGGACTGCAGCATTTAAACCCGTCAGGTGCTGGTAGTCACGACTCCCGCCAGCTTGCGTGTGAAACGCATTAATCACCGTTTCTCTCCCTTGATCCTTGAAAATGCCCCCCTTGTGCCCCTTCCAAGTTTAGTTGAAACCAAATACAAGGCTCATCAGACGACCGACATAATTTGCAAAAAATAATAAAATATATTTTTTAAAAAAGTCGTTGCTTCAAAATCAGTTAACATATCAGACGTATAAAATTAGTCGACAAATAGCGCCAAAGACAGCAAACGACATATTTAAAACACATACAAACATATTATATGCACAGCCATGCGGAGTTCCGGGGATGCACATACATAACATGTGCGCCTATATACTGGGGTCTCCCGACGTAGATATGCCGCAAATTCAAGTCGCGTTTCAGTGCGCATCGCAGCCCCGGAGTCTGCAGGTTTCCTGTCTCTTAGAGAAGAATAAACCCGCCAATAAACCCGAGAAAACACCCGAGAACCGCAAAGGCGCTTTTTTTACAGCCCTTCCGTGTTACTGTTGCATTCGCGTGTCGATTACTTCTTTGACAGCTGCTGAACAAAACTTACAGCGGCTACAGCAGGACCTTTTCAATCATTCGGATAGCTACAAAAATGCTCTAAATTATACCCACCCTCCCCCGGAAAAAAATCAAACAAAATAGTAAAATAAAAACTGAAAATGAACCGGAAACCAGAGGCTGCAGCTGGACGGCAATTTAAAGTGTAGGGAAACGTGGTCGGAGGTGTAGAGTGCCTATGTGCCTGGATAACGCCCTGTCGAAGAAATTCAGTCGTGTGTGTGTGCAGAGGGGTGTGTAAAGGACAAATGTGGAGATAATCAGCGAATAACAGGGTTTAAACCCCATCAATTGCGTCCAGCTGGCCGACGACGCCGAGGGGTCGTATCACCCAGGTTTAGGTCCACCCCTCAACGCCCCGAACTGGAGGCAGACCGGTGAATGTCAAAGTATTATAGCCCAGAAACCTCCGCTAACCCCCGAGGAAGAAAGAGACCCGGCATCTTACCTTTAATCGGCCGATCGGTGGTAGATTGCTTGTTCATCTCCTTTCCTGACATCTCCGGACTTTGTCCGGCAGCTAACGAGCTGAGACCGTCCCTCGGCGTAACCGGCGATGTAAATTTGCCAGCCGACTATGCTAGCTAGCGGCGATCTTTTCCGTTTTGGTCCCGAATAGTAGACCCAGGACACCAACCCCCCCTCCCCGAAATGAGACTCCTCGTCTAGGCTGGTTTCAAGATGAAAAAAACTATTGAGGGAAAGGGGAAAGGGGGAAACTCAGCTTCTGTCAACGAAATTGTGACTAATTTTATTTTTATTATTTTGCATTCGGTGTCCTTTAGTAGCTATCCAGCTGCTGTCAATTTCTATCAGAATCGACGAAGCCAGCGGAGGTACAAGAGGGGAAAAACTGTGAAGATCTAGCTAATTTAGCTGCTTCCTCATTGAGGAAAAACCTGCTATCTAACAATACAAAATAACACACGAAATGTCCATTTGATTCGTTCAGCTGCTTCTCTGCCTGTTGGCTTTGGTACGGTACTGACCCGATCTGCCTTCCAGTCCCTCTTCGTCTTCTTTCGGATTAAACTGTAATCCACCGCAAGCGGATTTCCTACAACATGGCGGCATCAAATCGATAAACGCACTGAATTGTGGGTACTGAAGTGCGACGAACGTCTTACGGCCAAGATGGTATTTTTAAAAACCCCTACAATTCCCGAACAACTTCACTTTTGACGATTTCTAGTTTGAAAAAGTGTTTGGTGTATGGGAAATGTATTTTATAGCGACGTCATCGAATTCGTGACATTCAGACTACACATTAAAAGTAATCTAGACGTTAAGGGAAATAAACAAATAGATATATAATTTAACTATATTTTGAATTATATAATATGATTTATTTAACTAACTGGATCAAATAACGAGAATAACGTTTTGAGTAGCGTGTGGGTTTGGACTACCTTTGTTTGTCCGGACAGTCTAGGTTCGAATCCTAGAACCAGCAGTGTAACAATATCATCGTTTTGCCATTAATCCTAACGACGATTGTATTTATTTGTCTAACGGCGTGAAATGCGTGTACCCTCTATACCTTTACTTGGCATTTTATTTTGAACCAATTCAAGGTTCCTCTGTTGGCGATTTTTAGTGAAGATAGAATCTCGGTATGACCCTTCTAGCGTGACTAACAACCATGTCCCTTACACACATCACATTATCTCAGAGGACAAAATGTATTTCTGTCTGTTGCTTCTAATTCAAATTGAGAAGAAATTACCCAGAGATGATTAGTTGACATGAAAATGACTAGCTATATCCTGTAACATTTGTGGGTGGACGAGGAATCCGGTGATAATTTAATTTTATAATTTTCCAGCAGATGCTTTCTCCAGTGAATATTGCTTATCGTAAATGAACACTGCTTCTAACTTGTATACAATTAAATAATTCACAACAAATATGTTGATTAAAGCTGTTTTACCTCTTGCATTCAGCGCTCGTTTTTCATTAGCAAAGTTCTTTACTGAAATACAACATACACTAAAATGGGAACTGAAAAAAGTCCATTTCAGGAGGTTTTATAGGCCTATAATACGATACCATATTATACGACGGCTCTCTAGTTAATAGCTATTAGAAACTACTGACACCTTCAGTACATAATGACACCTCAATCATATAATAACCATATAACATGAACTACATTCAGCGTTCCGTCCTTCTCTTCTATTTTGAGAAATATACAATAATGGTTTTAAAATGCAAATTAGTCTTTCAGTTTACTATTTGGAAAATTTAATCTCTCAAAACAAATTAAAAGTGTAATAATCTTAAATCTACTCTTATGCACTGAAGGATGCATCATAGATATCTAAATACTGGTTTGTCAATTGAGCTAAATAACAATATTCGTTTTTTTTTTTTGCCTATGGTAACATCTTAACCCATTTCTGGTAAAAGCACATTATTCCCAACACGGCTACTGGTCAGTGTTGAAGCCGTATATTTTTAATGTACAGATGTCGTAGCCAAGAATTTTCAGAATGACACAAGTATTAGTTTTCACAAAGTTTGCTGCTTCAGTGTTTGTAGACCTTTTTGTCAGATGTTTCTATGGTATACTGAAGTACAATTTAAAACATTCCATATGTGTCAAAGGCTTTTATTGACAATTACATTAAGTTTATGCCAAGAGTCAATATTTGCAGTGTTGGTCCTTCTTTTTCAAGACCTCTGCAACTCGCCCTGACATGCTGTCAATCACCTTCTTCTGGGCCAAATCCTGACTATTGGCAACCCATTCTTGTATAATTGATGCTTAGAGTTTGCCAGAGTTTGTGGGTTGTTGCTTTTTCACCCACCTCTTGAGGATTGACCACGAGTTCTCAATGGGACTGAGGTCTGGGGAATTTCCTGGCCATGAACCAAAAATGTTTATGTTTTGTTCCCCGAGCCATCTAGTTATCACATTTGACTTTGGGCATGGTGCTCCATCATACTGGAAAAGGCGTTGTTCATCTCCAAACTGTTCTTGAATGGTTCGGAGAAGTTGCTCTTGGAGGATGTTTTGATATCATTCTTTATTCATGGCTGTATTCTTTGGCAAAATTGTGAGTGAGCCCACTCTCTTGGCTGAGAAGCAACCCCACATATATGAATGGTCTCAGAATGAGACCATTGTTAACCAGTGAGACCACTGTTGGCATGACACAGGACCGATGGTAGTGCTGACCTTCTCTTCTCCATACAGTCGTTTTTCTGGATGCCCCAAACAATCAGAAAGGGGATTCATCAGAGAAAATTACTTTATCTAAGTCATCAGCAGTCACATACCTGTACCTCGAATATCAGTCTGTCTCTGATGTTTTTCCATGGAGAGAAGTGGCTTCTTTGCTGCCATTCCTGAGGAAACTCTACACTGGTGGCGCCCGGATCTGACAGTTGAATCAACTTTAGGAGATGGTCCTGGTGCCTGCTGGACTTTCCTGGGCACCCTGAAGCTTACTTCGCAACAATTAAACCTGTCCTTGAAGTTCTTGATGGTCCAATAAATGGTTGATTTAGGTGCAATCTTACTAGCAGCAATGTCTTTCCTTGCAGGTAACCGTGGTTAACAGATGAAGAACAATGATTTCAAGCACCACCTTCCTTTTAGAGCATCTAGTCTGCTATTCTAACTCAATCAGCATGACAGAGTGATCTCCAGCCTTGTCCTCGTCAACAATCACACCTGTGTTGATGAGAGAAACACTGAAATGATGTCAGCAGATCATCCTTTTCTGGCAGGGTTGAAACGCAGTGGAAATGATTTTTTTTTGGGATTAAATTCATTTTTTATAGCAAAGAGGGACTTTGCAATTAATTGCAATTCATCTGATCATTCTTCATAACATTCTGGAGTATATGCAAATTGGCATCATGAAAACTGAGGCAGCAGCATTTGTAAAAATTCATATTTGTGTCATTGTCAAAAACTTCTGGCCACGGCTGTAGAATTGACATTTTTTTTGTCAGAACCTGCACAATGATATCATAGTTCCATATAACAACGAGTTGCTAAGACTGTAGTCTCTTCACTCAGTTTATCAGCATCTGTACTGGAAATGAAATTAATTTACCATAGCCTTCTAAGCTTCTTGTGTATGCTAATTAGAACAGTGACATATAATTTAATTACTGGTGCTTAGGAACTAACGCTCTTTATATTGTAGTTTAAGAACTAGGTTACAGCAGCAATATGGTTTATTCTATCTATAGGCCTATAAAGGGAGTAGCTTGAAAATAATATGTCCTTGAGTGATCATGGGTTACATTTTTGTGTGTCAGGATTTCAGTTATCATTTTTCTGTTGGGGCTCCATGGCAATTATGGCACATTAATACAGCAGACTGTTGGGTTTCAAAAATACTGGTCTAGGGAACTATAGGGGGAAAAATGCAGTACTGAAAATTGTTCCTCACTTTCTGATTGTGTAATCATGTCAAGAATAAAGACCCCCAAAATGTCTGTTTTTTTCCTTCTTTCTCACAGCTTTAACTTCAATTATTACTTCTTTTTTAGAAGAACCCATTAAATATAGGTCAGAAAAAGAGGTTAGGCTTTCAAAACCAAATTCTGCAGCTCGCTGTACTCATTTTACGTGTCCTGCCTTCTCACAGTCCTCTGAGATTCAACCACATAGATGGAAACATTCGCATGATGTGGCAGGAAGCTCCTGGACGTGTAGATACGATGGACTTTCACACACCTCCTGAACCCTCTTTGTGGTGAAGGCCACTTCCCTTGTAAAGAGAAGGTAAAACAATGCCATCATAGAGAAGTGAGAATAAACCAGAGGCCTGTATCACAAAACAGGATTTCTTGCTTAGCCAGGTAACTTACCAGATTTAAGGAAGTCTGGTCTGAACATAAGTTAATGAAAATAAAGTCTGTTTAAAGTGGGAACAAGTGGGAACAGTGACGAGTTATCTGGCTGAGCAAGAAATCCAGCTTCATGATGATCTTCTGAAGGGTGTTCTACAAAGCAGGATTTCTTGCTTAGCTGGATAACTTGTCGGATTTATGGTATAGTCTGAGCTAAATGTAAGTGAATGAAGATAAAGTCCATTTAGCCTAGACTGCCCTAAATCCAACAAGTTATCGGGTCAATCAAGAAATTCTGCTTTGTGGAACGTCCCCCTGATACTTGAATAATACACTGTGTTCCAAATAATTATGCATGTTAAATAAACATTTTGACTTTAGTTTTTCTGTGGAAGTTTCTGCTTGTGTTGTTTCTCCAGTCTGTTTAGATCACTGATGTCAATCTCAGACAGGTTTGATAATTAGTTTCCTAGGTGAGCCTAATTAAAGGGAAACTTTCTTAAGGATGTTGTCCCACATTATTAAGCAAATCAGTTTTTATACAGTATGGGGGAAAGCAAGGATGAAAAGGGTGAAATGGTGCAGTGCCTTGTTGAAAACATTGGGCATGTCACGAAAACTTAAGCATGATCATTGTGCTGTTAAAAAATTATGTGTGATTCAGAGAGGAAATATGAGATAAAGGCACGTCAAGGAAAGTTTCTGTCAGGCGATTGCATCGTATTAAGAGAGCAGCTATTAAAAAACCACTGATGAGCAGCAAGCAGGTATTTGAAGCTGCTGGTGCCTCCAGGGACCCAAGAAGCTCTCGATGCAGGATTCTCTAGAGGCTCGCAGTTGTGCATAAAGCTGTATTTCGGCCACCCCTAACCAATGCTCACAAGGAGAATCATCTGCGGTGAGCTCAGAAATACATGAAGACTAATTTTCAAACAGTTTTATTCACTGATCCAGATGGATGGAGCTCTGGATGGTTGAAGGATGCCCATCATGTCCCAAAAAGACTGCAACATCAGCAAGGAGGTGGCGGAGTGATGATTTGGGCTGGAATAGTGGGGATTGAGATGGTACGCCCTTTTAGGGTGCCTGAAGGTGTCAAAATGACCTTGCAAAATATATAAAGTTTCTAACTGACCATTTCCTGCCAAGGTATAAAAAGAAGTAAAATCATTTTCATGCAAGACAAAGCGCTATCCCATGCTGCAGAAGATATCATTGAATCTTTGGATGCTATATGTATAAAGGGAGAAAAACTCATGGTGTGGCCACCATCGTCCCCTGACTTCAACCCTATTGAGAACCTGTGGAGCTGAGATCTGTGAGGGTGGATGGCAGTAAACCTGCAAAAGGCAGCTCTAGGAGGCCATTCTGGCATCTTCAGATGAGATACAGGCACTATCCATACATGAGATACAGAAACTATCCATGGCCTTACAAGGTTGAGAAAGTTATGTCATTTGATATCAAGGAGGGTCTTATGTTAACCTGTAACTTGATCGGTAAGGATGTTTTTTGACTGAAATACCATTTGTTTTTCAGAAAAATTATCTACATGGAGCAAATATACATTAGAAATATACATGTCCTTTTTCAGTTCTTTACAGCCTACTTGATGGTTTGAAACTGTTATGCATAATAATTTGAGTCATTTGCAAAAACATACTGTTGCCATCATTGATAGCTTTGTTCAATAAAATCCAGGTTATTATATAACCTAATATAATTGCTGATGATTAAAAAATCATATTGAATCAAATTCACTGTTGACGGGATTGACTATTTAGGAAAAATGAACAAAAACAGCATATGCATAATAATTTGGAACACAGGGTATGTCACATGACCCGGCTGCTCCCCTGTGTTGTTCCCGTCATGTACATCTTCTCGAGCTTAGTGTTGTTCTTGGTCTTCAGCCATAGCTTGCCTACTCCTTTGTTACGTTGCCTTTGTCCTTCGTCGATCTCATTAAAACCCATTTACTCGCACCTGCATCCCAGCCTCCTGAGCCTTTCCCTTCACCCGCGCCTGGCAATCCATGACACAATCTTTCTGATTAAAAAAAAAGACGAATCAAAATGCTTACCATGTGTCAGGAAAAATACATTGCAGTCACCTCTTCACATTCACAAGGGTTAAGGGCAGAAGATCCCCACGACCGTGGCAAATTTGCGAATGATACTTGGGCCCATTATTAAAAATAGAAAAGTGACGGCACTGCCAAGTTTAAAAGTTACTGCAAAGAACACAAGATTTCACAGTCACAAAGCTAACTAACGCCTGAGTGATACTGGTTGGCAAGATAAAGACGTGAGGTATACCTAAGACGTGCGGTATACCCAAGACCAGAACAGGCAGTATTTAATTTTTCAAAAATAACTTTAACATTAAAGATTCACAGTAGTATGCACTTACACAAACGATTGACACATATTTTATGTAATCCAAATCCATTTTCAATATTGTTTACAGGTCATATTTTTGGTTTAAGCATAGTCCAAAATATTCCCATTTAATTGTTCATGGGCAACTAGGAACGGTGAATGTCAAATTTGCAAATCTGGAGAGGCGATTGTAGTTCCTAGCTGTGATAAATGGCTCAAAAAAAACAAGGCCGCAGCCACTCACACTGGTCAAGGACACTGGTCACAGATACTGGTCAAGGACACTGGTCAAAGACTACATTCCACGAGTCAGACCAAGGAACATATTGTGCCGGAGCAGTCTGTCAAGAGATTAGCCGACTCATGGTTATCCCACTGCCCTCATCACCCAAAGTCATCGGGACAAGTGGAGAGGATGAACAGAGTCATCAAAAACAGCTGTCCAAATATCATCAGGGAGTGCCATGGCCTCAGGCATTGCCAGCCATTCTCTGCGGCATCAGAGCAACGACAAACAAACAGGGTGTTTTGATCCCATTTGAGATCATCACAGGGCGTCTGATGCATCTTCCTGACAGCATAAACCTTAAAAAAGCAGACGTTCGCCTTGCTAGTGATAGCCTGGTTGATTATTGCATTAAGCTCACCAATGCTGTTCAGTCTGCCTTTCAACAGGCTTCCGACACGTGGGAAGATCCCGTCGACAGAGGTCACAATCTGGTACCTGGTGAGTGGGTACTGATCAAGAAACCCCAGAAATACCCGCTTGAGGCTGAGTGGGAGGGCCCATATAAGGTACTGTAAATAACAAACGCACCAGTTAAAGTGTGTGGTAAAAGCAGATGGACTCATGCTAGCCACTGCAGAAGAGTAGACTATGTTCCTGAGATCTAAGGTGCTAGTAACTCTCCCTTAGTGGCCTATGATGCTGGGCGACAAAGTCACAGACTTTAACCAGCCAGAAGATCAACAACAACACTGCTGATTGTCCACAGACAAGCACACACATCCACACAAACACATATTGTGGATTGTCAAGCTTTTTATTTGCTTTCCTGGTAGTCTGTGCAAATATGTTTATGGAAACACAATTGCCAAAACTGATGGTGATGATTATGATTGATTAATTGTGATTGATTAATGGATATGGGTTTATTTTTCGTTTAATTTTGCTATCTTTATTATATAAGGTGCCTCAATTGGTTTTTAGAACCTAGTGTAGGTTCAAGGCTTTATGCTGAGTTTTTATAGTTATATCATGATCAGTCATTTACTTGTTTTAATTAATTACTCTGTCCTTGCTACTTGCTCAACATGTTCTTTGCTTATCTTATACAACTTACTGTCACCAAGGCCGTCTGACCCGCTGGCTCCAGGAGTCTGTATGAAGACCATAGATACAGGGCCTGCTTCCCTCAGTGGGGGCAGAGACAGACACAGTCAGACGCTGAACCAGCCATGTGAAACATCTTTCTGTAACATCTTCATTCTGTCTTAATAAACTGCTTATGCTTAAGGAACCTGCCTCTTCTTTCACTGAAGAAATCTATCAATTCCAAAAAGAGCTTGTTGAAAAGGATTTGATACATCTATCTATCAATTTTCTATCCTATCCAAAAGCTTCAGGCACAAGGCATAGAAAAACCCCGGATGGGGCACCAGCCCATCGCAGGGCACACTCACACTCCATTGAGAAACCAGAGATTCCGCCCCCCGATGACATGAGCAGAAGATCCAAACTCCACACACACTGGGCCAGGGACTCCAGCTCTGGTTCTAGAGGTGTGAGATAACAGTCCTAACCACTGCACCACTGTGCCACCCCTTGGTACATTATATTGAACATTTGTCATTTCTGCAAGTTATATTTTTTGTGGACAATTCATTTAAAATGGAGATAAAAGCAATACAATTTCAATTTTGTTGACACTGAAATAGAACCAAAATTGAGAATTTGGGGTTTCCATGCCGGGTGGCATGGTGATGCAGTGGTTAGCACTGCTGCCTTATAGCGAGAAGGTCCTAAGTTCAGTCAGAGGTCCTTTCTGTGTGGAGTTCATATGCTCTCCCTGTGGTGTGTTGGTTGCATCCATTGTTCCTAGGATAGGCTCTGGTCCCCCCCATAACCCCAGATGGGATTAAGTGGTTTCAGTGATTGATGCATTTTCTATCCAATCATAGAACAGGATAACTGTAATTAATGTGCAGAATGGATCAACGTTTAGATGAGATATCTTTCCAGCTCTGCTTACAGACATGCTGTGCTCCTCCTGCTCTCCAAACACTGTGGGGACAGGTAACTGACGCCAGAAAGGCTGGGTTTGCATTTAACTCAGACCAACGCTACTATTGTTATGACCATGATTAAGGTGCTTTTTTTAAAATTCTCTAGTACAATATAACTGCACCAGGTAAAAAACATTTCTGTTGACGAAGCAGATAGACCTAAAGATTGTAAAGCGACGTTTATTGCTATCACCAAGCCAAATAACTGCATTATTCTTTTTCTTGCCATTGAAAATGAATAACATATACAGAGTGTGCATGGTAAAGTTAGAACACTAGCCAGGACCTACACTGAAAATCAGGCTGGGGATGGATTCTATAGGTGAGAGGCTACATTGGCTACATAGAGCTATCTTATGGAATCAGCACCTCTTAGATGAAACATGGGGTTAAAAGGTACTGCAACATGTGGCTGCCAAGCATGAGTGGCAGGACGAAGAAGAAAAGTTGTTTAACAGTGACACACCATGGTCATACCCTAAAACTGCAGGGGGCTGTCATTCACAAGATGATGATGTGGAGTACCGCCATCTTTCAGGTAGAAGACAGGAGCTCACAATGTTGTTTTTCAGTCCATTTTAGCCTATAAATCACATGAAAGGCTGATTGCATAAAAACTGTGCTCTTGCCAAACAATGTGTGCATCCATTGTGCAACCTGCGTGCCTATGTTCTTTGTTCCTTTATTCATTTAGTTAAAATGCATTGTAAATATTTATAAAGGTATATAAAATAATTATTTTCAACTAAGAAATACAAACACAAAGGTAACAGAAAACACCCTCTCTGCATCCCATAGTAATTATTAATTTTATTGTATTGTGACTGTATCCTGACTATATTTAAAATCTAAAAAGTTCTGCACTAAAAAGCACCAAAGCACCAAAAAAGTTCTGGAATCAAAGAATGTGCATTAAATAATACAAAGTTCTTTTAAAGTGTTTTTTATTTTGACAACTTATTAAACATATGCACAGAGTAGGTTAAGATAAAGTGCACATACAATTATGTAACACCTGGCCTGATATCTGTTATGACTGGGCCTTGTCGCTCCATTAAGGACATATTGCGTTTCAGAAACACAAGTCCTGTGAGTATTTAACGTCTTAAACTTGTACGTTGGGGTCTTTTAATGACGGGATCACATCATTTTTACAGCTGCCTAGTATAACATACTTGATTTTAAAATGTGCCTCATTAAATTCATATAAGCATAAAGATAACATGTAGCCATCTAATGCTCAAAGGGTTTAGTCAGAAGGTGGTGCGTGACGGTTAAGATTCTTGTATCTGAAAAATAGCTGTTTTATTCCATTCCTAGCAGATTAATCTCCCAGCATTAGGCCCCTGAGGGTAAGATTGGGGACATTTGTTGAGCATGGTCAGCTGTTGAACTGTTGCCTTTTAACATGTTAATTAAAAAAAGTCCTATCACAGTTGAAAATTTTGCACCTACGCAATAACTCACTGACACATTTAAAGGTGCAAATGTTTCTGAACAACAACTGGGCTTGGGCAGCGTTTAGGTAATACAGTATAACACAATGTTTTGTGTACCGGTCACTGTTGATTTATGACTGCGATCAGTTCTGACTGCCCGGTCGTAGATTGATTTGGTTGTAAGTCGGCCCTTTATTTTATATGCGAAAAGTATGATACAATTGATACTTTATTGATACCCATGGGGAAATTCTCTTCACACCTCCCCCAACTTGCTCTTTGTAGTGCCCAGGGACCTGGGCGTTAAGGGCGTTACTGGGTTCAAACTGGCGCTTTCCGAACACAGGCACACAGGCTTAACCCAATTAGCCCATATGTATAGTATACTGTATAATAAAAATATATCATCTTTAAGTCATATTGTTTGGTGTGTTTTAACCTTTTTATCACAATTTTCTATGTTGATTGACAGTGCTGACAGTTGGGGCGGAAACTGTCGTACACTCACGCTGGGCAACACTTGTGTTGGCAGACTCAGCGCAGTCATGGCCACATGTCTGCGGTCTCAGCATGGTCGTAAAGTTGATCAGTCGTAAGTTGCATCGGTCTTAAGTCGATGACAAACTATATATTCATTACTATGAACTTACTGACGTAATTGTGGGGGGTCCCCTGGTCTACAAATTTGATTGCAAATACCAGAATAACGCTGCTTTTGTGAATAAAAATGAGATATTACCCAAGCCAAAACTGACCCCATTCATCAATTGTCCCGTAAAACCTGTAAACATAACTATGTCAGACATGTTAAATGCCTTTCTGGAGACCAAGATCTGTGATAAGAAAAAAATCATTTTGGACATGGGGATTAATAAAGTGCAACAATAATTATTATATGATGTTGGCTAGCTAGCTGGATAGCTGTCATTACTATGTAAAACAATTTTGATTGTACACTTGACTGATTAGGGTCATTCCCTGGGTCACTAGTCATCAAATTGAGTTTACTAGTATTAGCCTACATATAGACCTAGCTTCATTTCCAAATGTTGACAGAAAAAGTTTGGTGATATTTCCATTCCACGATGCTTTGTTGATATTTCCATTCCAGAGTGTGCTTTTTTTACTGGATGTCTTGCACAGAAGTTCCTTGTGATTTATGTACGCAAACTGCATAATAGCTAACTTGGCAGACATGATGAGGGCATCAGTGGGTGTATGAACAATGTTTGAAAAACATTGAAGCTGATATAGGAATTTGGGGCGACGGGTGCAAAGCTGCATACAGACTGAAGACATACACATTGTTTTTTTGTGTAAGGAGTGATCGAGTCCAAGCCAAGACCAATTAAAAATTAATGTGTGACAAGACCAAATCCATTCATATGTTGACTTGTGACCAGATTCAAGAACTACAACTCTGAAAAAGAATAATGAGAAGTATTAAGTAACAATACACTTTGCGTTTAATAATACACTTAAACAATTGCATTTACATATTAGCAGATTCTTTCGTCCACGTATGAGTGCGGCAAAAACACATTACTAACTTTCATGCTGAAAGGGATTCAACTAGGTCTAAGTGCAACTAAGCTGAGCTTCTAATAAATGTCCAGGTACAAGTGTTAGCAATGCTGGAACAAAAGCTACACAACAACGTCTAACAAAGCAAGAAGAGAGATGGAACTCCATTCATCTGAGCATCCATAATCAGGTAAAATGTCCCTGTATTTGTCACTTGCACAAGAATATCAGAATGCTTTTCTTTGCTCAAGGGTTCATGGACACATAACTGTTCTACCCAGATAGTGCTTTGAAACAGCAATCATCTGATCAATGACATAGAGGCTTAACTCATTGAGCCACTCACTACCCCCTGAACCTGATATCACTATTCAAGGACCAAAAGTGCAACATAATAGCATTCGAAGAACGTAGAGAGTCAGGTTAGTATAGGAATTTATGGAACAAAAGGGTCTTGAAGCATTGATGACCAGACGTGGTTTGGCAGCTCATTCCAGCATTGGGTAACCACACATTTCTCATATGGTGTTGGTTTGCTGACCAAAGGGTGAAAGATGGGATACAGGAACAGTTGCAGGCCATGGCGGAGAGTCAGAGCATGACGGAGGTAGATAAGCAGCAGGCAGAGGTAGGACAGCTGCTGCTCAGAACCTGAGGACCTCTCTGTGCATTGGGGAGGTGGGTGGCTATGTGCCAGACTGCTCTGAAGTTTCCGGGATCTTCAGCTCTCTGAGTGGGTGACATATCCCAAACCACTTATCTTACAGGAGAGCTTCCAGAAAGTCAGCAAGAGGGTGAAAGCTCAATATGAGAAAATGCACAAGCTCCTGGTGCAGGATATGGATAGGACAATGAGGAAGCTGGACATGGCCCACTACAGGTTCTGCAAGGACAACTCATCCCGGGTCTCGCAGCTCCACAAGGGACAGGAGGAGGCCAAGAAACTTCTCGGTACTGTCCAGATGGCACTTAATTAAGCCAAGGACCTCGGCTTCATGAAGGTGCCTGGACTGGGTCATTCGGACCTCATTCACTGCCACATAGGCCATCTGGCTGTCACAGGTGACATTGTCTGACATGTTTTTCTCCATGCTTTTTAGGACACAGCATCAGTGGAAATATGGCTAAATATGTAAGTTGCTTAAAATGTTGTTGTGTTGCTTCCTAGGCCAAGTTCCACCCCCTGGGGGATTTCTACACCC
This sequence comes from Cyphomyrus plagiostoma, assembly GCA_019775915.2. Lineage (NCBI taxonomy): Eukaryota > Metazoa > Chordata > Actinopteri > Osteoglossiformes > Mormyridae > Cyphomyrus > Cyphomyrus plagiostoma. The sequence continues at coordinate 8,463,577 of JABFEA020000119.1, read as the reverse complement.
TGGCCAAGCTCTGTAACTAGGCCCAGCTCCGCCCCCTGCCCAAGCTCTGGCCCTGACCATACTCATTCAGTGCTACCGTTCTGACCAGGGTGAAAACATGCCACGGCCACAAATAGGGTCATTCTGTGGGCGGCCAGCACGGAGCCTCAATCTGCAGGGCCTCCGAATCCTTCAAGCAGATGCTATATCAGTGGGGGGGGGGGGGCTTGACTGGGCCTCCGCACCATCACCGCTCAAC
>JABFEA020000119.1:8379770-8399326 GCA_019775915.2 Cyphomyrus plagiostoma | reverse complement strand
TCTCTTTTTCTCTTGCCTATCTCTTTATTCTCCTCCTTCCCTGCCTCTCTCTTCCCCCCATCTCTCTTTTTCTCTCTTGCCTATCTCTTTACTCTCCTCCTTCCCTGTCTGCCTCTCTCCTCTCCTTCACATCTGTCTTCCTCCTCTACCTTGTCCCTGTCTCCGGCCCTCCCTTCCCTCAGGTACCGTCTTCCTGCAGCTGCCTTACTCCAAGAGGAAGTACAGCAGCGGGCAGCAGCGCCGCCGCCGAAACTCCACCACGTCGGCCACACAGAGCCTCTTCGGGGTGGAGGAGCGTGTGGGCTACAACTGGGCCTACAACACCATGCTGACCAAGGCGTGGCGCACCGGAGCCCTCGGTGACGAGCGCCTTGCCGATCGCTTGCTGCGCGACTTCACTGACTTCTGCGCCAATAAGGACAACCGGCTGCTGGCCTTCTGGGAGAGCTGCGTGGAGAAGATGAACGCTAGCGCCCCCAAGGAAGGGGGCTGCATTCCAGAGACCCCTCCCTAAGGAGGTGTGGGCAGTTCCTGTGTCAGAATGAGGTGAAAGGTCACAAGGCCATGTACTTAGGGCAGTCCCGTGTCGGATATGCTATTGAACTGTTTCTCATCATATGTATATAATAAATATTTACCCACTCTTGTGTCTATTCTGTGTCTCGCGAAGAATCTATCAGCCACGTTAGGCACAAAAATATGTAAAGGTGCAAAACTGCTGTGATCATTAGCAGTTTGTAACGGATGAGAGCATGTACAGTGTTACAGATTCAAAAAGCAACTGCCTGTGGTAGCCCTGCCCCTGCCTTTTGCTATTTGGCCCTGGGCCTTGCGGCTTTCCTGAGCTTCCATTACATCCCAGCATCCACCATAAATCAGAGTTGCTTTTAAAGGGAGGATATGGAACAGGGATAATGGCTTACCAGGCTGGGGACTTGCAAGGCTAAGCTGCCTTAGAGGTACAGATGAAAGAAACATTTTTGTTTTACTGAAACTGTCCAGAAATGAGCCTAAAAGTGAAAAGATAACGCACAAATTTATGTAACTCTGTCCTTGGGCTGAATAGACATAGATGTCTATTTCTAGGACTACAATGTATTATTGAGAAGTTGGGAAGCGACTTTCTGTGAGGAACACTTCCTCAAATGACGCAAACATTCGACCCACTACAGAGACCGACGGACATCCGTACCCCCTCCTTATGCGTATTGCTTACAGCACGATATCGGTCCAACGGCAGCGCCATCGCCCCGCGTATCGCTCCGTGCTGATCTTACGGCTGATCAATGTGCGTATTGCGCCGTTGGCCTTGCAGGCACGCCCCCAGCCGCTGCGACGAAAAATGCAGCACGTCGCGCTGCGCAGGTGCGCGCCCGTCCAGCGCCGTGCTATAAATAGAAGGTGACGTCACCATAAAATATCTCGGAGCCCCTCCCTCCTGTCCCACCGCCCCTCAAGCCCTGGGAGACCCAAAGTGCGCCTGCGCGACTGCGGCAAAGCGTGTGAGGAAGCCGTGGGTTAGACGACATCCTTGTTGGGTAGGGAGAGGCTGAAGAGGAGTGAGGAGCGCGGAGAGAGAAGAGAAAAAAGTCAGGGGATAGGCGAGGTTGGATGTGAGGGATAGGTAGACCAGAGAGAGTCCAAAGATCCCTGTAGCCACGGGGGGCGGTGCGCGGGCAGAGCCGGGTAGCTAGTCACAGCTGATTCCTGCGCCTATTCCCTGCTATTTGACATCCTCCCCGTTCTCTGCAGTTTGCACTCAGCTAGAGTGTGGCGTTTCATTGTAGGGTGGGATCGAGTTGTGACTCCCAGAGGTTGTCAGGTGGGTAAAACAGGGCTCCATTTAGGCTTAGAAGAGCCGAGTTGCTAGAGGCACAGCGCCGTATCCCGCACGTCCAGCCGCCTGATTGCAAGGATGGTTGATAGAGAGCAGTTCGTCCAGAAAGCCCGTCTGGCGGAGCAGGCGGAGCGCTACGATGACATGGCGTCAGCAATGAAACTGGTAAGTGTTCTCGGGAATCTGTTTTTTTTCCAGTTGTTAATTTCTTAATTTTCCTGAAATATTCATTTTTATAGAGAACGGACACAGTTGCCAGTGCAAGCGACATTTGCGCAACCTGGAACGCCTCCCATGTAAGGCTGAATGGGCATGTTTGCTCCGTGTCTGAAATGTTTCCTTGTCCAGTGGATTTTCATCTAGTGTCCCCAAAATGCAGGACGGTGTTGGGGTGGGGACTCAAAATCACGTCGGTGCCATAAATCGTGACGTTTCCCTGCCGCATTATCCTGTGCCGCTTCAGGACGAATTCTCCCTGTCGTAGCTGTCATACGTTTTGTTTTAATACCGGACGCTCGAATTCCCTTTGCAGGCTGCCAGTATCAACTCGCAGTTCATGTAAACTATTTCCGCCCTGTGTGTGAGATGGACATGGGGCGTGATGTTACTTTTGATAGCTCGACTCAACTGCGACCAACTAGCCAATTACCGGAGGTGAACCGCGTTTTAACCCAGGCTGCTTTGCTGGGCTGCCTCGTAAATCGTGTGCTAATTCCGAATTCTGGATCACGATGAAGCATCCACCTGTCATCATCATGATATAGTTGATAGAAAACACCGCCATGCCATCATACGTGACACATGCCCGAATCCTGTGGTCTTTTCCACGTTCCCTTATTCAGTATGTTTCCAGACATCTGCGTGGGCACCTGTAAAAATGGGGGTGTATTTAAGCAAAACGATTCTGCTGTTTTAAGATGTCCCTTTCGTTGCTGATATTGATGTAATTCTGGGGAGCATTAGTTCCCGTAATATCCAACAGAGGGTGACATTGGACGTTTCTGGCCAGCCAAACTGGTCTAGGCCAGGGAGATCCAGGACACTTCCGCACTGTCAGAATAGTAAATTCTGTCAGGGATATTAAACACGCAGCGGACATGGCATTTAAGGACATAGTGTACTGAAATGAGAATCCTTCACGCAGGCCCGTGCTCTCCACAGCTCAGTCAGGTCAAACAGGTCAAAGTCGCATGATGATCGAAGACTGATGAACAGAATTGCTGTTACTGGGTGTGGCCCTCAGTACGGATTTTCTCCAGACTATTGCTGTATGTTTGAGTGGTCACTGGCTGAAGGGATACTTCTGCCCATGGTTTACAATGGTACAGATCACTCAGACGGGGGGGCAGGGCAGTCTCTAGGACAGCAAATAGGTTGACGGTAGCCAAAGTACCTCTTTGCAGAGATGGTTCTGATTTGGCAGCATCCCAGACAATGAATGGGTTGGCTGGGAACAGTAAATCAGGAGAGTGACACTTACCTGTGTCCAGTAACATGGTCATCAAGCGTTCTGGCTCCTCATGAAAATGATTGAGGAGTTGACATTGTTGATTTGAGGTGCTTCCAGTCCATTTTGGTAAAACCTCTTGTATTATCCTTGGCTGACTTGCGACTCCCTAGTTCTATGTAATGCAGGGTGTTCTGTGTCCTGAGAGATTAATGGCCTTTTTTCCTCCACTAACTTATTAATGACAGACAGATTACCGCCGCCTTGTATCCACCAGCATTAAATTTGGTGCATGATTTTGTTTTAGTCAGGTAGGTCGGCCAGCATGAACCAGCATTTTTGGAAGGGTGGAATCAGTGTACGGAAGAGACATGTCATGCTAAGCTGTCTGCCGATCCTTGTGTGAGTGTCTTGGGGGACTCCTGCTGTTATTTTTAGGGGGTCCATTTGTAAGGAGACATCTCAGGATAACCAGGATTCTGGTGTCTCTTTCGGAGGCCACCTCTGGACTCTCTGACCTTTCTCATAGCCCGGAAAAGGAAAGAGTTGTTAATATTATTCATCTGTCCAAGGCAGAATGTTTGGGGGACCAAAGAGGCCAAGACGATCCTTTAAGGCCCTGAAGAGTGAGGTCTTCAAAAGAACTATAGTTTTTTTTGTCCTTGTGTATAAAACCTCTAATTTATTATTACACTGCTTAATTTGCATTGGAGAGCTGTGTTTTAATCTACATGTAGGACTCTTTCCTTTTGCAATCTCTCTGGGGTTTAGCCAGAACCAAAGTAATTTTGCCTGGTAGTTCTTGATGTTGGCATCTTCAAAGAATTCTCTCTTCCTCCAGGCTGTCTGGGTAGAATTAGGAGTCTAACCCCCCTTCCTTTAACCTCCTTGTTGTGTTGGCAGGTGACGGAGATGAACGAGCCGCTCTCAAATGAGGACCGCAACCTGCTCTCCGTGGCCTACAAGAATGTGGTCGGGGCTCGGAGGTCCTCCTGGCGCGTCATCTCCAGCATCGAGCAGAAAACGGCAGCTGATGGCAACGAGAAGAAGTTAGAGATGGTGCGGGCCTACCGGGAGAAGATTGAGAAGGAGCTGGAATCTGTGTGCCAGGATGTGCTCGACTTGCTAGACAAGTACCTCATCAAGAACTGCACCGATGCGCAGTTCGAAAGCAAGGTGTTCTACCTGAAGATGAAAGGCGACTACTACCGGTATCTGGCCGAGGTGGCCGCGGGTGAGAAGCGGGCCGCTGTGGTGGAGTCCTCTGAGGGAGCCTACAAGGAGGCCTTTGACATCAGTAGGGAGCACATGCAGCCCACCCACCCCATTCGCCTTGGCCTGGCGCTTAACTTCTCCGTCTTCTACTACGAGATCCAGAATGCGCCGGAGCAGGCCTGCCACCTGGCCAAGCAGGCTTTCGACGATGCCATCGCCGAGCTGGACACGCTCAATGAGGATTCCTACAAGGACTCCACCCTCATCATGCAGCTGCTGCGAGACAACCTCACCCTGTGGACCAGTGACCAGCAGGACGAAGAAGCAGGGGAGGTTAACAATTAGGGCCACCCTACACCGTGTTTGCATCACAGCCAACAGATCCCCTCCCCCCTAGCTCCTTACTCACTGAACCCCCAGGCCACCCTCACCACCAACCTTCGCTGTGTGCTCTGAACGCTCCTTCCTGGCATACCAATGAAAACCTCTTTCCTCTTCTGATCCCCCCTTTGGAAATCCAGCATTTTCACGCTTGCTTCCTTGTTCACTAATCCCTTCTCCTCACCTCTTCAACCCTGCCATATCACGGCTCTCTCCCATGCCCTCTCCCGCCCCAGATGTGTTCTGAACAGTACCAGATGTTTCCATCTCTACCACTGCCTCATTCACCCCTCCTCCTTCATGCATCGCTATGTGGTCTATAATTACGATACTCGAAGCAGGATGACGGCTCTGGATCAGTTGTCAGGAGGTTGCCACCTTTCTGCCTGCACAGAAACTTTATTTTCAGCTTCCCTGCATTTGAAAACCATACTATAGGGGCTCTTTGTTTTTGGGTCTTTCTCTCAGTGCTCAGTAGAAACTTTAACCGTATACGATACAATGAAGCTGTTAGTCTCTCACGTGTCGTACGATTGATGCCATTCGTGTTTCTAGAAGGCAGGTGCTGTGTCCTTTGTGTGCGTAACCGTGTTGTCGCCCAAGCATATGTGTGTTTGCGGAGGTTTTACTTTTTCCTCCTGGCCAGCTGGCTTAGTTGGACAGAGGCTCCATGCTGTGGTGACACCTTTGCCTTGTCTCATTTGACATGCCGATGACTTGTCACCCAAGTGAGTCTGTGGTTGTGATGGGAAGGTTGATGGTGTTTGCAGTGATTGAACGCCAGGTGTCCCAGGTGTCGTCATTTGCTTGTGACTAGTGCAAGGATGGGGAAACTAATTGTACCCGTCTTTGCAGGTCAGAGATCAAGTTGTGCAAAAAGAGTGATGATATGGTTTGGATTTAAAGCCAGTCTTGGGGGGGCTAAAGGTTCTAGTTGGTCATTCGTCCATAAAGTGACCTTGCCTGCCCCCTAGTGCCTCAGTACCATGGTCCCATTCTGACTGCATGTATCTAACACAAAGGAGTAGGTGAAGAAACAGATTTGTATGCTCCATGCTGCCACCTTCTGTCCTGGAGGTGGTATAGCAATGCTACCCTAGAGATGGTGGCTCCTTTGGTCCTCATACCAGTCTAAGAACAGCATCAGATGAAATCTGTACTGGTTAAATTAAATCACACTACAAAACAGATCAAAGCAAGATTTGAGCGAGAATGCGCTTTGTTTCCGCTCAGCTCATATTGAGGTTGCTTTGTTTGGATCAACAAAACCCCCATTTTTCCTCATTTTCATAGAACCGACTTAAGTTCAACAGCAAGATGTCGTTTAACATGTGACTTGGTTTACCATGCACCACAGACACTATTTATTAGAACAAGTATTATTTAACTAATGTATCTGTTTTTTTAAAAATATTTCATGATTAAAAGCCAAATCTTCAAAGTTCGATCAATTTGAAATGGCCATGTGTACTTCAGAATGATACATAAATGGTCATTTTATTTGGGAAGTGTTGGTGGGGATGATTATGATGTTCAGGAACATGCTCACATAGATGCATTTTATCATTCAATGCGAGTTTTGAGTTTTTAAATTATTTTATTGTTCATTTTAAGAAGTCAAATTTTGGCTGAGCAAATAGCTGCTTTCAGTGTTCTCTCTGGCCTGTATTTGTCAAACTGTTGGTTGATATGGAAAGCCAGACTGAGTGGAAGTCTCCGGGAGGGACAGGGCCGAAATAAAGGTTGCTCCTGGATAATGATTTTGGGTGGCTGGCTCCTTATTTGTGGGCGTGGCTGTTTGTTTCCTCTGATGATCTGCCCCATTCTGCTGAAATCCATGCTTTTCGAAAGGGGGCTGTCTAGTGCTTATACAATCTTTCTTTCACAAGTCATGTTTGCGTGTGGCCTTTGGGTAATTTTTGGCCATACCAGATTGCTGCATGTAGAATGTGGAGAAAAATCCTAATTCAGTCAGACTAATTAACTTACTGCTATAAATTCACACAACAGTTGCAAGATTGCATACTATTCCAACCTCATACCAGGTAACTGAAAGTATTCATTCAGTAAAATGTGCACACGTTTGTGTGCGTATATATGTATATATATATATATGTATATATATACACAATATAATATAAATTTATCAACTTTATAACAAAAAAACAAAAGTCTTTAACTAGCTTGTGCTGACACTGTGAGGTAAGGGGGCTACAGTTACAGAGAATGCGCTAAAACTCGGCCTAATGATGTCCATTAAAATCATTTCACGATACCCACATTACCGATCATTCAGCCCTGTCGAGTCGCCAAAGATGGCACTAGAACCTACGTAGGCACATCCTGAGCCAGAGGAACTGCCGCTCCCTTTGCTCACAAACGAGTACCATCCATACTCTGAAATTCGATGTTCCTCTAACCATTCTGGCCTTGGAGGAAATCAGGTGGCAGAAAACAAGAGCTGTAATGTCACTATGGGCAAGATGGCCTTATTTAAGCACTTCCTGTGAGAGGATCATAGCCTTATTTTCCTTTATCCTGCCACAGAAAATAAAGATCTTTTTGGAAGCAAGAGTAAGGATTGGGGGATACAAGGCCTGAAATAGGTGCAGGCTGTGGCCCAGCAATGGGTCTCTTGTGTCCTCGATGTCCTCCTGAAACAGGTGACCTCAGGAGCTCCCGGCGTAAATGTGCTATGAAGAAAGAGCCAAGAAGCACCAGGGCTATGCGGATTGCAGCACCAGGGGACTCAACATGGGCAGTGGTGATCTGTGCAGTAAATCAATTAGCGTCATCTGACATAGCCAGCCAGGATAAAGTGAAAAACCACGGAAGCAGGGGCATGAGACCATAAGGGATGGTGACGACATTAACGGATGTTTTGTGTTCATATGTTTGACATAACATATATCGGTAACAGTACACAGCTCTTTGGGCACTGCTAATAGCCAAGGTTTATAAAACACGTCTATGTGAATATCAATACTCAAGGATTTGCTGCATGATTCAGAGAGAAATATGAACCTTAAGACAAGCAATGATTTATCCATCTTCTGTAACTATCCTATTCAGGATCACAGGGGGCCAAGAGCCTATCCTGGAGGCTACAGGTGCAAGGCAGGGAAGATCCCTGTTTGAGGCACAATCTGATTACAGGGCACACACACACTATACACACCTATGGGCATGACAGAGACTCAAACGCTGATTCCAGAGGTGTGAGGCAACAATGCTAACCACTGCACCACCATGCCACCCAGTATGAGTTATATATATTGATAATCTGGTAAATTTAATCATTTACATGTAGGAATAGGTTATACTAAGGACACACACTGTCAATAATATGAATCATTTAGTAAAAGGAGATAATAATAATACAGGGTGGCATTATTGTGAGTGTGTCTGGGTTGAGTGCGAATCAGACACCATCTTAGAAAAGGAGGAAAACAGAATACTTCTTCTGTGATAGCTCTACTATCATTGGCTAAGCAAGTGTTGTCCCACCCAGGTCCTTCATGACGTTTCTCTCCAGGAGAATTGTTACCACGACAACTGCCTTATGTCACTCTGCGTTGTTGCTCAGCAACGGGCTGATGTCAAAGGAGCCAGTTGCTATAGCTACAAGAAAAAAAAAAGGAGAGTGAGAGAGAGAGCAGAACGCTAGTGCCGTTAAGTAGAGGAAGACAGAAAAAAGAGGAAGGGTCAGGTATTTAAAAATCTGATGATTATAGATAATGGATTGTTCAAGACTAGAAAGGAACAGACTGGAGAAGGCAGGAGATTAATAAAAAAAGGTAGAATTGAATTAGAGGCGAAATATTGGTGCACAGTACATTGAGAAACCCTTAACCTCTGTAAAGAGAAGTCACCACCATTTTTAAATGAAACGGAGTTAAATACCCACAAGGCACTGATATTTAAGCAGCACTACTCATGCCTTAGAGCCTGGGGCCTTCCAGGGAAGCAGGTGCTAGCAAGTGGTGACATCAGGTATGCTCGGTGATCCAAGATGGCCTCCTTCTCTCACGTAGCGGGGCTCAGACGCCTACGCTGTTTCCAGCCTGGAATGCAGGCTCTGTGCTGGGCTGAAAAGCCTTGGTCCATCTGTCCCCCCCGCAGGCCATGCCACACCAGTTTCTCTGTCCATATGGGCTACACTCAGCAGGGCGGGCCTCCGCCAGAGAGGCGGCAGGGTTGGGCCTATTTTTATCGGCGTGCGGGCTTGTGTGGGTGTGAGTCACTTCTGAAAGAGTAGAGTTCACCAGCTGCTGTAATCCCTGGACTCCCCTCCACCACCTCGCCCCCACCCACAGCAGCAGTGCCGGCTGCTACAGACTCAGAAATGAATCCATTACAGTGCAATGACTAAGCACTCACTCAGTGGGGGCAGCAGCTCTGCACGCTGACAAGAGCAGTGGCAGGGGAGCTCGCCAGTCACGGCGCTCAGCGAATCACAGCTACAGTTGGTGCCCCTTTCACCAATCACCTTACAGCTTGTGTCCTTCCACTAAATTGTATGAGAGAAATGTGCTGTCTCATCCAAATATATTAATAAAGGCTGGTCTTTGGGCCGTATCTTGAATATATTTTTTGTCCTTCCCAGTCCTCAGCTAAAATCAACCAAGCAAGCACACTCGTACATTTAAGCTTTTAACAGAATGTTAACTGCCTTCGTTCACCCCCCAGAACTAAATTACATTTATTGTGCATATTCTCAGCGGCAGTGCTAATCATTCATGCTGTAATCAGCCCCCTCTACAGCTGAATCATTACCTCCCCTTTCTCTCTAGACAAGGCTATTCAGTCCCAGCTGTCACATAAAAATTGCACTTCACAGAACTGCCCACTTTCAAGTTAGCCCCTCCCCCTTCTTAGTATGATTCAGCACAAATCTGTGTCCTCTAGTATGTGTCCTTATCCCTTGCCTGAAGAATATTTCCCAGACATCCATACAACTGGCGCCATCTGCTGGCTGCTGGTGGCAATGCCCCTTTAATCATGACCTCATTGAATAGAAAATTGTTGCTCGGCAACAGGAAGTGTCCTTAGAGGGCATGGTGAAAAGATAAGGACTCTGTTATTGAAGTATGTTTATGAGCTAAATAGGGACCCAAGCGAGGACTGACATCCCATAAGGGGTTAGAAGCTGATCTTGCTTTACAGCAGGTCAATAAAAACTCCAAGTAGCTCCACTATCAGTGGTGGCCAGGAGAGAAGTCCTTTTTGATAGCAAAGACTGCAGTGATTTGCTTGTTGTGTCTGTTCATATACCACTTTTTCAGTAGACAAAGCCAGAGGATCAGAAAAGTAAGACTGAATATGATGGTAAACTTGAGACCCACCCTGGGAAATGTATGAGTAAGCTGAAATGAATCTTCCTCAATTAGCAACGGCATGTTAGCCATAGCAACTATACAATGGTGATGATATATGGGGCAACTGTTGCTCATGCACTCTCCCATTAACATTGGGCAACAAATTTTTATTTGAAAAACTTGGATCTCAGTGGGCAACTTGTAATTTTTTGGTCATTCAGAGCCAGATGAGTCCCACGTTTGTCTCCTCTGCAGCTGCAAGGCAGCGAACAACCCTGCTTGGGGCACCAGCGGATTACAGGGCACACATCATACAGGGCACACATCATACAGGGCACACTCACACATCATACAGGGCACACATCATACAGGCCACACTCACACATCATACAGGGCACACATCATACAGGGTACACATCATACAGGGCACACATCATACAGGGCACACATCATACAGGGCACACTCACACATCATACAGGGCACACTCACACATCATACAGGGCACACATCATACAGGGCACACTCACACATCATACAGGGCACACATCATACAGGGCACACTCACACATCATACAGGGCAAACATCATACAGGGCACACTCACACATCATACAGGACACACTCACACATCATACACATCATACACTCTAATTAACCTCAGCATGTTTTTGGACTGTGGATGCTGCCTTGCGCATCATCTTCTTCAGAATACAGGTCTGCTGTTCGTTACATACATACACTGTCTCTTCTGATACTGAACTGTTTAAAAAAAACTTCACAGTGAATGAATGAAGTGTTTTAAATGTCCCAGATCATTCTAGTTCTAATTTCTGTACTCTCATTGACTTGTGTTGTATACTGAAAGCTTGTAATCAGAAATCAGATTTTATGAATTAATTCACAATCATGTAATGGTGCATGTTTAAGGCTTCATAGACAATTTGAGTCTGTAGACTAAACAGCAGATGCACATATGATGAAATAAGCCCAAAAGAGATATATTTGATCCACATATGGCAGAAGCATCAGTGAAGCTCCTCAGCTTTTCTCACCAATCCTTAGACTCCTTGCACAAGTTATGAGAACAAAATATGTGCATACCTGCCATTTAACAATACTATGAAATTCATGAGTCAAACATTGCTATAATCCAGCAGTGAGTCTCAGATACTTTGCATAAGGCAGATTTATTCTCCTGTGAATTCCCATATTTCTTCTTCACACAAGATGTTCATTTGCTAGTTATCTTTCATCAGGTCTGTCTAAATGGGTGGCCTTCTATTAAAAATCACTTCCTACTAAAAACATCGCTGATTTTTCATGGCTTGCAATTCAGTCTCTTGAACAGCAGGGGGGGCAGCTCTGAGTTGAGAGGGTGTTGTACTGGATTCAGCGTCTCTGCCGTGAAATGCATCACCTGTCGGGAGCACGCACAGCTCTTTTCTTTGGTTTGAATGGGGCATCGTTGTAGTTCCGTCCATCTTAGTGTACTACAGAAATAGGAAATGTGTTTGCACATTTAGAAGACGTATATCATTGTTTCACATCGCGAAATATGCATTTATCCATATGGTAATAATAAACTATATGCGATTACGCTGTGAACGAGAACATAGTTTATTTATTTACTAGCCACGTCACTATTTTACTACTCAATAAACAAGGAAGTCCTTGACTTTATTGACCAACACAAAGAACATTACACAATATGATTTCTCAGGCACAAGTAATTTATTTTTCTCCATTAATGAATATCATTTTCTGGTACTATGATCCTGCCAGGAGATGCATTTTCCTTCCCTCATTTGATTCTATCAAGAAATGCTGTTAGCAACCAACACATTGAACTACCTACATAGTAACTGAATTTCATAAATGTGATATAAATGTTGGAAAACAGCGCTTGTCTCTATCTGGAAAGGGAAGGGTAATTGCCTGGATTGCCGCAACTACAGTGGGATAACAACCTTGTTACGGCAAGGGCATAACTTTGGGTTGAGCATTGGGGAGGGGGTTTTGAAGTCTCCACTCATTTAAAGGGGTCCAGGGAGTTGTATTAGCTGATTTCGATTATTAGAGCGGTTACAACCCCCCCATAATTTATGCCCATGTGCTAGGGTCATCCTCAATAGGATCTGTGATCACTTGCTCGCCTGCTAGAACCGGAGCAGTTTGGTATTGGGCCTAAGATGTCTACCATAGGCCACATCCTGCACAAACATGAATATCATCAGGTTTGGCTTGCAGCCTTTCATCAGTTTCATAAAGTGTTCGACTCAGTTGATTGAGCTGCTCTATGGGACATCCTGAGACTTTGTGGGATCCCCCCCAAGGTTGCTGGATATCATGACTTGCTTGTACACTGGTACTGCGAGTGCTGTGCAGAGTGGAGGCAGAACATTTGCATTCTTCCCAGTTCTGGGGTTCACCAAGGGTGTGTTCTTACTCCTACAACCAAAGATCTGGCAGAGGAGACAGAGAAGAGTAGCTTCTGGCTGTGGCTGAAGAGGATGGATACACACTAGGGCACCACCTAGCAGAAGGGCAGGGGGCAATTGGGAGATGTCCCTGTCACTACCCCGCCACCAGGAGATGTTTCGGGTTCAAAGGAGCAAAATGTCAAGGAATGGTGGTACCCGGGTGATGACCTGAGGCACTAGAGGAGGTGCATCAGGCAGCAATGCCTTAGCAGGCAAAGATCTACCTGTGTTTGTATAATGTTTGTATGGAGAGGGTGTTGGGCAGGGCTATGGGGTCCAGCGGCTGCGGGGCATCTAATAATAATAATAATAATAATAATCACTTATTAATCCATCCATCTTCTTCCGCTTATCCAAGGTTGGGTCGCAGAGGTAGCAGTCTCAGCAGGGAAACCCAGACTTCCCTCTCCCCGGCCACTTTTTCCAGCTCCTCCAGGGGAATCCTGAGGCATTCCCAGGCCACCCGAGAGACATATTCTCTCCAGCGTGTCCTGGATCTTCCCCAGGGCCTTCTCCCAGTGGGACATGCCTGGAACACCTCACCAGGGAGGCGTGCAGGAGGCATCCTAAACAGATGTCCAAGCCACCTCATCTGGCTCTTCTCAATGCGGGAGGTGCTGATTCTCATCCCAGCCGGTTCACAGTCAACTGCGAACTGTCCCAGTAAGAGCTGAAGGTCACGGTCTGATGAAGCCAACAGAACCACATCATCTGCAAAAAGCAGGGACCTAATCCTGAGGTCACCAAACTGGACACCTTCAGTGCCTTAGGCTGTGCCTAGAAATTCTGTCCATAAAAGCTATGAACAGAACTGGTGAAAAAGGGCAGCCCTGACAGAGTCCAACCCTCACCGGAAATGAGTCAAATTTATTGCCGACCATGCGGATCAAGCTCTGGCGACAGTCATACAGAGATCGACCAGCCCTTATAAGGAAGCCCGGCACCCCATGCTCCCAGAATACTCCCCACAAGACTCCACGAGGGACACGGTCGAATGCCTTCTCAAAGTCCACAAAACACATGTAGACTGGTTGGGCAAACTCCCATGAACCCTCCAAGACCCTGCTGAGAGTATAGAGCTGGTCCATTGTTCCACAGCCAGGGTAAAAACCACACTGCTCCTCCTGAATCCGAGGTTTGACAATCCGACAGAGCCTCCTCTCCAGAACCCCCGAATAAACCTTACCAGGGAGGCTAAGGAGTGTGATCCCCCTATAGTTGGAACACACCCTCCGGTCCCCCTTAGAGGGGACCAGTAGAGGGGGACTACCACCCCAATCTGCCAGTCCAGAGGCACTGCCCCCAATGTCCACGCGATGCTGCAGGTGTGTGTCAACCAGGACAGCCCAACAGCATCCAGAGCCTTAAGGAACTCCGGGCCGATCTCATCCATCCCCAGGGCCTGGCCACCAAGGAGCTTTTTAACCACCTCAGCGACTTCCACCCTAGCACCCCCAAGTCCCCAGACTCTGCTTCCTCACTGGAAGGCGTGTCAGTGGGACTGAGGAGGTCTTAGAAGAAATGCTCAAACTCAGCGCACACCATGATTGATTGTAGAGCAGAGTTGCCTGATATAGGGAAACTGAAACCAGGGAAAACAAGACACAGCTGGGAGAGGAGTGTCCAGAGCGGGAGCAACCGGTACGGGCAGAAAAACTGGTTGACATGAGGCAGAACCTTGGGGAAACCCTATCGATCGGAACCCCCAGAGGGGTGTGGCTGAGATAACGATAGGAATTCCACAGTGCTTTTCATAACAACCCCTTCCACACCCGAGTTTTTGCCTCAGCCAAAAGCCACATTTCGCTTGGCCCACCAGTACCCATCAGCTGCCTCTGGAGTCCCACAGGCTAAAAAGGCCCGATAGGACTCCTTCTTCAGCCTGACGGCATCCCTCACACCCGGTGTCCACCAGAGGGATTGGGGACTACCGCCACGACGGGCACCGACCACCTTACGGCCACAGCTCCGGTCAGCCGCCTCCACAATGGAGGGACGGAGCAAGGCTAATCAACTAAGAAAAAAATTCAGGACAGATGCATTTTACGGCACGCGCAAGAGAGAACCACGGTTCCAGAAGATGGAATCGGCATACCAGATTCTGAACATTTGTATTACAGTTTGGGTTCTGATGTCATATATACCCAGTGTTTCCCAGAGAATTAGTGTTGGAGGCTGACAGGGGTGCCGGTGTGTGTGCGTGTGTGTGTGCGTCTGTGTGTGTATGTGTGTGTGCCTGTGTATGTGTGTGCATGCGCAAGAAGGCAAATTAATTATCATAATGCGTGAACGTTAATCTGAAAAAAGTTTTGTTTGGAGTAGGAACAAAAATAGCTAGTCTAATTTTTCTTCCATACATGACAAACCACAATATACCACAACCTGAGTTTTCCCCTTGAAATGAACTAGAATGGCACTTGCCGGCTTGCAAGTTAATTTTTCAAGTCCTAAAACACAACACTGCTGTTTGCTAATCGCTCTATTTTTTGGTCCTATACTGACAATCATTGAGCAATATCTGATAGTATATTTTACTGCATACTTGCACCACAGCAGCTTCTGATTACTGGTCATGGGAAAACAAAGTTCACAATGAGCACAACAGGATGGGTCAGTACCGGTCTTAGCCAATGTGGCACCGTAGGCGAGCATCACTGCTGGTGCCCCCTGTCTGAAACAAAATAAAATTGGCTGGTAAATCGACACCCCCTTAGAAGCTGGTGCCCTAGGCAGCCACCTATATCACCTATAGGATTGACCTGCCCTGGGTCATGGAATTGACTTGCATCTAGCCAAAGACGGTAATAGCACATTTAAAAGTCAAAGGCAGAGGATGGTTCTTAAAATGGCAGAAAATAAATAAATTACATGTTTTAAGTACTTTAAATATTTTAAATACAGAAAAAGTATTTTTTTTGTTATCAGATTTTTTTTCCATCAAACTAAATACAAATTACAAAATACTCAAAAGGAATTCATACACATTTTAAATATATTTCATTGAAGTACCACCCATGTCTGGGGACAAAAATAGCAAATTGCTCTGGTGATAATAGTTTGTTTGTCTTTGCAGCTAGCTTGTGGCTGTTAGCATTTACTGTTTCTGGCTCTGCACGGACGGTCCGCTTCTGATGCAAAGCTAATTTTTTAGGTTGATTCTGTGTTATGCTGCTAACTGTATAATCCATCTTCAACAAACATTTATCTAATTCAGTGGAAAGGTGAGCCCTGAGCATGAAGGAGGGGATACCTGGGGTAAGAATATTTATATAAAATATCAAATTATTGGGCTGACATCCTGCCTGTTGTGTATCCCTGCTCTGTGCCCTATGCTGACTGGCAGAGGTTTCAGCCCCCCCACAGCCCTCCTCAGGATAATAAAAGGGAAGATGAAATAATGGATGCATCCATTTATTTATCAGACTGAAGCATTTTTGATCTTTCCACAGGGACAGTGGGAGAAAAGTTACTGGAATCTGGAGGCTGCAAGGTGACCCATGTTAATCCATACCATGCTCACATGACGCTGCATGCATTTTCACGCCACTGGATTCTTTATTTAATATGTTCACCCATTTCAAACTTTACTCATATACTGTGCCTTAGTCCTTCATGGGATTTAGTTTTCAAAGCACCCAGTTTTAATACAATATATGAGACTATAACAACATATTATAATTGGGATTTAAACCTGGAAGACTGACTCAATCAGAAAGTAAATTCACAACCGACCTCCTCAAAAGCAGAACAGCCTCCTCACCATAGCTGTTGATCAGCGTTGAAATTGAGGTACAAATCCATTCTGGATCTTTTTTTCTTTTCTCCAGTACTTGCCATCACTCCATTTTTTGGGTTGTGTTACCCTGCCCACTTCATCAACCCCCATCCTCAGCTCAACACGACACCGACGGCTGCCCGTAATCCCCCCCCCCCCAACTGGAAGAAGGCAGCTGGGAATATTATACATAGAATTTCCTGATGAGTTGATCATTGATGAAGTTCCAACTTCATTGGTACACATTGACTGACGGTCATCTGCATAAAAAAAAACCCCCACATACACCCGTGTACACACCCTCCCGCACTCGTGCACACACCCGTAGGTCCAGCAGGTTCAATACGAAAGCACAGAACAGGCAGAAACTGACATAATAGGAGAAGAAGGGAAGACTATCAGGAGTCAGGTATCTACACAAAGGCTGTTCCCATGGCGGCAGACTACTTTGGATTCTCCTATGTTCGGGCAGCTGAAAAGGAAGCCAACATAGCCATCAACAATGCGGCCGACATCTCGGTGATTGTGATTTATTTTCTGGTAGTCCTGGCTGTTGGGATATGGGTGAGTATCGAACCTTTCAAATTACCTCCATTCAGATTAACCAAAATGTATCTTGGGTCAACAACAATGTTAACCTACAACCCAGTGCTCCAAGCTAGTCCAAGAACACAATGTTTTCTCTTAATAGTCTATTGGTGTCCGTTAGTGTCACAGAAATTTAATCGGCATGTTGAACACTGACTTTTATGGTGTATTCTTGTAATTGTGCATCCTTAGAAAAGGTTTCGATTGGTGCTGAACCCTAAGAGTATACGTGCCAAACAGAGCTACCACAAATGACTCTGCTGCACATTTGATAATACCCGATTCAAGGTAGAAGCCGTCAGGTTTAGTGGCGATGAGCGTTTTGCAGTTTTTTTTTCGCATTAATATGACGTTGTGGTGGCCAGAAAATCAAACAAAGAGTCAAACGTTATTATAAATCGCAATAAACCTTTGTGGGCACAATTTGGTCTCAACCACATTTTATTCAAGGTGTCCAGACCCAAGAGTTGCTTGAATCAGTACACACATGAAACAGCTTCCATAGCTCTTTTTGTGGTCTCCCCTCATACCTGTTACATCTGGTCATATTCGATTGATGGCCCAGTTAATTTTAGCAAGCTTCTTGCAGATGTTTCTCTACATGCATTAAGATGCCAGGAAATATGTCCTTAATCTCTAATACCTTTGAGCATTCTTATTTAGAAAAATTATCTGGCCATTGTTGTTGCTTTGCACACACATGTGAAATCTACATTTTTTTGGGAGCCAATTTTTTTTTTTTTGCTGCAAATCAAACGTCCCGTCCATGTGGATATTGATGGTTTTGGACTATTGTATATGGGAATTGAAATGAATTTATTTTGCCAAAACAATTGGTTTTAATTAACAGAGCAGTATTTTTGAGAAATGTATTCCCTGTTGACTTTTCAGCCATGGTTTTCTAAATATATAGTTGACGAGAGTTAAAGTTATTTGATCAGATTAATCTCGTAAGAGTTTACCTTGTCACAATTGGCCCTACATATACCTGTACCAGTCAGCTCATGAGAATTCTGTATTTTCAATAATGTATGATTCCGTCATAAGTAAGTAAACGGCTAGTTTTCTGTCAGAGTTTTGCTTCTTCTGATGTTTGATTGCTATTTTACGCTGGAACTAAGGTGGTAACATCAGAAAAGGCAAGTTAATGGTGAAAAGCTTCTACACCCCAGGTGAGAAAATGCAGGTAATAATTAAACAAATCTTACATCACACCTCAGAAAACTATACCAGCATTAGCTTTGCCTTTCATAATCTTACAGCACTGAACTTCTCTTCACAGATCCTCCATTTCAGTTACTCACGAGTAACATTACACTGTATACTACAGCTTTACAATCTACTCATATTATTACTATATTGCAGTTAACACATATTAAAATTGTTATATAGTTACTAATTACTGATAAGGACAGAATTTATCGAATCTGTCTATGTCTAACTAAGAGGGTAAACATAGTAACAAGCTGAAAATGTAGTGGCATACAGCACAAGCACACGGTCTTCCAAACTGCAGGCAAACATCGCTTAAGGTCAAGGCCCATTTCATAATTAACTCCGAGGTTTTACTCTGAAATTCAAAAGTGAATGATCGGGTTTGTGGAAGCAGATAGAGTAATAAACAAAGGGCATACCTCCAAAGGCCAAAGGTTTCTTTAAGTCTCATGATGAAACACTAATCTGAAAACAAAAATTCATCACCACTGTATTTATTACATTTCCTCTGCACATTCTGGAAAACTCCAGCATTCCAGAAAATCCTGTGAAAACGTGTAAGATGCCTTTCACAAAAATGTGGTCTAATTGATTAAATGATTTCCAACATTGTCATTCATTGTCTTCTTAAGTTATTTAAATTAATTCTTATTTATATGATCATCACATCCATTCATCCATCCATCCATCCATCTTATAACTGTTTCCTGGTCAGGGTCAGAGGGAATGTTACACAATAGGATGCAAATGAAATTAAACTGGGTTTGTGACCATATTGTAACTACTGCAGTGCAGTCTAATTTAGGTTCAGACTCTCCTTAATTTTAGCTCCAATAGACCTGTCCACCTGATAAGTGCTATGGAAATTCATGCTGAATATCCTACCCCCTTTTCCTTTGACAGGCAATGGTGAGCACCAATCGGGGCACGGTGGGTGGATTCTTTCTGGCTGGACGCAGCATGGTGTGGTGGCCGGTGAGTAGGGGGTGATGATGAGCATGGTGAGGCAGATGAGATGGAACAGCAGAAGGTTGTGGGTGGAGGAGTGGCAAAAAGGATGAAGGGAAGATGGAGAAAGAGGAGAAAAGGCATGAAGAAGTGGAGAGCTGTGGGAGGGCCATAAATTAAATCACATGGCTGGGGTTCACTGGATTCTCCTCTACACACATACGTGCTATTAGAATCTGCTTCAAGCAGATCCCTGCTTAAATTAACAGCTTAATTTTAAAAAACCCTTATTGCCTTCCATAGTGTTGGGATGGGACCCTGCTGGCTTGGATACCACCCAAAGAATCTCACA
>JABFEA020000119.1:8344915-8354968 GCA_019775915.2 Cyphomyrus plagiostoma | reverse complement strand
CTAATTAAGGAATTTCTGCGGTGCCATGGATTTGTCATCAGAATCGGCTTGATCAGGGAATTAATTGTGGCATTTCTGGCGCTGTGATGTACTGTACATCTTTACACATATTTAAAATTCTTTACCTGTCACACTTCATAATCATATTTTATCGATATTTAAAAAGTCACAGGCTGCATTCAATAGGGTGATGTCCCAGGGAAAGAAGCTTTTCATCCGTCAAGTGTTTTTGGTTCTATTCGACCCGTGTCTTTTCTCTGTAACAGTTTATAAAAGCCTCAGTGACCACTAAGGATGGGGCCAAGCCCAATTTTCTTCCTCACGATTCTTTCGCCTGGAGGAAATATTCAGGTATTCTGCATCAGAAACATTTTTCTGTAATATGTTTTGGAAGCAATAAAGTTCTCACTGCACACTATTCTGATTTTGTTATGGTGGGCTCTGCCTACCTGCATACAGGTTGACCCACGCAAATGACGACCTAAAACCAGAGTGGGGATTTATGCAATTTTCCCCACATGCCCTTTCGCATTTGCCTGTGAACGCATGTGACGTCACCCCAAGCAAAACCGACCCCCATACATCTATGCAACTCTCTCCCCAGGTGTCCCGGAACTGCTGTGACGAATTTAGGAAAGCGATGTGTTTCCATGCATGAGGCATCTGCAGTATCTACAAATCAGCTCTTGATTAGCTGGGCACACCAGTGCAGCTTGTGAGTCACACACACACAGACCAGGCCCCAATTCCATTCATGCCTCTGAGTTTCAGCACCTGGATAGACTGGTTCTGTTTGAAAGTCAAAAAATAAAATAGCATTGATGACACAACAGTGACTATGCAGAATTCTTTATATCTGCTGGGGTTTAACTCCGTTAGTTTGTAGCGTGCCTCACATCATTTTCTCATTTTTTTGAAGAAAGTAAGAATATCAGGTCTTCATTATCTTTTATAACCTTTTCAGACCCTCCTTATAGTTATTACCCCCCCCCCCCCCCTTTAGTTATGATTACTAACGGAATGCACTGCCTGTCACTCATAACGGATAAATGGCGGCAGAGCCTATGGTATGCACCGGCATGCACTGGCAGAAACATTTTCACCTGCAGTCTCATGTCTGCCAGTCGTTCTGCTGTGTTCGCAGAGGACAGGAAATGAGATGTAGCTGATTCTACAGCTGAAACCGTAAGTGTGCCTGTTTGTAAATACGTCGCTTTAATGTCGTATCGCTTTGCCAGGAAGTCATTGACAGCGTTCAGGTGACATAGGGCTTGTG
Source organism: Cyphomyrus plagiostoma (assembly GCA_019775915.2). NCBI lineage: Eukaryota > Metazoa > Chordata > Actinopteri > Osteoglossiformes > Mormyridae > Cyphomyrus > Cyphomyrus plagiostoma. The sequence goes on along the minus strand of JABFEA020000119.1, from coordinate 8,353,692 downwards.
TTGTCCGTCAAATGTTAAAGCATAACACTGATACAGGCTCCTGACACGTTAGGGTTCCCTGGCGTGACGCGGTAAGCATTTGCCAATGAGATCGACACCATCCAGCTACCAGGAGACTTTAAACGACCCTGAGATGTTTATTGTATCTGTAAATAATTGAGGGTGAAATAGAGATTAAAGAAGGTGAAAAATGAGCAGGTGCATGCAAAGTAAGGCAGCCTCACCTCTGACCTGCCCTGGCTTTGCTGGCAGGGCTCAGTGTCCGGCAACTGTGGGACCCCCTCATCTAAACTCCGACCTAACGGGGCCTGGGGGGTCATGAGGCTGACGGGCACTCTCAAGTGACTTCTGGAGCCTCTCTGCTTAGTCCTCTGTAGAGCCAGCTCCACTTGGGTCCGCACTCTGTGCCAACCTTCCCGTCCCTTCAGGCTTGGGGGTGATGATGAGGAGGGAGCGAGGGCCGGTGAGGGTGAGGGCAGAGGTGAGGGCGAGAGCGGCCCATCTGCCAAGTTGGGATCTTTGCCCAATGAAAAGCTCTGTTCCGAGCCAAGAGGAGTGACCACTGGCTCCTCCACCCCAGAGTCCTCCGACTCCGACTTCAGGAGCATGCCTGGCCTTTCCGCGCTCATCTCCCCCAGTGTGGAGTCCTGCCCCCCTGAATCAGTATCTTCTGAGTCGTCAATGCTGGAATTCTTCTCTATATAGGCCTCCATAAGTTGCCCAAAGTTCCTGTATAAATACATCTCCTTTCTTCTCTCCCACTCTGCGCACCTTGTGTCAATGAGGCTCAGTCATTGGGAGGCACGAATGTGCCAAATGATCGTGTGACCATGTGTGCTACTCTATTCACTGTTCATAAGCCCTGCCCGCACACCTGCCTAGGCCACGCCCCTCACCTCCCTCAACCCATCAGTCTTCCATTTACCTCGCGCTGCCATAATCTCATTGTCTTTTGAATTCCTTCCTCTCCTACATCCTGGTCAAGACAGGATGACCCAGTGTCATTTTGTTTTTAAGCCTTGGTACAACACCTATCGTAGACTGTGATGATAAATCTCTAAATCAATATTACTGTGTACGTGCCATTAATGTGAATCAACTATAAAACGTCTAAACAAGCAAGCCATGCTGGTTTATCTAAAAAAGCTATGTATTAATAAAAAAATAAATTAAAAAGTCTCTTTCAGTCTGACAGAATGTGACAGACGGCAGGTTTGAAAAGAGAGGCACACCACTGACAGCTTTAAGATCTCAGGTAACAGCGTTTTGTCTACAATCTGCCACGTTCCTGCTGAGCCTCACATTGGGAAGATTGCTGTGTTTTCTGTAGTTCAGGGGTGTGCCTCCGGGCCGTAGAGCTGGATTCCAATCATCCCAGAGCACTACTTCATTTTTTTTGGTCTAACCTACATATGACTGTCTTATGATTCTTACCAGAAGCTGCTCAACTTTTACAAACCAGCCACCCTATTGCTATGAGCATTTGTTACTTTTTTAGTTAATTGTGTTAACTTTAACTAAATAAATGAAATATATAACTGGCTGTGAATGCTTAGGTACCCACTTTTAGGATGGCATGCAGAAGTTACAAATTATCTGTAATTTGCCAGACAGTGGCCAGTGTTGCAATCTCCATGTCTGTGATTGTCGTATTACTAAGAAGAACTTAGAATAAGAGATCCGCCATGACGCCCTTTATTCGCTGAGAGGAGCAAAGATAGGTAGGAATGCTGAGAGGAGCTGCAGTCATCTCCTGCCTCAAGCCATCAGTCAGGGTACATGTCTACATCAGAAGTGGGCGGAGAGTCATCATTTTTGAACTCTTGAACTTAAGTTAAGCTTGTGCCATTCTGCCCCTGCTTTCCTAAGGAAGTCTGCCGCTTTGGATAAAAACGTCTTCTAAAAAATATGTGCGCCAGGATACCTCCGATTGACCCAGATCTGTAATCTTTCAGCAATTAGTCCGGTTGTCTTTGTAACTCACCATGAGAATCAGCAGTTCAGAATAACAACATTCCAAGAACAAATGACAAACAAAACAGAAACAAAACCACTGAAGGAAGTGGGTTGGTGTTGTTTTACAGTAAGGTCACGGGCTGAGTGGGGACATGCTTCGTTAGTGAGGAGCTGTCATATTATTCACTGAAACTGGGAAGGACATTGTGATTTCCTGTCTTCAGCCAGAGATCAAAAGATTGCAAAGATGATGTCATGTTCCACTGATCAACTGGGTAGAAACAATCAGACCGATATCTCTTTAGGGGAAAAAAAGTCATGTTATGCAAGAGTTTTGAAACGAACCGGTCAGTCAGTAGGAAAGGGGCCGGCCGCAAAGAAAACAAAGAGCGGGAAGCTGACAAACAATGTGAGCTTTGGTGAGAAGCGCAGGAATGTCTCAGAACACGTTCCTGCGGTATCGGCATTTCAATCACATCCACAAACTCGGAAGAAAGGTATGCCTCCACGTCAGGAATTATTATCTTGCTAAATAATCTTGTTTCCGCAATTGATACATATCTGGAGGTTTGGCCAGTAGCTGTTCGCAGTCCATAATCAGCTCCTTGCTTCTGACTGAAGGACAAATTTGCAAGACCCACTGTGTCCACAAGATGTGTTTTCAGGAAAATCTCTGGGGACTAACCGAGTTTAGACAGACAATTAAGGAGTTATTGCTGGAAGTGAAGTGACAGAGAATCGTGTTCTTTTTGCTCTTGTTTTATATGATAATTCACTGTCCTATAAGAACACAAATATATCCACATACTATGCACTTCCACCTAAATGTCAACCAAATGGCTGTACAATGTAACGAAAGGAGAAAACTGGAAATGAGATACTGCTATTCAAGAAACATTACAAATATTAATGATATTGGGGGAGAGATGATGGTTGTGTGACATGCCGGTTAGGTGGCTCAGTAGGTTGCCTCATTTCTCATTCAAATTCCAGCTACACTGTGTGTCTGGGTGTGAAGTTTGCACATCCTCATTGTGATGTGTGGGACTCTACCGCCAGTCCAGTTAACATTTTGGAACTGCCCATGATGGGCATCCTGTTATAGCAACCCATCCAGAATGTATCCCAGTCTTGCGCCTTGGATCAGTAAAATCACAAGTTTTAACCCCCACAGACACAGACATTTGGCAAAATCTACCTAAAAGTACCTATCAGTGGGGTTGCAAATCCCTCAAATAGATTTTTTGCCCCCTCCACTGTGACCTATATAAAGCCATTGGCTGATGGATGGATAGAATTCCCACTGTTACCTAAATGGCACCTGGACGCACCCCTCTCCTGTTACTGTTGGACATTGCAAAAACACAGCGACTGAGCGGCACACGGAGGGAGTTCAGGAACTGCCGGGAGGAGCCCCTGTGCCTAAAGACGGAAAACGCGGACGCTCCCACGGTCCCTTTCCTTACGTTTTCATAAAATCTCCTTAAACACGGCGAATTTTTCGTAACGTTCCGATATAAACATAGTTCCTATTTAGCGGCGTCATGCATATATTTTTAATTAGCAACGACCGATAATGATCATATAAACACTGAAATTCATTGTAGTATTGTAAGATCACTGAGAGGAAACAGACACCGAAATAGCTTTCATATTTTTTTGCTTTATTAATTCTTAAAAGCAGGAATACCAAATATACTACCAATTTCATTATCATTTCAACTCACACGTGTGTCATAATACTGCCACCTATTGCCCCTGAACACAATTCAACACAACGTTAGCAATGTCAAGGTTAGTTTAGAACGTCTGCAGGAAAAGGACTCGGTTATATATCGCTATTACTGAAATATGTTCTAACTGCAGTTCATTTATACCGCTGTTTTTATTTATATTAATAAATCTAAATCACTTTATCAGGTACAAACTGGCCTAGAGGAAGTTCGAGAATTTCCCCGGTGGGCCGGTTTTTCTGCCCCAAACCCGGTGTTATACGGCCTGTATACCAGGGGGGTCCAACCAGTCTGTCGACCTCGGCGTGCTCCCCAGGTCATCGACAAATTCATGTTGCCAGTTTACACATGTTTTTTATTAAATTATGTATAAAAATATCCTGACGTATATATCTGTTTCCTATTTACATCGGGAATGCATTATAGGTGGAGACGCATAAAACTTTGTACTATCTACAAATCCACACTCACAGATGCACTTTGGATGTTCCTGGGCTGCTTGGAGTCAGATAACTATCTTCTGCGTACAGTAATACTGGCGTACTTCCAGTTTCACGTTTTGCATTCATAAGGAGTTCTGATATTTCTTCATGTTTTCCGCGGCAACTTTGGTTTTAATTCTAACTGATGTAAGAATACACACGTTTTGCTGCATTGCAGCTTACTTTGCAGGCAGAGTACGCTCATGGGACCGGGTCCACTGAGACTGTAGCTTTGAAGACTGTCCAGCAGGGGGCAACAAAATGGTGAACAAAATGTTCCAAGTGAAGACAACAAAAAATGCTGCAAAGAGCAATTTATGTATTGCCTCCGTTTTTCATCATCAAAATATTATATTTTGCATTTTTATTTTTCAGTTTCGTAAAATGAAATCGTTACTCGAAAGTTCTGTTCAAAAATCGCTATGCTGACACGCATTTACTCTGTAGGTAACTTTTTATGCTAAAAATAGTAATATCTGAATTAAAGATTTACAAAAAATGGCAACAAATGTTGCCGCTATTTTAAAATATTTGTTTGCTCAACAAAATATAATTCAGAAACAGTAGAAGCTGAAATCTATATAAACACTGAGTGCATGTTATTCATTTATAAGAGGGTATTTTAAGATTTCATAAGACCCAGTTTTTCCTGGGCACCAACCAGCAATCAGCTAGTAATGAAAAAACTGTCACCTGTGTCACCTTTTATGTAGCTATTATGGCTGATATTTCCATTGCCCTTCTCGGGGTTGCCTGCCACAGTTTTGTGTGTCATAGCATTGGGATGACGATAATGACAGAGGTTCCTTCTGTCATCCTTGGTTTGTCTCCATGCATGGGCGGCACACAAACTTGCACACATGCAGACACACAGAGCCTCCCTGTCGCTCAGGAAGGTCCCAGACTTTCCCAAGTGTGACTCCCCAGTCAGAAATTCTCTGTTTCTTCCACCTTCCCTTGCTCGCATTTCCTCTGGATGGAGATAAGAGGTAATAGGAAGTGAAATGTTATACATCACCACAGATAAGAAATTAAATAATTTATAGAATTTATATAATTTATATAATTGAATAATTTATATTTAACTCTTTATGTTATAAAGAGTTAACATAGACTTGTAGTTCATCGCCTTTGTGATCCCCACTGACAGCGCAGCCGCTGTAATATTTACACATTTATTGCGATGCTTGTCCTAGATCAGCGCATTATTGCTCTCTCAGATGTGCATCTTATTACCGTCATCTGACTACCTTGGCATCTGTGAGCGTCAGTACATGGTTGGTGATGGAAGAGTTGAACACGGGCAGGTCAAGGGGGATGTGGTCTACAGTGGACTCGTGGGGCATCTGTTAGGACAGAGAGGGTGGTCGCACACAACCGTCAGTTATTCGTCACGCAACGACAGTGAGCAGCTTGAGGTCAGGGCGTTCGAGATCGATACCCCATCCATAAAGAACAGCTTCAATAAGGGTCACCGTCAGGACTCACCAGTAGGGGTGGGGCCCTGAAGAGGTATCTGAAGGAGTAGTACAGCAGGTTGAGGCACGAGGGGGAGTAGAGGTCTGCGTAGCGCATCAGCTGGCTGGCGAAAAGCGTCTGACGTGAGCCGTAACGGAGCAGGCTGCCCATCCTGCCATAGCACAGGTCCATCCTGCGGGTGAGGTTCTGCAAGCGTACGAGAGCCGGTCACGCTCACGTCCACAGGGGCAGTGAGGAGTGACTGAGACAGATCGACGTGTGTGCGTGTGCATGTGCGTAGGGCAGTGTAGTGCACCTTGATCCGCGTCTGGATGATACTGATATCCGGACACTCTGTGCTCCCGCTGTCCAGGTTTCTAGAAACAGAAGGAGACCTCGGTGGAATTGCTGACACACGCTCCTACCCCAGCCTCTGCACCCAACCCCAGACAGGCTGCAAATAGATCCCCTTGATTTCATCTGGGCTGACGCTGGTCACTCACTTGTAGTGCTCAGCCAGGAACAAGTCAAGGGTCTTCAGCTCCTCAAACATTTCTGGTAAAACAGAGAGGGTCACGTCAGGTCGCCTCTTTCAAGGTCAAATGGATGTCAAATGACCCAGATGCATTTGGCTGATAATAATAATAACTCGATGTCACATTATAACTGTCTAACGTTGTGGTCAGAATATCACAACATCAGTACATAATACAGGCGCACGGTCAGTCAAGGCAGTCCCTCTGTACTCACTGTTTCATTACATCAATATAAATGTGAAGTCGGGGTTTGATCTTTGGTCAGAAAGTGCAGTGAGGCTCTGTGCTCACAGTGCGGCCGGTGTTACTCACGGCTTTTCTCTGTCCACACCTGCAGCTCCCTCGCCAGCTCAGGGACCACCAGGTATGTCTTCCAGCCCTGCTTCTTCTTCGATTTCAGGATGTCCCCGAAAATGTGGTCCCCCACATACAGGATGTCTTTGCCCTTGACCTCAAGCAGATCACATACGATGTCAGAGGAACCTGGACAGAGAAAGGGTGTGAGTGTGTAAAAAGGAACAGAAGACAGAGCACAAGGAGAGGAGGCATGCAGTTTTATGTATGTGTTTGTGTACAGGTAGCCTTTCTGTCTGTTTGTTTATAATTCACCTTTCTGTCTGTTTGTTTATTATTCACCTTTCTGTCTATTTGTTTACAGGTGGCCTTTCTGTCTGTTTCTTTACAGGTGTTCTGTCTGTTTGTTTACATGTCCTCTTTCTGTCTGTTTACAGGTGGCATTGCTGTCTATTTGTCTACAGGTGCTCGTTCTGTCTGTTTATAGGTGGCCGTTCTGTCTATTTGTTTATAAGTGATCTTTCTGTCTGTTTACAGGTGGCCTTTCTGTCTGTTTGTTTATAAGTGCTCTTGTCTATTTGCAGGGGGGTTTTCTGTGTTTTTGTTTGCAGATGCTCTTTTGATCCATGTTTGTCCATTCATGGTCTTATTGGGTATACTATAATACTAGAATCTGTTAGGGCAGTAGATACACCATAAATATCTGCTTAACATCCTCAGAAAACCACCAAAGTAGTGCTTGTTGGAACCCAAAGCGGGATATCTACAGTTACGTACCTCCAGCGTAGACCGTGCCTGGCTGCAAGTCCCCTGTGTATGTCCCAATTCGTAGCTTTCCTGTTTGCTGTGAGAGCAAGGCAACCATGTTAGCAGACCCAGGGCCTGTGGAGATTCTCACTCACTCTCTGTGACAGTCCTTCAGTAGCCTGTTATTGGTCATAGCAGGGGTCTGTTGAGAACTTGTAGGGGGTCCACAGAAATGTTTACCAAACTAAAGTATTATGTGCTGGCTTGTTAAAGCCTCTCTGGTCGTTAGTTCATAGTTCATAAGTGATATAAGTGATATATATCACTTCTAGATTCCTGGGCTAGATCATGCTTTGTTGTACATGTAATATCACCAGGCCATGTCATGATGATTGGTTTATCTGATCTTAAGTAATTAATGGATTTATTTGGTAGAAAACTTGGATAAAATGCAGCTCTAACATACAGCTAGATGTTGTCTATCTGAATGTGATTGATTATGTTGCTGAGTCAGTAGTTATTAAAGTCTTACCGTGTCCACCTGCCTGAGCACAGTGCCCTCCGCAAAGAAGAGAGGCTTCTTGGTGTCCACGACAATAAGGTCGAAGAAGGTCGTCCAGTCGTGCTTTGTGAGGGACAACAAGCGATGTGTGAAGGTATGATTTGCTAAAGGGGAAAGACGAACGTGGGAAGGTCGCAAGAGATAGAGGGAAGCAGAGAGGAACAGAAGAATGAGAGAAAGACAGGAACTGAAGAATGAGGGAAAGAAAGGAACTGAAGAACTCGAGAAAAGAGTGACTGATGGGGCAGAGGAATGAAGAAATGATCTTCGTCTTACCTTGGGACCATGAGGGTAATCAAACAAGTAGCTCATGATAGCCTGTGAGGAATTTGATAACACAGAACATTAGATCCTCTTTGGGTCATAATGTCAGAGGGAATAAATTCATGTTTTTGACAGAGCTCTGATCCATCCATAAACAACCTGGATGTATGTTCAAATCATGCTGCTGTTACACAGGAGAGCCACCAGAGGGCGGCACACTATATACAGGTCTGTACAAACTGGCAGCAATGGAAACCCACATCTCATTTCCCCTTTAAGCCAAATAGCCTTCGCTATTTTTGCTGTCGTACCATGTCATGTTTTTGTTGTTGTTTGCATAGACATGCTCGTTACTGTCCTATATCAGAGACAGTGTGCATATAGAGAAGCATGTGCATAACAGAAACCCACCTCTGTGTAGTTGTAGTCACTGTTGGTGGCCAGGAACACTTTGGCCACTTCCTTCATGCGGCTGAGGAGGAGCGGGAGGCGGGGCTATAGGAGACAGGTCACATGGTTCTCATTTCTACTAAGCTACATTCACTATAGCATTTGTCCACACTATAGTCCTGCTTCAGATCTGCCCCACAATGCAGGTCTCTTTAATGCTGAGGATCAAGCAGGGCTCTGTCCGGCAGTTATGCCTCTACTCCCCCCACAATGCAGGCCTCTTTAATGCTGAGGATCAAGCAGGGCTCTGTCCGGCAGTTATGCCTCTACTCCCCCCACAATGCAGGCCTCTTTA
>JABFEA020000119.1:8301875-8336364 GCA_019775915.2 Cyphomyrus plagiostoma | reverse complement strand
CCCCCCCCACACCCAGTTAATACTGTTCAGCTTATTTAATGACTTACAAGATGGTGGCCACATGGTCTGACACGCACCTGGGCAGTACACACAACAGCAGGAACCTGCCCCCCAACAAGGGACTCCTGGCGTGTTCATTTACTGCCATCCAGCATAAAATATTTCCATCCATCCTCGACCGGCCTACCGTGGCCAGTTCATTGCAGGGCACATACATGCAAGCTGCACAGGTCGGCAGACAGAGGGGGGAGGTGCCCATGGGTGCGAGGCATTATGCCATGGGCCTTATAACATCAGCGTTATCCCACACAGAGTGTCTAGCACAGCTCTGGTCAGAACCACAATACTGCAATTTCCATTGTATCAAAGCAACAGCTACAGTAATTGTTAAAGAAAATTATTTAGGTTGCTTGTTCTACTATGGAAAACTCATAAAAAATACACACTCGGCCTAATCAATACTTATCAGATAGGCCAGCCTGATGTAACAGAATGCAACACTTGCAGTCCAGACAAAAGCATCAAATGTGTCCCAGACACATACAGATGTATGTAAGTTTAATTATCCATCCATCCATCCATCAATCCAATCATCCACCTTATCTGCAGGGGAGTACCCAGAAATTCTGGGTCCCCTGATAAAAAGTCACCTTGCCCCCCACCCCATATTATAAAATATTACGTATTCTCGGGCCCCACTTTAGTGACGCACCCGTTGAATCTGCTGTGGTATCCATGCCGCTCCGATGCCCCTATTATCCTGGACACCTTCGCAGGGTATGTTTAGTCGACGCGGCAAAAATAATATTTTTCATTATTCTTCTCTTGTAAACTTTGGATACAGGAACACAGGCAGAAAATACAATACAATCTTCTTGTGCGATGTGAATATTTCAAAAGTCACAGGATCTGCATAGGATTTATTAAATTATTAACTAATCTCATTTAAACGTCCATTAAACACGAGATTCACCTTATCTTCGGCCAGCAAGCTCCACCTCAAATCATAAATTTATTTGTCCTGAGACGTGTTAGACGATAGGTCTTTATTCTCAGTGCAAGGGGTCAGATTTTAGTTAATGAGTTCAGAGAGTTCGAAGTTAGAATCAAGATCGCCAAACACGAATTATGTCATGACGCAAAGATTACCGTTCAAGGCGTTTATTTTATTTCGATCGCATGAAATAACGATTATATGATGTTTTTGCTCATATTCGTTGATCAATAAAACGTGTTAATCGTGTGGTGCTACTAATTTCCCTCGGAAACAAAGTTTATTTAGTGGAATCATTGCACGGTTGTGAAAACAGAATAATGACAGCAAATAGTAACGGATTAAATCAGACTAAATGCCAGTGCTGATCAACTGGTGTATGTAACCGCATAGATGAAATATGCGGGGTACTGTTTTTAATCTAGGTAGGGACAAAATCAAAAGATTGTCCCAAATCAGGCGGTGCAGATCGAGACCGTGGGAATCTTTTGGAAATGATGAATGGCAGGTATTCTTAATGCGTGTCACAGAATGGGGCGCTCCAGTAGCGGCGATTTTTCCTAATTCCCGGTGCACCGGACTCCTCACCTGTGCTGGTAATCCCTCTTCAGCGAACCAGTCTTGGGATCCAATGGCAGCGGCATGCGAACTGACTCGCCGGTATCTTCCCCGGTTTCGGTGGAAATGCTCCCCATGTCGAAACCTTTCCCCTTTCTCACGACCTCCCGTCTCCTCCTGTTCACAACTGCGGTCCAAACTGCAGGGTCTTGGGGGTTTATATGAGATAAGAGGGCTGCGCCAGGACAAAAGTGAGTTACGTCCCCTCTTGTTGGGCTTTCGTCTGTAAACGACTCCGCCCCAAGTGCGGTGTGGACTGGACGTGTCGAAAAGCGGCAAGGGTGTGGACCCTATGATGGCTTATTTTGGATGGAGTCGGTGCGCGGATCCGCGTTACACGCAGAGATTATGTTATCAGGAATGCGCACACACGAAGGGGGACACGGACAGCCGAAGCAAACGCACGTTCTCCGGGCATCCTGGCTTCTGCTTATCAGGATGCAAGCAAGTAATAAGACGTACCTTTTGTACATAAGTCGTATGCACCGGTTTAAATGCGGTATGAATAGTCAAATAAATACAATTTCAGTCGCAATTGTGGCGACGGAGTCCGGGTTTACGTTTATTAACAAAAGAGATGGAGGTGATGGGGATATGAGTGAAGTGGGCTACAAATCTAACTCCCCAAATCCCTTATTGGGCTTTGAAATTGTCCTACCAAAGCCTGGCAGCGTGTCCAGAGCCTTACAATTACACCCAGAGCATCCTCAGACCCTGTTGATTAAATTATTAGCACAATAAAGGCACGATCTGAACCCGTCCTTTTATATTTTTAGCCCGCTCCCTATAATACACGCCTAGGCCACACTTCACGTGGACACCGCATATCCGACTAATCCCGCGCAGATCGATTTCATATGGAGTCGTTCCTGTGCTCTGACAGCAACACCGCCGTTTAGCACAAGTGACACGTACGACCACCCATTTTTCCGAGGACAGAAGGAAGCAGCGGAACTCATAAGATATCGAAACATTAAAAAATATTTCCCTACTTTGGACACTAGGCAGGGTAGTGGTAAAGGATGTAGTGTTTTAAATTAAGGATCAGTCACTACGTATGTGATCCTAAGGTAAAAGGAGCTAATTATAAACAGCTTCAGTAAATATCGGGATGCATAAATGAAAATAGCAAGCAAATATACAAGTTAGTAAAAACTTATATATGTATAACATATATATATATATATATATGTATATATGACTAATTTCCCGGAGGAACCTTCCCAAGGGATTAATAAAGTTCTATCTATCTATCTATCTATCTATCTATCTATCTATCTATCTATCTATCTATCTATGTAATAAAGCTTTGCTTTGCTATAGCTTTGCTCTCGTACTATACATATTTGTAAAATTATAACTGGATTTTTGCAGTTATCTGTTGATAAGGGAAAACATTTATAAAGTGCATCGCTGCGTAAGCCTGTGAAGGGTGGTCTGCCACTGTCTTTGGTGATCTGATTACCGATGGCTTTGATTTCACAGTCACGCGATCACCGCGGAACAAAGCCTTTTCCTGATTGCACCAGAGCCTATCCATTAAACCCATCATGTATGAAAATAGAAGGCTGTTTGTCCAAGATAACCTGCCTTGCGTTTGGTGTCGATCCTGTGCTGTTTTCGTCTGGACTTCCGCTCACTCAGTCAGAAAAGACGAGAGAGCATGGGCTCAAGGAATGAAGCAAACACGGATACAGCTAATAAATGGTTTAATACAGCCAATAAATGGTTTAATGCAGCTAATAAATGGAGATCCCAGAACCTGCAGGTCAAATGACCCCACAAAAGTCTTGCTAGATCACAAAACAACCCACAGATGCACAACTTCGTGGTGGTATTATTTCAGAAAAACGCATGACATTTTAAGGAACCCCCTCCTCATTCAGCTGAATGAGAGAGGGACCTCCCACCCATGTCATGGTGTGGCAGCAAAGGGGGGGGGGGGGTCTGCAAAAACAGCCAGGTTGTTGCAGCATTAAGGTCCAATATTATGCGCTTGCACCTCTGCCTCACCCCTGATCTATGATGTCATAGCCCTGAACTGGGCAGACCTTCGGCAGAACAACTGCTGGGCGTGCGTGACACATGGGGTGGGGGTGAGATGCAGATAGATAAATTGTTTTATTACATAAGGGGGGAGGACAGGGCAGCATGAGACAACAGGAGTTATCATGCTGTCCCTATGCATGTATGCAGTGTGCTTTTATCTTTAAAATGTTTCATGGCGTCAATACAGTTTATACAATAGTTTGTAAAAACCTTAGGCAGTCGGATGTTTAAGGCTGTTCATCTGGGGATTAGCTGTATATTTGCTCAGGAAAAAATACTATTGAACATAAGAACACATTCAAATTATCAGTAACACTATAAAAAAATAAATAAGAATTTCTTCTGTTCTACAAATAGTTAGCTAGATGAACTTTGCTTTGGCTCCCAAACCACTCCTCAGGGGTCTCCTACCTATTGTAGGTATTCGTTTAAATTTATTATCAGGTCAATTAACTAATTAATCAATGAAATTAGTTAATAAATGGCATATTGATTAGCCAAACAAGGTGGGGTGGTGGTTCAGTCTATATATAAAATATATAGACGGTTACTGCAAATTCTGGGTTGACATTAGAAGAGGTTCTGAAATGGCAAAGCTGACACACTAACAGACATAGCAGTTTTATACCGATGTGGAGATCATTTACGGATCATTTTCTTTGACCAAGACTTTTGCATAGCTTTGTATATTCACAACATTGAAATAACACTAAAGTAATATCTATAATAGGATTATATTAATGTCACGTTAATAATGCAGGAGAAATGTAATGCCAGGTATTGTCGAGTGTTCACATGATACTTACTGAGCAAGCTGACCTTTGCCTTTTGACTAGCCCTGTGGCCTGTACTATGAAGCAGGCTTACTGTCTTATCAGGGTAATGTGTCGGATTTAAGGTACTACAGTTTAAATGGACTTCATTTTCATTCACTTACATTTTGCCCAGACTACCTTAAATGCAAGAAGTTACCCTGATAAGCCAGTAACCCCGCTTGGTAGTACAGGACACTGATCTGCCCTGCCCTGTTCCTGTGCCTACCACTCCTGTTCTCGACTCTCCCTCTGCTCCTGCTCTGTGTCCGAAGTCTTCATCCTCGGACTGACCACCCCAGCTCCGGCCCTCCTGGCTATGTGACCCTGACTCTGCCTCTCAATTCCCTGTCCAGTTGCTATTCATACCATTGAAGGGTGTTGAACTACAGAAAAGGGACTCAATTATTAATGAGTTCTAAAGGTTGGAGGTTTGGTGTATTTTTTTTAATCATAAAACTCATGGTTAGATGGATGTGCACATTTGCTTTTCAAATGCTGAAAATATCCAAAAACACTGTTAGAGTTTTGTCGATTTCATGGCTTGGGTTTTGACTTCAGACATGCACCATTTGCCCACACCTCGTTTTGGAGCGTGCATTCTTCGGAAGTCCTCCGTGATTTCCACGATCGTCCGGTTCTTTATCTCTGGGAGGTGTCTCCATATAAACGCTGCACAGAAGAGACAGCAGGCCAGAAATAGGATGAAGCAGAATTCACCCAGGTGTTGCTGTGGAGACAGAGGAGAACTTTCCTCAGGTCATCTGCTGAACCAGTATATACAAAATGGTCAGGATAGTTTTATGTAAGAAAAATTGGCTGCAGAGATTAACTCTTTCCTCATGGATGCAAATCTTCAATGGATGACTTATGGCTCAAACTATGGTGAGTGGAAGCAACACTTAGATGTCTGGATCCCATGAAAACTAATGTGGTTTCAGTACGACTTGAACAAATGTGCCTATTTTTCAGATATGGCAAATCACAACAGGAAGATGTTTGATCAGTTAGAAAAAAGAAAAAAAAAGTAAAAACCTGCCAAAAAAGCTTTAGACATCCAGACTTGGTGGCAAAGAACTCATCTGTTGTTCTTCAAATGATTCATCAGATTAATGTCTGCCCTGTTGCTGTTCCACTGCTTATCCTGTCAGAAATAGCACTAGCCTGCTGTCACCTTCCTGAGACACAGACTTAAATGTAAATGTTTTCACGGTGTAAACTAGGATTTTGCCATCCTGTTATTTTGACTTCCTGTTGGCCCCCCCTTTGAGTCTGATTCCTTCCAGGGAGCTTTTCCTTGCCACTGCCACCTGTGGCTTGCTCACTGGGGGCTTTGGGCAGGGATAATGTAAAGCACGTGGAGACAATGTTATGTTATGAAAATGCACTATACAAACGAAACTGAGTTTAATTGAATGTTTGTGACCTGACTGAATTACAATACCATTAGCATAATGGGACCCCCAAAGACCCACCCCCAGTAAGTACTTACTACAACTACAGGGAACAGTATTCCGATGAGGAAGAGGGAGATCCAGTTGAAAAAGCCGCAGACAGTGTAAGCTGCAGGCTTGTAGGCCTGGCTGAAGATGTCCGCAGGAAGCGCAACAGTCACACCAGCTGAGAGGCCAGCACACACACAGCATTTTAGTCAGCCAGTCTCCATTCTGACAGCTCCCATCCCCATGTCCAATGCCTCTCTTCATTGTTCTGGCCAAAGCAGCTTATCAAAACCAAAGAAGCACGAGCTAATGGCATAAGCACAATAGCATTTCCCAGACACCTTGGTCAATGTAACCACGAAGCCTGGATTTAGGACAGAACTTGGCGCTAAGATTTTAACATTGAGTAGTTTTCTAGTTTGGGATGGATGGACACACACACACCTGGTCCACTGCTGAAGAAGAAGATGTAGACGAAGATGAGGATCATGCTGCAGTAAGGCATCCAAAACACCTGTTTCTGTAAATGGACAGATCAGCTGAACCATTAAATCCTGAACACACACAGATTTCTTTAAAATAATTCTCAAAACATGCAGGAGTTAGAAAGTGTTGATGGAAAAGCAGGGAGCCACTTCACCATTGGGTCTTCCAACAGCTGGTTGTGAAGTAAACTAGCAGCAGATGACCAGAAGGCCACTGCTGTCATGTACTTGAGAGTTTGTATCATAGGGGGTGCGGAATGGTGCAAGCTGAGAAAGGAGAGGATAATCCACTTGTGGCTCACAGGAACACAGGGGTTTGTTAACAGAAACCACTGGGAACACTACAAAACAAATGGACCACAAGGGGTCAAAAAGCAAAAACAAAGACTAACTACAAAAAGTCAAGGGAACAAGGAGCAGGAACAAGACAACATTCTGAAATACACAGTGACCCACTGAGGAATGGAACCAAAGCAGGAACATAAATACACATGCGGCTGTCTAGGGAGCAACACTGAAGATTTTGACAATGAAGAGGACAGGATGGCCAGCGACATCTACTGGCCAAACGGGGAGGAGAACATGAAAGACAGGCAGGTGCTGACCCAGACAATTTCAGCACACCTGTAGGTTGAGGGTAATAGTGAGCAGTCCCAGAACGGCAGCCATCATCAGGTTACCTCGGATCAGCAGAACCCTCTTGCCTGTGCTCTCAATTATCATTGCCTGTGAGAAAAAAAAATGCTTAATAGATTGTGTCCAGTTGGCATTGAATCTCAATAGATTTATGTGCTTGTGCAAATTAATCGAAACAAGTTGTCACAAAGGCATGCGTGCCATGGCCAGGGACCTGCAGGTCCACACAGCCAACAGGGCAGAGAGTACGATGAACAACGCAGGCACTGTGCCCACGTACTGGCAAGCCTGCTCAGG
Organism: Cyphomyrus plagiostoma; assembly: GCA_019775915.2. Taxonomy (NCBI): domain Eukaryota; kingdom Metazoa; phylum Chordata; class Actinopteri; order Osteoglossiformes; family Mormyridae; genus Cyphomyrus; species Cyphomyrus plagiostoma. Next base: position 8,329,031 of record JABFEA020000119.1, on the reverse strand, counting down.
TGGAGATAGAGCTGGATGGATGGACAGTGGAGGGACTGTCCCGACAGACTTGCAGGCCTCCTCGGGTGAGATTAGAGCTGAGTGGATGGTCAGTGGAGGCACTGTACCCACGGACAGGCAGGCCTGCTCAGGTGGGGTTAGAGCTGGGCGGATGGACAGAAGAGGCACTGTGCCTACACACTGTTTTCAGACTTGTTTTCATTTAATTTGCACAAGGGTGTACCAAACATCGATAGGATTGTGGAATATTGATTTTAATCTTATGTTTCAATCTTTCAATTTGTCTAACATATACATATTTTTTTGCTTTTAGAGATCCTGACCCATGAAGCAGTCCCAACAAGTGACAGCTAAGAAAACAAGCAAAGATAGAGGCTCACGCAAGTCAGAGAGATGGCAATCTCACAGAGGCCCGTTCCCAGGGTGGCGTACTGCAGCTGGTGAGAGGGAATCCCTGCTGTGCGGAAGACATCCACGGCGTACATGTAGACCTGGGGTGGAGGACATGACTGCTTTGGCCTGGAGGGCAGCACAGAGTGAGATATACTTTGGGGTGTGGCTGAATTACACCAAGAAAAGCTGATTGACAGTGTCAAGGAAACAGGGTTTGATGGTGCACTGGGTTTTGTCCAAGCAGAGCTCTGAGGTAGACAGCATTCATCAGCTGTTGTCTTACATAACAGAAATGAGTTCAAATCTGTTTGTTTGCTATATCTCTCTGGTGAAGAACTGAAATTTGATTGTATGTGACAAAATGTGTGCAAACCACATCTTAATTAGTATTAATGTAATTGATTGATAGATAAGTTGATTTATTGATATATTAGTTGGTTGATTGATTGGTTGACTGATTGGTTGATTGGGTAGTTAGTTGATTGATTGGTACCCACTGCATTGATCCCGCAGAACTGGAGGACACTGCAAGTGACCATGACAGTTAGCAGCTGCCAGCGTACAGTCCGGTCACGGATCAGCTCCCACACAGACCGGTACCGCACGCCCTGGAGAGCTGCCCTCTGTAGCAGCATTTCCTCGATTTCTGAGGTGTGGTCTCCCTTACCCCACAGCTGCTGCATGGCTGGGGACAAATCATCATCACTGATGATCCATATCACCTTGAAATTTATCTAACCTGCATACCTTTACAGATTTCCTAAGTGTGTAAAGAGCTGAAAATAGTTTGGATAAAGGTACATTAAGCAAAGTCACAGCAATAATAATAATGTTGGGTCGGATAGGGGGGCGGCATGGTGGTACAGTGGTTAGCACTGTTGCCTCACACCTCTGTATATAATAAAGACTAAAATAAAATATAATAAAGACTAAAACTGTTCATTGCTGTTGTTCCAATTTCTGTGATACATGGTGCTGGAAGGGTAAAACACTAAACCCTATACCATACTAAGTTACTATAAATCAGGGGTCTCCAACGCCGCTCCGGGAGAGCTACTATCCAGTAGGTTTTCTATCCTACCTGGCTTCTGATGAGCCACACCTGTTCCTGGTATTTACCCAAAGACAGGTGTGGCTCATTAGAAGCCAGGTAGAACAGAAAACCCGCTGGATAGTAGCTCTCCAGGACCCCTGCTATAAATTGTATAGCAATAATTTTCTACCAGTTTTTCCTCTTGGGAGTACCAATGATCTTACAGAGAGCTTCCGATGCCTTTGAGACTTGTATGTAAATATACACACATTCATTGGGGCTTCCTGTGGATGCTCGAGTTTCTAAAGACAAGCCGTTCAAGTGAAGGGGTGGCTTTTGTTTGCCATTAGGATTTTTGGTGTGTGCCAAATCGCATTTTGTCCCAAAAGCTCAATTGATTCCAGATCATTTCAGCCTTAAATAGACTATCATCCATCCATCTTCCATAATGTTGACCCAGTAAGGTTGCAGGTTCTCCTCACAGGCTGTAATTGACCACTTATGTGGTTTTTATCTCTGTGGACACCAACCTGAATTGACACCATAGAGGAGTCGCCCGATCATGATCATCTCAAAGGAACCTGCGACTCTGCTCAGGAGCATCATGGTGGCCCCGGTTATGGCTAATGTGTTGTTGAACAGCAGGGACTTCTTTCTAGAAAAACAGTGAGAAGAGCAGGGCCTTCCATGAAATCCATCTCAGTGCAGTATCAGTACACAGGTTTTAGTGGAACCTACCGGTTCTAAAATTGTACCTAGAATCGTTCTAATCCAATGGACCAAAATACTTATAGAAACTCACAATAGCAGCAAAATGCTAGCATTGAAACCCTCATGTAGAGGATTTTACTTCTGTTTTCTTAGATTAATTTTTCCAACATCACTTTAGCATTAAAGCTAATTCACAGGGGGTTTGTAAAAGAACCTTCCTTAACAGAAATATTATCGTGTGTCTGACAATATCTTCCTGATAGATATGCAGTTACATAACTAGATGGTTACTGGATGAGGTTTTTGTGTCTGTCTCAAAGGTCACAACACTAGTTTCACCTACTGAGACTTTCACTGGTAACTGTTTGGTCTAAGTTCATTTCCTCAACATCCGGAACAGATGGTGCTCTGATTGGACCACATCTCAAAATTGGTCTTACCAGCACTCACCTTCCATAAACATGAGCCAACCATCCAGCAAAGAAAGATCCTAGGATTCCCCCGATGCAGAAGATGGAGACAATGAAAGACCAGATGAGGCTCAAAACCCAGGGCTCCAGGGAGAGGTTGTAGCGCTCAGTGCAGGTTTTGTTGACCAGCTCCTTAATGAACTACACCATAGACATGGGTGAGTTTGCATCATCAATTCCTATAACTGTTACTCTAGTCATGTGCCGTTTCTGAGTCAGGAAGCATACGCTTTCTAAACCACTGAGGGAAACTTAATATTAAAGACAAGTATCATTCGGTAGCACTTGAATAGCTACTGGTAAGACACGAGGGAATTTCCTCAGTTTTATCTAAAAGGGCGTTATGGCATATTAAGATTTAGTTAGGTAAGATAACCACAGCCAAGACCCAAATGTTATTGTGTCATATTTATTGAGATATTAGAGAAATCACAGAAGTACTGTGTCACCAAGGAATCAGTGACTTATTATCTGTCTCCCTCTGTCACTGCCCCCTCCTTCTAGCTAACTCACTTTAGCAAAATTTAACTTTTCGCACATAAAAAAACAAGATCAAGTGACCAGAAAGAGTGTCACATGAGGAGGGGGTTAATGACGTAAAAGCCATGCACAGGTTACAGCATCACAATGAAGCTGCAGTTGTACTTCTGAGCAATTCAACACATTCACATTCATCTATCCTGCTTTTCGCACATGAATATCCATTAAGGATCAGCGGACATGCAGTCGCCCCACTGCCAGCTGTGCTCTCTGTTCACAAGGCAACTTGACTCTAGCCGTGTGAGATAAACGAGCTCCTGTCTGTCACACTGGCCAGAAACTCACACACCAAACCACCTGCCTGCTGACTTACCTAACCTAACAGTCCTCGTTCAAACATAGCCCATCACCCCCAGAACCACTTCCATCAAATGGACCTCAATCTGATAGAAAGTAACCAGAAAGGGGCGACTCACTGACGATGGTGAGTTCAGCACAGATATGTGAAATCCATACTGGAATGTTCCACCAGTGCCAAGAATCAGGATGGTGATGATAAACCTCGGGCTTCTGACCTGCACAGAACCACAAAATTCACAGTAATGCTTGTAGAATTACAGCCAAGCAGACAGGGATATCTGACCCAGTAGGTCTCACACATTTAGAACCTAACCACGGAAAGCACTGAAGAGAATCTTAAGTGTGGTAGCTGCCATGTCACTTACCAGGAGAGATATTGCTTGAGTCATTGTATCCAGCTGTGACTTCTGCGTTGTATGACCCTTTGAATCAGCCTCCTACTTGTTTGTTCACTGTTTTTCCAGCAGAGACAGCAAGTGGTTACTGTATCACAGCCAAGGTGCTAAATTTTAACTGTATGGGGAAGCCAATGCGCCTAGAAGAACCAAAGAGCAGAGGATGGTCATTTTGTCTGAAGAACTTTCTCAGAACCACCATATTCTGCCCCTTGAGCTTTGCCATTTATTAGGTAACATCTGCTGTCACACACCATCATGATAAAAACATAATGTTGGTGCAATTTATGCATTTTTTGGTCATCATTCTTACTAGATACGTTTCCATCGGTGAATATTTACTTTCATTTTGGTTTTTATTTGCCTGCTGTGCACATGGGTATTACAAATCGAGTCCCCTCACATCCATCCATTCAGTCATTTACGAATTTCTTGGTGAAGGTCACAAACCCTAATAAGCAACACATTTTTTTAATGAGTTGAATACTAGCTACCTCTAGTGGTAACAATTGAACATTGCATATTCCACACACACGGGCACAAACCAATATTACTAATCCCTGTGGTACAGGTAATGTGGACTCCCAGGAATTTGAACTTGGGGACTCTCTCCAACTGGTGTTAAAATCGGTGTGTGTGTTTTTAAAGCATTTTGTCATCTGAAATCGTTGTTTTTGTTTAACCTTTATTATGAGTAAAACTGTTATTTGAGCACCAGCTCACCAGATTCTGTACTTCCTCTGTTGGCTGTCTCATAATCAGAGATCAGACCTATTACAGTAGTATTATCCACATACCTTATTCAAATGCTTTGCACACAGCCCTGAGGTATGCCACTTACTGACTGTGAGTGCAGAAGAAAGACATGCTCCTAACCTGACTGCTTGGGGTTATTGGTTAGAGGTCCATTATCCATTTGCACATATGCTATGGACTATGTCCAAGGGTTTACAAAATAGTTTGCCTGCAATTATTATGTTAAAAGTGAAGCTTATGTCCCCACAGAGCATTCTAACATATGACTTCTGATGTTCCAAATAAGTGAGAATAGTGTGCAGGGCACTGAAGATGCCATCCTTGGTTGACCCGTTGACTTGTTCCTCAACTGCACCACCTCCCTGTTGAGAGGATGGGCCTTATTATTCATCATGGAGTGTAAAGTTAGGACACCATCCCTCCAACACCAATTATAAAGAGTCTGGGCTCATTCTTGTGATGGGACTAGTTTGTTCAGCCTCTTGACTTTACTCTCCAGCACATAACAGGAAAGATTTGTGGTAGTTTTCTTTGCTTTTAATCTCATCCAGAAAAACAGTTGCCTCAGCACCTGTCGACTACCGAAGAGTTGTTATTCCACTCCAGCCTGTCTTGGGTGTAGATGACAAGGTACTTAATGCACTGTAGCAGATACCTACTGAAGTCCACCACCGTTGGCTTTGTCTTTGAGCCTTTAAGCCCCAGATGCATCTTCTCACACCACCCAGTACAGTTCTCCATCAAACATAATAGCTCTGCTCTTCCTTTATGGATAAACTGCACAACTGATGAATCATCTGAAGTCTGTGACTAAGCAGGAATGATGACTGTACTGTCCTTTGAAGCGCCCCGGTCTTGTTCAGCATCACTTCCGCCCATCAATTTCTGATGCAGACAAATGTTCATTACTGCCCTTAATGAACATTACTGCCTCCTTCTCTCCTTCACCAGTTTCCATGACTTTCTGGTTTACTCAATGAATATTCAATAAAGCATACGTATGAAATGAAGCACTGGAATTCTTAATAACTAGTCAAATATTTGTATTTCAAATAATTGTGCTATATAAATCAGTGATGACCATAGGTGATTTTACCAGTGGTGGACCCTCCCTATTCGATAGATAAAAAATCTATTTGAGCATATTGAATTCAAGAAAATGTAATTACATAGAAATTATATAGCACTTTTGCTCAAACGACTGATAGATCCCCTCCCCCAGTCACTCTAAATTTACATCCAGACCCCCCGTTCTCTCTATGCCGGTTCTCGGCTGCGGATTCTTGTTTGGCAGAGATGGAAAATTCAGGTCCAGAAAGTTCAAAGCCAGACCAAGGTTTTGTTTCAACCAGCAAACTGAGTACTCCGTGACTGATTTTTTACACTTAACTGGTTTGTTGAAACCTTGATCTGGATTTATACTTTTTGGACCTAAACTTTCCACCTCTCTTGGTTAGGCTCTCTCACCTTGCACCTCATGGGAGAGAAGCCTAGAGTCGCCTATGGTTGCTGAGAACGTTGTGTACGAGTCCGTCACACATCAACTTGAGAAAGCGCGTCTGCGATGCTACCGCCGAAACAAAGGGGGCGCGCTTACTAAAGCACTGCTGTCCATTTGTCGACTTCTCGCGTGATTTTGCCGTACCCGATGGCTGCCTGAAAAGCATGAGCCGCGGCTGGGAGTGTAATGTGAACAGTCAGTAAAAAGCTAACAGCAACTTAAAAGCGACACGTCTGAAATTGGAGGGGCAGTTTTCAATACCTGGATTTTTTAGTGCGAATCGTACGCGATCGAAATGAGTTTGCTTGCCAAAATTGCCGAAATCGAGTCCGAGGTACTGAAAATCAATGAATCAACTCTATTGGCAGAACCAGGATCATTTAACTGCGTGTCAGACAGTCTGTCCGTCATCGTGTAGAAAGTGCACCTCGTTAGTTCTGTCACGTTCAGTTAATTTGAAAGGTTATTTGGCTGAATTGTCAGATTCCACTTATTCAAAACATGTTGACGTATATGAGTTTACCAGTCGTTGCTAGTGAGCGCGCTCGTGGATGTTGTATGATATTAGCTACATGAAAACTGTTTCAGGCATTAGATCATGAATTACATTATGATCATGGAGGCTTATAACTTTGTGTCTGCTAACATAAGTGTACACATGTATAATAAAACAGCGTGACAAGTATAATGAAAACTTAAGTAGCATCGCATATCACATACTCCCAGCATTAGCTTATATTACTAGATACTTAGGCGAATACCCGAATTTTGTTTTGCTCCTATTTTTACTGTCGACGACTGATCTCTTGTCAAGTGAGGGCGTGCATTTTGAGGGCCGGTCCCGAGCCCTGCCTCACTAATGCCCCTCGACTGTATTGCAGATGGCTCGGACCCAGAAGAACAAGGCCACAGCTCACCACTTGGGGCTGCTGAAGGCTCGCTTGGCCAAGCTGCGGCGGGAGCTCATCACACCCAAGGGTGGCAGTGGTGGCGGTGCCGGGGAAGGTGGGCATCGCCGTGGAGACACAGCAAGGAGATCTGGCTCTCTGTTTTGTGGCGTTGAGCCGCTCATGTCCACGTTGCCATGCCGTTCCCTCAGGTTTCGACGTGGCGAAGACAGGCGACGCCCGTATTGGGTTCGTCGGCTTCCCGTCTGTAGGAAAGTCCACTCTACTCAGCAACCTGGCGGGGGTGTACTCTGAGGTGGCAGCCTACGAGTTCACCACCCTTACCACCGTGCCAGGGGTCATCCGTTACAAGGGCGCTAAGATTCAGGTATCCTCAGGATCTTCCTAGCTTCTTTCTCCATCTGACTGATTAGCCTCCTCAATTGTCCTGACACCTTGTGAATGAATGGGCCCGGGTTGATTAGCTTGGGAAGCTGTTCCCTGCACACTCCAGCCTTTATCAGGTTTGTTAAATACTGATAAGTTGAACGTTTCCTAGTAACACAGATGTAATTATCTACAATTTCTGTGGTTTTTAAGAAGTGGGCCAAATTTTTGATAGCAAGGTTAATATTCTGGTGGCAGAGGTGGAGATTTCAGGTCCAGAGAGCACAAATCCACACCAGAATTTTGTTCCAACAGACCACTTGAGTACCCTGTGACTGTGACTCATTATACACAATTGGTTGGTTGAACAAAATCTTGGTCTGGATTTGTGCTCTCTGGACCTGAAATCTCCACCTCTGAACACTGTTTTCTCAGTGTTCCTGAGCCAGTGTTGTAAGTTTATTAATGTTCAGTTTTTCTGACCACCAGCTACTGGATCTTCCAGGGATCATCGAGGGAGCCAAGGATGGAAAGGGCAGAGGGAGGCAGGTCATAGCAGGTAGGAGCTACATACCGTGACCAGTATTTATGGAGAAATTGTATTAGTCTGTTTCCAAGATTGGATGAGCCCTAAAAATCCACCCTCTTTTGCGCAGTGGCTCGAACCTGCAACCTGATCCTGATTGTACTGGACGTGCTGAAGCCCCTGGGACACAAGAAGCTGATTGAGCATGAGCTGGAAGGCTTTGGCATCCGGCTAAATAAGAAGCCGCCTAACATCGGCTTCAAGAAGAAGGACAAGGGCGGAATCAACTTCACTGCTACGGTGAGCAGAGCGGGGAGCCTCGCCCCCTGCTGGCTGCTGGTGGGATAGCGCTGCTGGAGTTTGAAGGCACCGCCTTTCTCTGTGACTCAGTGCTCCCAGAGTGAACTGGACTTGGAGACAGTGAAGAGCATCCTGGCTGAGTACAAAATCCACAATGCAGACGTCACCCTCCGCAGTGACTGCACGGCCGATGACCTCATCGACGTGGTGGAGGGAAACCGGTAAACAGCAGACCTTCTGATTCCTACCCTCCCAAATAAGCTTGCACATCGCCCATCCCTCAGGTAATGTATGTGACCTTTCCAGCCTTGTATCACATTCCCATTCACACTCTTCCTTCCTTTTCTTTTTCCTCCCCTCTTTTCCTTGCACCCTCCTCCTCCTGTCTTCCTTGCCGCTATTCCGTCCCACCTATGTTCCTCCCAGGGTTTACATCCCCTGCATTTATGTGCTGAACAAGATTGACCAGATCTCCATAGAGGAGCTGGACATCATCTACAAGGTCCCTCACTGCGTGCCCATCTCGGCGCACCACCGCTGGAATTTCGATGACCTTCTGGAGAAGATCTGGGACTACTTGCACCTCGTGCGCATGTAAGCTGCCCGCTCTGGGTGTCACTAAGCGACAGATGACATTATGACCACTTCAGGCAGTTCTGTGTGCCCAAAAAAGCCAACCGTATGTCTTTGGTGTCGGGGCGGCGTTTTGCGAATTCGCTGCATGACAGTGCGTCGCGCCCCTATCACTGCGCTTCTTCAAAACAAGCCAGCTGGGCGTGAACGTGCTGCATCTCCTCGCAGCTACACCAAGCCGAAAGGGCAGCTCCCAGACTACACAGCCCCTGTCGTGCTTCCTGACGGACGGACAGCCGTGGAGGACTTCTGCATGAAGATCCACAAGAACCTCATCAAAGAGTTCAAATAGTGAGCATCTTCATCGGCTTGCAGTCTGCATAGGGTGACTGCCGCATTCAAGACCATAATTGCTGTTTCTATTATTTTCAGCCCATATTTATGCAGCTTGATGTGGTATTTATAGATGTCAATAAATAGACTTGGATCAATTCAAAATAAGTACTTGACTGTTTAAGGATGGGTGAGTTCCTTAGCTGCCATGCTACCTGCTGCATGCCTGCCTGCCGAGTGCTATATCTGATCCCTTTGTGGCATATAATGGTATCTTTCCATCTAATCAGCCTGACCCTCTGTTTCATACAGAAATGGCCAGTGAGTAAAATAGATTTTCTGCCTCCACAGCGCCCTCGTGTGGGGCACGTCGGTCAAGCACAACCCTCAGAAGGTGGGGAAGGATCACATCCTGGAGGACGAGGACGTCATTCAGCTGGTCAAGAAGTAGAGGGACCGTTTAGACCCCCACATCCCTTCCTGCCCCCCCACACCACAACTTTAGATATACTGAGGGGCTGGATGGACCCCAGGGGCCCTCAAAGTACAAATGACGTCATCAGTGTTGTCATCTTGTGCTTATGCACCGTTTTATTTGTCAATATATATGCCTGCAGAGTTGTGTTTAAAACATGCATTTTTGCAAGTATGGCTCACTAATCTGTAAGGGTAAAAACATCTTGGGGATGGTAATGTTGAGAAAGAGGCAATATAACTGAACATTATTCCGAAGTGCATCACTTAATTTCCACTGAGACGATCCTGCTCGAGGTAACATGTTTAAGTGGATATTTTTTTTTTTTAAAATATATATATATATTTGGCTGCTGTAATCTTCTACGATCACGGCTAATACAGACAAACCTTCCAGCAGGCAGCAATGTCTAAAATGTTTGTAAAGGATATTTTACGAGGCAGATTTAAAAAATGATGGACCTCACCGACAAACTGTCGTACATGTTTAACTGGCTCTTTGCCAGAATGTGAATACATATGCTTGATGTCCCCTGATATATGGGGAAAATAAATTCTCAAACTGAGTTATTGCATTTCCTTATATGCATGCACAGTACTGTTACTATTTTGGTGATATCAGAGGAGGAGCCTGATCAAAGTGCGTGGAGCAACTTTACAGCTGTGATATGTCATTTGGGTGTTTTTTTTTTTGGGGGGTGTCTAAAAGGTTGTCAGCATGTTAATAAGTACTGCAGCGTGTTTTTTTGCTGGCTGTAGGTGATTCCTTGTGAGATGCCATTAAGTAACTAAGAAGAATTGATGAGCTTGGCTGGGAGAGGATGATGCTCTGGGCTCTCTCATTCCTGCCTTTTCCTGCTCCAGCCTGACTCCTAATTACTTAGCCTTGATTGAGATTTTCTTTAATTGATTGCAGCACATGTTTCAGATCAGGCTTAACAGACTGCGGATCCTGGTCTTGTTTCATTAATGGAAGATTTTAAGAGCGGTCGTGAAATTTGTTTACTTTTCATTTGTGAAATTCAAGTAGAACAGAAGAACTAATTCTGTTTCTCGTTTTACCTAGTTTATCAATTATTTAATAAGCTACTCTGGTCAGAAACTAAAAAGTATTAAGTCCTCTTCATTTACAGCAGTGGGCAAAGATGAAAAATGTAGAAACGCCTCTGATATTTTCAGCATTTTTTTTTTTTTCCTCTTTCAGTTGGCAATAATCTTATTTCATGCGACTGAAAAACGTAATGCATTCTGTGCAGTCAGGCCAATCAAACTTGAGTAATTAATGGTTCAGCTGCAGTGAAAACCAGCAAAATCCCACCACCCTCCCTACCGGAGCAGGAACCGCCGCATTGGGGCGGAGCAAGTAGCATCACGGTTTATCTGGTGTTATAAATGTCTGAGAACTGGGCCTGAGAAGGAGCTGAAACTGAGTCTGATGTTTTACATGTTACTAAAAACTGATTTGGCGACATTGTACTAAAAATAGGGGGAGGGGGACAGGGATCAACGGAAAGGCCAATAGCCTTCAGAAGCCCAGGGGGAACTTTCATCAGTGTTCAGCGCTCCTGGTTCATGCGTGGGGGCTTTAGTGAGCAACATTCCTGCAGTTTTCAGTGCAATGAACAACAGCCCTGTCCTAACAGAGAAGTATGGCGAGATGGGCACAGGTTCCAAAGTCGTTTGGCTTCTAGACAGGACAAAGGGAGCCGGGTGCAGCAATCTGTGGTCCCAGCTTCTGATGGAGCGGCCCTGCGTATCTGGACCAGCCTCAGCTGGCCAATGGGAAGAGCGCTGCAGACCGCCTAACCCCACCCACTTTGCCTCTACTCTTGTGAATTATAGCAGCACTTTAGCTAATGAAACGGTTTGGGTCCAGGCAGTAATAAAAGCCATTAAGTGAGTAAAGAGCTTCCCCCCCTAATGAAATTAAAGACCTGCCCCTTTGGGGAGAGGACACGTTGTATTAATATTTATGAAGTGCAGAAGCAAACGCACCCCCCGACCCCACCCCAAATGCCTCCCAAAGAAAATGCAACTCTCTCCACCTTTGGGGGAGGGGATGTGGATGGTATGCTCTTAGAACAGTCTTTTCAGTTCAGTCTCGACATCCAAACTCATGAGTTCACAGCAGCTCTCGGGCTGCCTCCCAGATTGGGGTTCCCTATGGTGCGGGTTCACCCCACCAATGGGAGCAAGCCGCCTTCCACCTTGGAGACAACATCTGGAAAGCCTACACAGGTTGGTGATGGAGGTAAGAAACCCTTATAGTGGCTTGATTTCCTGATGCACATTGATGGGAAATTACTTGCAGATAATGCTACACATCTTCAGGGTTTGATGTCCTGACTGACTCAAGATCTTTTTCTCGGTTTGATTATAGTGTCTTTCATAGAGAAGATGAAGGAATTCAATAGATGTGACTTTGGAAAATGTGTTGGGAATGTAGACATTTTCAAAGTCATGTCCCCACTGTCAAAGAAGGTCTAAACCACTGAGAGTAAACAGGTTCAAATGAATGGGGAATTACGGGTGAGGGATGGAGAGGAATAAATGTAGCAGGAGTAAATATGGTCAATGCTGGGTTTAAACACTGTAGAGGATGACAGCTGCGGAGAAGCAAGTGAGAAAGTCAGACATTCCAACGGACCAACCAGTGGACAGGTAGGGAGAAATGGAGGATATTGCATGAATCTGATGAGACCTCATGAGTAATGATATTCTGTGAATTCACACTCATCTACCATTCCATCTCCCCATCCATGTGTCCTTTTTGGCTAAGCTATGATGTGGTTGTCTGCCTGCATGTTCTCTCTGTTTGCCCACTAGCTGCCGTCGTCTTTGTCTTCATACTAAGGAGGTCATGTCACTGTCCATTGCCAACCAAACCCCCAAGGCCCTGTCTAAAACAGCCCATGGGGGATTGGGAAAGGGGGGCAATAATATTGTTATTCAATCCTCTAAATCCTCTTAGGAGTTGATGGGGGAGAGTGGGGGCTTGCCGTTGATTTACTGTCCATCAGTCATGTCCATTTTGTCAGACCCAATTTCGTTAGGATCCCATTGGCCATTCAGCCAAGATCCACTCTGTGAGTCTGGGTGTGGTGGACTCAATAGAATGATAACGAAAGACAACATCAGCCTATCCAGTCTTCAGTACCTTTATTGGCTCAAGAACAGACTGATGTCAATGTGTCAACCTCATCCTATGCGAATAACAACGACTAAATGAACGCAGCTCCTAGAAGAGGGAAAAATTCAGTCAACCAGATTTCTATAGATTCAAGTTTTAGCTGTTGTTCTGTAACTCAAGCTGTTGGCAGTTTATTTTAAAGAAATCTACTTTTCAGATATGATGTAGCTTAGCAATGACAGCGATGCGATGCGGAGGGGGCGGAGCGAGGCAGGCTTCCTACGTATAAGAAGGTGGGGTCCACATTTTTCCGCAGTGGACATGACTTGCGCCAAATCCCATTGTCTCGGAGTTGCTCACCTCTGCATCATACGTCACGCGCCGGCTCCTGCTCCACCCAATTCGATCGGCTCAGAAGGACAGCAGCTCATCCGCTCCCTCATCGCGCACAAAACACCGAAGCCGCCCTTCGCTCCTCTGCCGCGGCCACAATTTTGGCTTTTGGGTTGACTTCTTCAACACTGAGCAGTAAGTTCGACGAAGACCTGCAACTAGACTACCTTGAACCAAAATGGGGAAGAACTGAAAAGGGGCGGTTTAAAGGTTTGGTAGCCAGGAAAACGGAGTCGCACTCTTAGCCAAGATTAGATTGGCAGAGACGTGATCACCAGACAGGTATGCTTAGGGACTCTGAATTAATTCCCAGAGATTTGTGTTCATGTACACTGTTGTCCATTTGCTCTATGGTCGATGGTCTATGTGAATGTGTCGTATAATTGTTTAGCATTGACGTGTTGAGTAGTCTTGGTGAGATAGACTTCCTCGCTGGGTGTATGGGGAGCTCAGGGTGGGGTGGGGTATGATCAAGCCCATTTGCCTGCTTACTACAGAGATTCTGGCGGCTTCCCAGGCTCTCACGTCAGTTGCCTGGGACCCCATTGTGCTTGATCTAACCATGTGGTTCCCCCTTCGGTCCATGGTTGTGCCAAGCACTCTGGGGTTCTGTGAGTCCCATCCTCCAGCTTACAGCCCTGACCTGTTCCAAAGAACGAAGCCTGCAACCCTGCCCTATACCTATACGCCCGAGACAAAGACATTTCGTTAATTCATTATGATCGACTCCGTCAAACAGACTATTACAACCTTGCAATGTCAGTTTATTCTGAATTCTGAATAAATTTGAAGAAGCTCAATTATTAAAACTATGTTTATTGCTTTTGGGTGATTATTCACTAAATTCACAATGGAATCAGTATTAAATAAAAGGTGCACACTATCGTGTATGTACCTCCAGTTTAATTTTCAGGGATTTACTAAATTTACAGATGACTCTGGGTATGGCAAGAAATAACAGCACACACAAGTATGGGAAATTTTTTGACATCATGTTGATTTTTTGAACGGTTAATCAGTCAATTCACCATTTTTCTCTTGGTGTACAAAAGCGTTAGATAAAAGCACCATGAACCATTCAATGAATATTCTCATAACCTTTCAACTGCCCATCTTCATTTTAAGCTCAGTTGCACTGTCTATTAAACTAAAAAATCTGAGTCAGAGAGAAACACAACAGTGGATGAGGTTTGAGTTTTTCTTAAAGCTAGCAGAAATAGCAGCCAGTAAAGAAACCAAAAATGGCACTTTGCACACATTACAGTGGTATAAGAGGAGACTTTTCATTGATTTGGCAGACAGCGTCAAACTCAACACCAGTGGTAAGTAGCATACAAGTCTACACACGAAGTCTCGTAGAGGATGCTGATGGAAAATTGTTGATAGAATTCTACACGATCACTGCATATTTGAACCCAATGGGCAGCCTGTGATTAGCCTGACTGACGTCATAGTAGCTGCACCCACTTTATGAAAGCGTCATTAACGCAGTTTTAGAGGTGAGAAATCCTCAATGCAAAGTCATCTTAATTCAAGAAAAAAAATATTCTAATTATAAAACTAGTCCAGAAATAGAGAAGACCGTTCTGTGTCATCATTAACCTTTATTAGCGTCTGAGGTCGCGACAAATGGCCGGCTGACAGAGATTTTGTACACCTCTACCATTTTGCTCAATGGATATTTGAGATGAGATGGCAGGTGGGGCAGAGGAATCATTTTATTATGTATAATAGCTGGACCTCAGAAAACAAACAAGACGATAAAAAGGTTAAAAACATTTTTTTTATTTATTGGAAAACTCAAAGACACAAATCACAGCAGGCATGTAAAAGGCAGCACAGCCTTCAGACAGCTGTCCATCCATCCATCCATCCATCGTGAGCATGGAAGTGGGTTTTTGGGGCTGAAGGAGACTGATCAGATAGCCCGCACAGAATTCCAGACTCCGCGTTGGCTGTCATCCTCTCGCACTCTCGGCACGCGGCATGTGAAACATTAATAGGGTTCCGTGCACATGTGGTTCTACTCCAAAGGCTGCCAAGTTAAGGACGACTGGGGAAGCACAGCGGGCCTGTCAGTAAAGCGAGCTCCGGCTGGGACAGCCATAGCCTACATTCACGCCACATCCCTGGCATCATGGGCGACCATATCCTGAATCATATAACTGCTCATTGTTCCATGGTGAACTGCATTCAGTAACTGAGCAGGGGACACTGGTTATGGTTGTCCATGGTGACAGGGGACGTTATTAGCTGCTCTGTGGGAGAGATACACGAAGGACATGTAAGGTTAGGAAGGAAATCAAGTAAACTTGGCAAACTAAGCTGGATCTTCATAATATTGGCATGGTAAGGGCTGCACGCTCACATGGACACACAGATACACACAGACACACAGAACTATTTGGGCACTAAATACTCTAAAACTACATTGTGGGTTAAATCATCATAGATGCAAGTTTATATGGAATAATTATTATACTGCTTGCCAGTTGATTTAACCTAAACCAGCAGCCCCTCATTATCTGAATGGCCCATAATTCAAACAGAATGTGGAAAGGTAATGAGACGGCAGTAACAAAGCTCTCCACCGTTTGGGTATAGCCCATCCACTTAAATAGAAGGGATCTTTTTCCCAATGTCATATATGCAACCATCTCCAGGATAACCTCCCTCATTGTGCCCTTGCCCTCCACTGCAGGGCGTGCAAAACTAAATATATAGGACAATGCTGGGGCACTCACTGCAGCCTAGTTAGCCTTCAATAAAACTGTTCACACAATTTATTGGATATGAAATGTCACAAGGACCTACATGACACGCCAGAACAGTCCAGCATGCATTTGAAATTTGGAATCGCAGAGAGAAAAATCATATTATATAAAAAAAAAAAAAACACAATACTGCCACAAACATTTTCTCAAGTGCCAATCTCTTACCAAGGTTGCTAGGGGTGGGAAACCTGACCTTAGTAGGTGACCCCAATACCGTGACATCAACTCAAAAGGCACGAGGAGGCCGCTGCAGTAATTAAAACATGCACTCACGGCCAAACCCATCTGACCAGACAGTACAGCTGAGTCAAGAAGTGAGAAACACACCATAAGCACTGACAGCTTTGTCACGTGACATAGGGCATCCAATGAGGGATCGCCGAGACAGGTTTAAACGGATAGCGAGGATACTTTGTCATGACAACAAACTCCATTGCAGCATATGGGAAACATACAAATGTAACTATTTGGGGGGGAGCAGGGAGTATAAGGAACCATATTCTGACATTACCAGAATGTTTCTTTCACTCTGTACAGAGTTATATAAACTCTAAGGGGTTTGAAACCAACTCCCTGTCAATCTGATATCCACATTAACAGGCTGACACTCCCACTTACAGTGGGAGCCAAATGAAACAAAATGTGGAAAGAGGTCCGTCGAGTTTCCTACAGCTTGGAATTGATTTCCAAAACCGACAGACGATAAAATGAACACTATTGACGCAGAGGTTCACAGGACCCCTGAAACCCAAACCATGCTGGCACCAGCACACGATAAATGAGCTTTTGAAAATTGCTTGGCGCTGAGGATGTAACGGCTGAAATAAGACACTAGAGGTTATTCACTGAAAGGCTGTTAAAGGTGACCAGGTCATCCGACATCCCTAAAGACCTAAGAGAACGGCAAAGCAGGTGGAAAATCCTCCGTTTTGCAACTAGCAAAACATCACTGTTTTCACAAGCAGGATCCCCAAGTCTGCTTGTCTGACCGGGGGGGCAGTACCACATGACTGCAAAGTCTCACCAGAAGGTTCCCGGTGCCTCCTTCAGATACCACCACGACTCACTCTCCCAGATATTTGGCATTTAGTTACGGAGGTAACAGTACAGTGCCTAGACAACGCCTTCAGGGTACCACGAATGTCTGGTGAGTGAGCACATCCTCACCTGTTCCAGTTAACATCATTTTTCTGAGCGGGCAGCATAACAGGAGCAGCCCACTCAGGTTCACTGGTTCACAATGTTGCCGTGTCTGGTGTGCAGTCACACCATGTGTGCCATTAAAGGCTCCCAAGAGTGAAACTGTGTCGGTGTTGGCCCCCGAGGTGCTCGGAATGTGGCGCTCTGCCAGGTCCCTCCACCTCATTACAGAAACACAGTTCTGTTATTTGGTGTTTCAGTGTACGGGGGCGTGTCCGAGGGAGGGCTCCGCCCCCTCACGCTGGCCAGAGCCACTCTCAAGCGTACTCCATGCGGCCGGGATCTCCTGCACGCCCAGCGTCTGCACTATGGAACTCCTGCATGGGTTTGACCATGCCCATGTAGTCCTGCATGCCCACCTCCTGGTTGCGGGCCCGCAGAGCAGCAGCATGCAGCTTCTCCAGGAAGTCGGGCATCCCTGCAGGGGGAGCAGCGGTCAGGGAGGGCATGATGCCAGGAGACCGCGGCACTCGAAGTGGAATCGACACTCTGCTATCCAAATACACCGCGGCGCACTCTTACGCTACAATCACCAGGGCCCTGGCTACGCGGGCAAATCACGGCAACACGCCCATGGTGAGCGTCAGACAAGTGGCAGCGCAGGACTCTCCTCACCGCTGGACACCATCCAGCTGACACAGTAGCGTGGGATGGCAGTCTGGGGGTCATCTCTGTAGGTCAGCAGGTAGTCAAAGCCATTCTGTGCTCAGGAGCAGAAAGAGCGCCTGTCAAATAACTGGTCTAAAGGTCAGACGAGCAGCTAAGTGCCTGTCAGCTGCCACAAACCAGCCCACCCCTCAGCCAACCACTGACCTCATCGAAAGACCGGTGTGGACGAATAACCATCCGAGACTGATAGGAGTACACCCGGACGAAGTCCTTCGTTTCTGGAACTAAGGGGTGCTCCACAGCCCTACAGAGAGAGGAAGACGCGATTGATTTGAGGGAGTCTGTTGTGACACTGCCACCTACTGGTATGGAGGTCAGCTGACAAAATGCACCTGGAAACCAGCACCATGAGGTTCTTCTCCACATCCACGTCGTAGCGACGTACGTAAACATAGTCTCTGGAGTACATGGGATACTGTGGGTAACAAATAAAAATACATGGTTATTTTATAACAAGGTCTACAACCTTGAATTAAAATTTTTAATGGTAAGGTCTCAGAATATCCTAGCATAAATCAATAGTAAGCAATCAATGAGAGTGAAAAATAGCATACTATGACAACAAATAAGACATAATCACCAATTAGCACTGTAATTATTCATCACAGTAAATGGACCTTACTGGGAAGTGTGTGGCCCAGTGCACAACTTCTGTGCCGGTACAGGTGTCCCTGTCCACCACCTCCAGTTTAATCACCAGGGAATCCCACTTTTTCCTGTACTCTGTGTCCAGCTGAGATAGAAGAGCAAAAATCCCAGAACAGAAAAATAGTCAAACTCAAAAACAGATTAAAACTGCTTAAGAAAGTCCATCCCGTTAAGATAAATAATTTCTTGAAAAATAGATTCTGTCTATGGCAACATCCCTTAATGCCAGTGTTTCCACAATTTACAGACGGCTCATGCTAACACTGCACACATGGAGACTCTACCTGAACATTGAAGAACTGCCTGGGGGTGATGTCGTTGTAGGTCCCCAACACTACAGAGAAGACAGAAACAGAACAGGGTGAGAAAATAACAGGAAGGCAGTCCATCGAATTAGGACAAGGGGGTCAGCTGAGCACAAACAGGCAAACTCATGCAAAATTACAGCTATTTATATAATAGAACGATCACGAAACACTGATCTATGAGAGCCATCGCTAGATACGAATTGGTTTCGCAATTTATAGGAGAACAAAAATTAAGCATATACATTGAACTGACAGGCTCATCTTAGGTTAATGCAAACAAAGCCACCAGTAACAGACCTCTGTATTCATAAAGATGGCTGTTCAAGATAGGTTTGCGCCACACCCAAAAGTTCTTCTTCTCCATGACAATTTCCCAGCCAGAGTCTTCCTGTCCTGGAGTCTTTGCTGGACAGCGGGTCTGGTTCTTTATCTGCTCCATCATTTGGAGCTCTTCAGCTGACCTATAAACACACAGAGTAGACAAAGTTTACTTGTTTCTAATTTGCAATTATATGTATTACAGGCTCACACAAAAAATAAAACTCTTACACATATTAAGGTGTATGTGGATTTGGAAAATGTAGTATTGTAAACAATACCCGTGTATTGCAAGAAGTCACAGGTCGGGCCAAGCAACACGCCTTGGTGTTATTCAATATCGCGATACTATTTGCATAATGCATGTTATTCGCAATTAACGCACAGTGTCCAGTTTTATGACCATATACTACTTCGGCGGGCTTTAAATTAGTTTTAAGTTAAGTCAAATCAAGTATTTCATAGTGCTCTGCAGTTGAATTAACTGCAATGTATATTATATGAAAAGGTCATGCGGCTGCTGACTAGGTCCTTACTGGGCACCTGCACCGAACAACCTTTTAAAATCAGCAGCACAATGTCACTGGGCACGCTGATAAAGCACAGGTACTATTAAGCCAATATTTACCAGATAGTAGCTTTACTAACCACACAATGACATCTTTAATATAGCCTGCTCTAACAGCGATTTATTTGCAATTACGCTGCTTACCTTCGGATTTCTTCGTCTCGAATCTTCTCATCTTCCCACATGAAGATTCCGGCCAGCGCTGCCACTAGCTTGCCCACCTTGCAGTGCTTGTTCTGGAAGCGGTACCAGAAAGAGCCCACGAGGCTCCAGCGAGTGTTCTCGGCATATAGGTTCGAGTACAGCTCGCCGATCTGATAAGCTCGCCGGAGCCTCTGGCCAGTGACAAAACTGCACTGGTTGGCGAGTAAGGAAAACATGGTTTTCCGCCTGTTGTCGTGCCCGCTCCCTTTACCATCGGCCTTGTAAAGACGTGAAAGTCTACTTCCGAGCCACTCCCCGGCCCAAGTTCTGCTTTTCCCTAGCTTCTCACTGCAGAATCCACCGAAGGTCTGGATCCGCACATTAACCCCGAAAATCGGGCGGCGTCGTAGAAACGGAAACATTTTTGTTTATGAAGCAAACACGCTCCTGACAGCGGTATCAAAAAGTCGCGCAGAAGTCAGTGATTGCAATCTGCAACACACAGACACAGTTGTACAGTTAGCCAACTATCCCAACACCCAGAGTAATAACATGTCGGCCGAGCAGAAAGGCCAAAATCGCCGCGATTGCTTTCCAGTCAGCCGATAAACCCTTTCTACGTCGCTTTATATGAATACGCTTCAGAGTGGTGACAGCTTTGCAGTTAAACGCCAGTTGTTTGACCTGACAATCAAACTGAACCACGAGCACTTCGCGAAGATTGTAAGCAATTCGGAAAAAAGGCGGCGTTTCTGTGCAACGCTTTGTTTCTTCAATAAAATAAACTGCGTAACGTTTTTCGCTTGGTTAAGTTTCCAAACTAATCTTTTCGACGTGATTATCCAAAATACAAAGAGCATCAACAAGTTCACTGTAAATACGATTATATAATACAAACAATTCAAACGATATTAACAAGGTGTTTGAAAGAGATACACAATATTAAAGATTTGTACCACCTTCACTAGCGGCTAACGGGCAATACCCTTCAGTACCCTTTGTCAGCTGGCAAGCTACCTATCCTATCCTAAATTGTGTCTTGGCTTGTAACCCTGCACTACCCCATGCTTTGCACACAGGCTCATTAACCAGTTACACTGACAGTCCTAGAACAAAGTTGACAAAAGCTCTACTCCCATTGGTTTTCTACAACAGAAGTACAATTCTCACTTGTTGTCGTTACTGTCGTTCTCAAAGTTAACCAATCACATCGCGCTCGCGATCCCTAGCACGCTCGAGATCTTGAAAACGTCTGGAAAACAACGTCAGAAAACGCGACGGCACTGGCTCGGCCCCTTAAAAAGGTGACCTAGTAACGTGCCTGTAAAAGAAACAGTCGTTGTCTTTTTCACATACCATCGTTCTACATGTATAAACAGAGATTATTCACGCATAGATGGTACTCAAAGCAAAGTTTCCCGTGGCTTTCTAGAGAAGTAGGTAAATAAAATATATTTACCACGGCTATGTGCTGGTCAGAAAAAAAAAGCTGCGTCCACGTATATTTCAAGCGTTGGACCCTGACTAGGCGGGAGAGTGACGCATTTGAGACAGCCATAGTTGCGAAGAGTGTACTTATTGACCTGTGGGGCATTACTGACCTACTGAATTGCAATTTTGAACTGTCTAGACTACTTATCAAACTCAGCTTTTCACCAGTAGGTATTGTTATACTTTAGACTGCTGTATAAGCACAATTGTAGCCCACAATTAGAAGAGGTCTAAGTTTGTTAAGAACTGGCAGGAAAGAGGTATATGGTCAGTGATTCATCTAATAGATGAAAAAGGCACGTGGCTGAGATTTGAGGATTTTAATTAGAAATGTGATCTGAATTGTTCTTTGGCTGAATTTTCTAACGTACTGTACAGTATACCTACAGCATTTTTGCACTTTTGGAATAATTATCATACAGCAAAATTGCATAAGTTAAATATTGGCAATGGGGATTTTTGGACAAAAAAACAGAGTTATATTTTTAAGAAAAATATATTAACTCTTTATATCCTGGCCCAGAGAAAAGAAATAAAGATTTAAGAGATTATGGATAATTGGAAATTGAATCCATAAGAATAAGGTATTGAAAATACATGGTTGCTCCAAAAGTTAAAGAATTGCAATTTAAAAATCTTAAATGACATTATACCCATCAAAGGAGTTTCTAAGATTGATTATTTTGGAGGTAAACAACTGCTGGCTGTGTGATTAACATATACAGATGGCTGACTGTTTGATTTATAACTGTATAACCGTCCATTACTTGTAGTTGGATGTATATGACTGGATGGGAGAGAGGTCTTTGAATATGGAGTCTCCTTCTTTCAATGTTATGTATTAGATCACAAAAACTTTTGGTTAATAACGTTATTATGGCAGTGTTTTTATACATAAATGTAAAGTTACAAAATAGTCCCCAAATATTAATGCTTTTCAGAATGATTTAACTTTGCATATAATACATTTATTAAAAAATAAGTTAACCACTGACCAGAATTTATTGACCCCTGTGACAGAATATAATTGGTGTTAGCCCCTGGTACCCATTATTTTTGCTTATCATTAGTTGATTTTGTTTAACTTTTGTTTTGGCTCAATGTGATGTAGAATAAGCCTCATACATTTAATGGTGGAAATCTGTTTAATAATTTGAAATTACATGGTTGACCTGGTGCATTTTGGTATGATTGTTAAAATGTATAGATTCATAAATCGTGTTTCTTGTTAGAAGACGGGGGGGTTCAGAGAGCATTTCATGTGGGACAAGTTTGAACATAATTATAAACTTCAGAATAAATGTCAAAAAGCAGACTTCTCACTTAGTGCATGTAAGCACAAAAATGGACAACTTTGACAAATAGCATATATTAGCATCGTAGTATAAAAACTGCACAATCCATCTGTTACTTAGTAGTTCTGAATGGACACACCCCCAGGATTAGTCTTAAAATGCCTTATAACCCTATACTTATACTATAGTAATATAGTAATAATATGTTGGGAGTAAGTAGATGATAGCATTACGTGTCATGTGGCAATAAAGATTCTGATTTTTTTTTTTTTTTGTGTGGTGGTGTGATAACTCTGAGGCTAGGGATTTGTGCCAGTAATCAGAAGGTTGCTGGTTCAAATCCCCTGAATGCCAGGAGTGATCCTATTCCTTTAGGCCCTTGAGCAAGACCCTTAACCTGCAATTGCTTTGACCTGGGTATGATGTTAATCTACATCCAACCTTATAAGGAGGTCCTCCAATTTAGAGGGAAATTTGGGGGTTGGTGGCAGAATTAGCACTCCAGCCACTAGAAATAAAAAAACAATGCTGGTCCATTCAGAGGTGGTTTGTTGTGTGATGGGTGCAGCAACATGCTGTGATCCGTATGAACTCCTTACCTACCTTAATACAGGTTAATCATTGCAGGACCCTGATCTACAGGGTTATGGCCCTACGATATTTGAGCAAAACATTTCATTGCGGATGCTTTAAGATGTCTTATGGGACAACATAAGTGTCTGCATTTTGTTTCTCTTTTCAAACTTTTGGAACCCACGTTAAATTATAATCGTTCACCGTTTGCAATAAACCAGACTTCTTTGTATTTCACGTTGTTATTCGCACCAGATTGCTGCCTGCGGGTGTGAGCGGAAATATGTGCCATTGGGCGCTGGATTTTTAAGCAACCGCCTGTCATTCAGCCGGGTCCGCGTCATTTCGGCGGGTCTTTTGCTCCGGATTGTTCACCTGCTGGATCGGCTCGGCACGGCTCCTTCCTGAGCTCGGAGTTTTATCAAACCAACGTTTCTAATGCAAAAATTAATTCGAGGTATGTTTAACTGTGTTTTGTTATTATTAGTCGCTTTTGTGGTATACAGTTGATAAAAATATAACTATGTTGTATTTCCCTCCTTATAAGCCTAAGGGAGGGAAATATTGGCGCAGTTTTTGAAATGCAATTTGCCGACATCGTTAACTGTAAGGGATGCCAATTTAGAGATAATTTTGACATTTACGTGTCCCAGTAGAGTAGAAGTAGCCGTGCATGTTACATTTGGGCATATAATTGTAGAAATTTAAAACTTAACTTCCTATATATATTATCTGCGGCCGGTTTTCCAGGTAAAAAGAATAGTAAAAATGTCGTGTTGCAGATACTGGACGTAGCCCTAGAAGTGATAATACTTATAACTGGAAACGCTTAAGATAAAATCCTTAATCTGCACTCACCGAAATATTTAATATTCACATAATTGTGTTTGTATATTAATATGTCAGCCATCGCCTTGAATCGGAGTAACCGCCACTGTATTTCCTGAAGCCAGCTAGTCATTATATTACTTAAAAATTAAAGCATTCTGTCCAACACTACATAGATAAAATAAAACTAAGCGTGTATAGATTGAATTTTCGGACGGAACTCCGAATATAACAAATGCATTTACATGTGGAATCGCTTTGCCTTCAGATCCGCACGGTTTTGAAATGGGTGTGTCGTGTAAGTCATAAATATGAACACCACTTTGGTGTAGCAGCAGATAGCTTGTGTTTCAGAGGTTATATTTTCAAAGGTGCAATATTTTACTGTTTATCCGCCCGTTGTCGTGACCACATACACTTTACGCCACTGCAATACTCTGTCTAGCAGCAGAGGGAAGCAGCGTGGCGTTATTGCAGAGGGACCACGCTTTACCCCTCTTTGTTCCCGGGAGTTCGATTTCTTATCAAGGAACAATAATTACATTTCGCTTGTTCAGTTCGAAGTCACAATTAAATACATTTTTAAGAATGCGGTCTTAAAACACACGATCGTATGTAATCGTAGCATTCAGTCTAAGTTTATCTGTAGCCACAGGGTTTGAGTGTTGCTAATATCGAATTCATGTCCCGAAGGTTTATTGCCAAACTACAACGTAGGGAATCACTCTATTTTTGGCTGACATGCTGACGCCATCTGATATCAGGGTCTTGTGCGTAAACTGAGGTTCATTGCACTTTGAATGCGGAATGTAAAGACGGGATTACCGCATCAGTCCACTTTGCCTTTGCGTACGTATGACCGGTGATTAAGCGTCGGTCGGTTTCGTACCGTGATCTTTATTTCTGGGATGCCACTGCAGCACAGCCGCTGTAACTCGGGGACTGAACTGCACTGGGACACTCAGCAACATCTCAGGGCCACACGCGTCGCCATTGTTAAGGGGTACGCCGGGGGGAGGGGGGTGGACATAGACTACTTTCATGATTTGATTTGACAGAATACATGTTATTTTAGGGTTTTTTATGGGACTTACTTAAAATAACCAGGACAATACTCAGAGGAGACGGGGTTGATACCCCCCTTTTCCATTTTCGTCCTACTACACCCGTTAGATAGATTGCAATAAGGACGGCAGAGAGGGATGGAGTGAGTGTGTGTGTCTCTCTCTCTCTCTCTCTGTCTGTCTGTCTGTCATACACACGCCCCCATTTAAATACCTCGCTGGAAGCAGCTGTCTTCCGCCAGCCGTCCGCCCTTCTCTCCTGCCGGCTCGGAGGGCTTCCTTCTACCCGGTCTAGGGTCATTTAAGGAGTCTGGCCGCGTCTGCCCCCCCCCTCGGTATAAAGCCCGTCTCTTCGTCGTGTGGGGAGCGCCTTTATTGGTGATTGGAACTGTTAAGCCATAGCACCAATGTTGAGATTACACGTGACTTTTTTTTTTTGTTTTACAGAAATAAGGGGAAGTTACCGATCGAGACTGTCCCGCTGAAGTGTCGACGGACAGGCAGAGAGAGAAACAGTGGGTTTCATCCACATCGCTTTCTTTCATCTCTTTTGGTGAGTGTCATTGCTTTTACCGATGATTATTGCTCTTAAATCGGCATTCTCGTCGGCTGCTAAACGGCTGTTACCTATAATTTATCCGTCAGTTATGTATTCGCTATCTGACCGGCTGCAATGAGAGCTGTTTGATGAGCCGCCACGGTTTGTTAGTTTTTTAAGCGTATCCGAATTTGGTTCGTTTATTTGGAGTGTTAGACAGGAATCTGCCCGCTTACGTGCCCTGCGCGGCCGCTCCGGGGCACAGATTGAATGGGAAGCGGTGACACCCAGCACGTGTTAGCAGGCGGCCATGTGGGTCCTTGTTCCGGAGGCGCCGGCCGGGGGGGAAGCCTTTATGGTCGGTGATCTTGGGATGGTTAAACCGGCATCCGCATTCCAAGCCGCCAGTTACGCTTGTCCACGCCGTTTCTAAAACGGAAAGATTCCGAAGACCGATATTAGCTTGTATTAATGAGATTCAGAAACTTATATTGTTATGCACACACCCAAAACCAGATAAGTATATAAATTAGCGATTAGCTGAAAGGGCGGCCAGATACAGGTCAACGAGAAGATTTGTGCGTCGGCGATGTTAATTATTTCAGGCTGTCTTTGTGAACAAACATGGCCTCCTTCCTTCCGTGAGCCCATTCACTTTTCGCCGGAGTTCCCGTAAGCGCTTCCTCTGTGAGTTTGCCACCATCCCCCATCTCCACCGCCCGTATTCGACATGTCAAACACACGCTCGCTAACTTTAGATGTATAAACGTCGTGGAGCGGCCTCTGTTTGTTTGTTTGGGGGGCAATATAAGCCTAGAATGAGCAAATTCGGGCTCGCACCCCGCCCAGAAATCTCAATGATACTGAGATGGTATGAACTTGACCCAGTGTGTCTAATAGCAAATGTTTTTGTGCCGCTAATGAAACGGGGTCTAGACACGCCGTCAGCAGTCCTTACGAGAAGCTCGGGTTTGGTGGATCTTGGGGGTAAACTCCCTACAGTCCCTACTCCTGCTGGTGATTGTTGAATCATATGCATCTTCCTGGATTTTTAATTCTCATTTATATGGCAAAATTTCTGGTTGTTGAAGGTGAACTGTGTTTTATTGTCAATGGTCTGTTCATCTGTTTCGTAGCTTTTGAAAGCGCGTTTGACTGCTTAGTTGTGTATAAATATGCAGATTAAATAGTTTATCCCTATAGAGGTGGCACGGTATTTTTCGTACTTAAGGCACAGTGATCAATTGAATGTTTACCTGTTCCTGCTATGGCAGATAATTAAATAAGGATAATTTAAAAACGCTTTATAACGATTTAGAATTGCAAACATTTCTTGATCTGATGTGCACATTGCATCACAAATAGGTTTTTAATCCACTCACTTGTACTAAATTTCAATATATTTTTTCTTAAAACAAATTTTTATTCGTCTTCTTTTCAGGATGCTCTTCCAACTGCTGACTGGCGCACAATGGAAGTCTGTACCAACTGCTTAACCCCCCAGAGTCAAACAAACTCTGATATCTTGAGCATTCCCAGAGGATAGCAATTGCGGGCCCGCCGGGGGCGGCCCGGGGCCCCCACGCGGCCGCCGCGGGGGGGGGGGGCGGGGGGGGGGTGGGGGGGGGTAAGCGGG
>JABFEA020000119.1:8260939-8271219 GCA_019775915.2 Cyphomyrus plagiostoma | reverse complement strand
CCCCCCCCCCCCCCCCCCCCCCCCCCCCCCCCCCCCCCCCCCCCCCCCCCCCCCCCCCCCCCCCCCCCCCAGGATGGAGTGCTTAGAACCATCTAATAAGGGTTTGGTTAAAAGCATAAGCAGATCTAAATCATATTCAGGGGGGAGCCCCCCCCTCTTTGCAAACATAATCATGGGGGGGGTGAGGTGCTGTATAGGGTGTAAGCAGTGATGCCACTTTCTCACTGGATCACGCCCCGTCAGATGGACTGAGCGCCGAAGCACACTGCAATGTGGCTGAGTTTAGTCGGGAAAACAATTATCTGCTTAAATTAAAAGCAGATGGAGTCAACAGGGATCCATACAACTTACCAGAGAACCATGAGCCGTGTATAGTATGCGGGCTGAATCGCCTAAGGGACATACCCTAGAATCACCCCTGGTTTGAAGTGCACAGTAATTTCAGAGTAAGGTTTTGCGATAAACACTCTTGCCTGCAGTGTTTCTTTTTTTTTTTAAATCTTACTCCCAGCCCTCAGAGGATGCAGAGTTTTTGTCCAGCTGAACTATTAAGTGTGACTGAGAGTTTGACACAATACACTATTCCGTCACAGAATGTTTAAGGATATTTTTAATATTTGTAGCGCAACACCAAATCTGGGGTAATATAAGCCACATGCCAGTAACACATTCACATTTTCTGGTCGTTTATAAAACCCTTTGGTTGTAATGATTTTGCAATAAATCTGTATTGATCCTTCATTTACCTGCTCAGGGAGTAGGAATAGTCACTGATTTAAAAGATGCAGCGTATATCTTTGCAGAAAATACAAATACAGGACTGGACTGTTTAATTTTATTTCCATTTTACAAAAGAACCACAAATGTCACAGCTTGGAGAATGTGCTGAGTACCTACAGCTATGTCGGGATTGTTCTTAAAGCATTAGTTTCTCCAAGGCCCAGGGTCAGGCCATGTATAGCTGAAGTCTTAAAGCCAGGACAGAGTCCACAGATTGTTAACTCATCTAGACCCTCATGGTGAGTTTCTGGTTGAGCTCCACTACATCATCTCTTTGTCGTTAATGTAACATTGAGGTCCGGGACATGGATAGCGCACCTTAAAGGGGAGGGTACAACACTTGTCATTCCATTAGAGTGCAAGCATTTGATTCCTCACAGACTCTTCCGAGTCACAGAGATGTTCCTCAATCCCTCCTATCCAGTGCCACCTAGTGCCTCGGAGGCCCAAATGCTGGTCAGCCCTCCCCACCCATGGGACCCTGTCACTGTGGTATAGCCCCCAGGCTGTCCCTCAGACGCCGTGTCATGCTGGGAAGCAAGTTTACATGGTCATCTACACAGCCGCCCACACAACGCTCCATGGCCGCCCGCACTGCTGGCTCCTTGCTCCCCGAGTCAAAGAGGTCCTTGGCCTTGTCGTTGCAGTGCATGGTGCAGCGGGACAGCCGGTCCTGGGAGGGAAGCAGAGTTGGGGTAGGGGTCAGGCCTTATGGGAAACTCATTTGAGGCATTACCAGGAAGTCTATATTTTCGGCAGTTTGCAAAACAATCATTTAAAATTACACATTTTGAATGGCCAAATGTTATTCTTCAAGGTGACATTTTGTACCGTTTTCTGGATTTCTGGCTTCCATTGGTTGATGTTTCAGTGTCATATCCAGGTGCTTTCCACGTCTCACAAAACAATAAGATTCTCCAGTGGGTCCATAGCACCAGAGACCAATGGCCCAGCTAGCAGTGAGGGCAGAACCTGAGCTTCTTCCATTTACCATTCACCGCACTTTGTGCACCTTATCCAATCCCACCTGGGACCAACTGGCTATAACTGGCATGTGTCGCTGCAGCATCTTTGGTGGTGGTTCAGTTTGATGTACCAATCCCAACAACAGGAGAGTGTGAGAGGTGCTTGCTGGGTTTACCTGGAATTTCTCTAGTTCGGTGGTAACTAGGCTCTGGGCCTGTGCCAGGGGGGCATGGCAGCGCTCTATGCATTGGTGAACCTGCTGCATGGACTGTGACGGCTGTTCACAACACTCAGCGCTGCACCGGAACATGCGACCCTGGTCATAGAGAGAGATGCTGTATGAACACAAGACCGGCAACAAATGAACTCATATATATATATATATATATACACACATACATACATCATGTTGAGACCTTTTTGTAACACTGAGGCCCAGCACATGGACTGCGTGCTCAGCAAGCTCAGATTCTACACACACACACAGTATATATATCACGTTAATGGAACCATTAACGGAAAAAAATGCACCCAAAGAGCCGTTATTTTCAATTTATAACCAAAGGTATGCCCATGTGTAACCAGGAGATATCGGTTGCCATTCATGTCCTGAAAGGTATCTCACCTTGGAGCATAAAGTACACTACGGCATCATCCTAACAATAAACCATCCACCGGTGAGATCTATACATCGCTGCGAGGTCATAATCAGCACTATATTTAACGTTGACATTTTTATACAAAAAAAAGAATATAGATCAGTGAATAAATATACAGTTTGCCCCTGTACGACTGCACTCACTTGCATTTTACGTATGTGTTCACGTTCCAGACCCTCGACCATATTCTCTACAGCCGTTTGTACCCGAGCTTGCTGCGCTTCTGCCATCTCGGAGCCAAGGCGATAACAGAATCAAATTAATTTACAACTCAGCTTGGCATTCCAGTTACTAACAATCACTTCCAGCGTTTCCTGAAGATCTTGTGCCTCGTGTTGTATTTGTCTAATGTGCACTTGTGATTTCTATGAAATAAGGTTTGTATTCATTCACCAAGCAGCTCCTTAATGCCGGTAAGGTCACCTCATCTCAGAAGCATGAACGAACTTCAGCAGCAGCAGCCACCACTGTAAAATGAAGGGGATAGCCGCACTTCCGCTTCCGGGTCACAGATGGAAAAGAATCCGTTGTATGGTTGTGTTTGTCATGCTGCACCCTTATTGTTGTGCATTATTGCTATATCGCACATGTCAGAATAAATTTATTTAACACATATATAATCTGGATACAAAAAAGTCGTTTTCAATCTATTTCAGATTGTTTACATGTTACAGCGTTCCAAATCTCTATCTAAAACAAATCAGATTGGAAAGAAATCTTCCAGTTATAAATTTTGTTTGTGCAAGTACTGTGCCCAGTCGTTAAACGCGACGACGTCTATAGGTGGTTCAAGCAGCTGATGTCTGCGTGACACGATTTGCACAAACGGCACAAATCGCCTTTACCCTATTAACAGTGAACACGGAAGTTTTCTTCGTTCAAATACAGAAGTTACTCTTCACCATTTGTTCTAATGGTTATCTTGCAGCTGCCTGCTCTCGTGCAAAAGGTCAGCATCAGTATTTTGTCGACGCTACCACTTTACTGTTATTAATTGGAAGTTACTTCTTTACTTAAACTGTAAATTTGCAGGTTGTCGATGTTAATCTGCACGACCTGAGTTAGAGACCGAATGATTGCAGGCCTCTTCCAATCTGGATCTCGATTCTAAATCCAGTCCTTGTTTTCAGTTATCCCACGTAATTACTGATTCTGATTGGCCAGAGGTTTCGCACCTGAGTCACAGGTAAAGGAAGGCTGGAAAATCAGCAGGGCACGGACCTTGAGGACCGTGATTTGATTAGCCATGGATTATAGACTTAATACCGACGTAATTTTTATGTGGCAATTGGACCATCCAACACTTTACTTAGCTGTAGCATGAAGTGTTTTAAATTTGCAGCCGCGGTTGAATTGCTATACCTGTGGCCTGTACTGCTGTTACTGCCTTATCGGGGTAACTTGTCGGATTTAAGGTAGTCTGGGCAAAATATAAGTGAACGAATATGAAGTTCATTTAAACTCTGCACACGCGTTTGCATATATGTAACAGGTTTCCAAACTGCCTCAATGCTTTTGATGCAGCTAATTTTAGGTTTATAATGGAATAATAGTAGTTTTGTAGTAAGATTCCTTGCGTGAGAGTCTGAAAGCATGAGTGTCACGCCAAGTGAATGAGAGTTGGCGACTCTGTTGTCTTACTGTAAATGGCGAAATTTAAAATTTGTGAAAGGGGAGGACGAGTGAGAGCCGTCTTGTGCTTATGAATAGTCATTTGTTATGATTTGTGTTTCCTCAGATGTTAGTCCTATAAAGTTGCTGCCAACTCAGGATGCTATCGACACTTTTGCTTACACGGACGCTGCTTTTCCTGGGGCTGTGCTTGACCGGACGTCGCGGTCTAGCTTCCGCTCCTGAGCTCAGGGAACAACCCAAAAACATCGGTACGATCCCGCCTGCCACCCTAGCCGCCAGAGGCGATCCAGCACTTTCCCCCCCAGCAATTGGTTGCAACTAATAATTGCAGTCATTATAATAAATTATAGCTAGCTTTTCAAAATGCTGACTTTATTTTCTAGAGTTCCTTATATAACAACTTCCTGAATATTGCAACCATATATGATTAACCAACAATAAGTTTATCACTAGGGGTAAATGTTTAACTTGATTACTTGCATTCAATTAACTTTTTGTGTGGACTGTGACTGGATACTTGTGCAATATCACTGTTTTCCTGCAGCTGTGATTGGAGCCGGCATTGGTGGTACAGCCACAGCCTATTTCCTTCGTCAGGAGTTTGGCACGGGGATTAAAATTGACGTGTTTGAGGCTGGGACAGTGGGGGGCCGTCTGGCCACCGTAAAGGTCGGAGATGTGGGCTATGAGACTGGCGGCTCTGTCATCCATCCTTTGAACCTGCACATGAAACATTTTGTGGATACACTGGGTGAGTGTGACATGTACCTCCGCCTCACACACGCGACTGTGTACCATCCTGCAAAAGTGTACATGTGCATGAGCCGTAAGCTCGCTTCCCCAGGCCTCTCTCCACGCAAGGATGTCCCCTCCAAGATGGCTATCTTTGATGGAGAGCAGCTGATCTTCGAGGAGAGTGACTGGGTCATCGTGAACTTCTTCCGCATGCTGTGGAGATACGGCCTCAATTTCTTGCGCATGCAGATGTGGGTGGAGGGCATGCTGGACAAGTTCATGAGGTACCAGCTGGGGAGCACACAGTTTATGGGGCCTGAAGGGCTTTTAGAACTTTTACAAGCCTTTTAAACTTTGCTTTGTAGGCTTTAAAGTTTCCTTCCCTCCAGACCACACGAGGGCGCTGTGAGATATGTAAAGTTTGAAGTCTCTCTGGTCCAAAGTGTGGAATGAAATTGCTTCAGAATTTTTCTTTTGGAATAGGGCAGGGTTCCCCAAATATAGCCCTCGATTCCAAATACAGGCCGTGTTTTCAGTTCTCCCAGGTAGTTAGTTTAATCATTACTGATTGGTCACAGAGGCTTCACACCTGACTGACAGGTAAAGGAAGGCTGGAAAATCAGCAGGGCTCAGCCCGTAAGGTCCTTGATTTGAATAGTTCTTGCATAGAGTGTTTATTGCTGCTCTCTTTATCCTGGCTGATTAATAAAATTACTGGCTAATTATTACTAATGTGCTTCCTACATAAACTTAGTGAAATGTTCTTTAGGTGCTAATTTATACGAAGACACATCAAAAACATTATATCATCAAGCATTCTCAAATCCAAGCTCCAAGTTATATCTAGACAAGACACAATATTTTGATTAAACTCAATTACTTGTTTTTTAAGCATTAAATACATTTGCCTTTGCAGCTGCTCCACGTAAGGAAGATGGAGTGTTGTGGAGGAGAGTCTAAATGCAACTTAAATATCGCAATGGTACAACTTCAGTGTAACATATTAAAAGAGGACATCCACAGAGTAAAATGAGGTTAACAGCAAATAAATGCAAATTATCTCCTTTAGCCTCTCTGAGTAGCCTAGCCTGTCTTTGTCATCACTTAAATTGCGTAGCTTAATTTACGTTCTATGATTCCTATATCGTGATGTAATCATCCCTAAAACGAAGGCAGCCCCGTCGCTTAGCTGCTTCATCTACATCATACCTAATAGGGTCCATAATTAATAACAATTTATTTTGTGAAAGTATTGTGCTTATAAAAACATGGCAGAATGTTATTAGATAAAGTTCACATGGCGATATTACAGTACAACCTGCCTCTTAATGGAGTCTATCAAATACATTGCTGAGAGTCTCCCCAAAAGACACAAAGCAATGCTGATGAATCACTTGCTTTTGCTTAACGTCGTCTCTGTGGAATCCCATACTGTCTGTGTGAGTCCAACAGCAAGGACAAGAATGACTGACTGGCTCAGAGAGCACATGCAGAGCTCATGCAGAAGCAGTGGCAGCAAACTTTAGACTGATTAAAAAATAAAAAATAAAAATTAACCTATGTAATTGAAGGAGCCGTCAATAAAATTGAAAGGCTTCGTAAGTTTTGTTTCCTGTGACAGAAAAAACGAGTGTGACTTTTTTTCTTAACCCAGCTGGTTCTTCCATCACGGTTCTTCCGAAGTGACAATTGCATGTGCATCTCTGGTTTCTAATATGAGTATTATATCTTATGTATGTGCATATATTACACATAATTATTGATTAATCGTTCAGTGGGTGTTTTATGCAATTATTAATCGATGTGACAACCTTAGTTTCCCCATTTTCTCTGCTCTGTCCTGTCTACCCAGGATCTACCAGTACCAGCAATATGGCTACTCCTTCACCTCGCTGGAAAAACTTCTGCATGCAATGGGCGGAGACGAATTCCTCCAGATGGTTAACAGGACCCTGGAGGAGGCCATGCTGAAGGCGGGGTTTTCACAGAGCTTTGTGAACGACATCGTGGTTCCGGTCACGCGTGTCAACTACGGGCAGAGTGTCCGCATCAACGCCTTTGTAGGTAGGAGGTCAGGACGAGCGCGCGATTTGGAGCTGTGCACAGGCCGGGATCAGCCTTGGCATTCTGTCTAGTCTACTAGACCAAGAAAAAGCGCTAATGGATGTCTGGTTGCTAAGAACTGCAGCCTTCTTTACATATTATTTAGTTCACCTTAATTCAAACACAGTTTGTTTTCTAAAACTGCTTTACAGCTTAATTTGTAATTTTGCAATAGAGGAGCAGACGCCTGTGCTGGGGTTGATGACGCCCTTTTGAGAACGCCCTTTCTTGGAACTGAAGCGTCTTCCCTTCAGATGACTGGTGGTGTCACTGTAGACACTAGTTTCTGTATAATGACTCATCTTACTGGCAGCTTCTTCTTTTTTGGTCAGCTCTGTTATAAATTCTTATGTAGGGCTCTGTCATTTCCTCACCCTCCTCCACTCCAGAGTTTTTTGTAAGCCTGAAAGGCCTCTGACCTGATATCAGCCAGCTCACTGCATTTAGGTGCAAATTTTGCAAGAAAGGAGGTACAGCACGATCAGTTTTGATTTGATATAACTGTAAGTTACCAATTTGTTATATATACTGTATAGGCAAAAATTTTGGGACCCCTGGCTATTAGACCTACAGGAACTTTTATAACATCCCATTATAAGTCCATAGGCATCGATAGAGAAGAGTGATTCGTCACTCTACAGAACACATCTCCACTGCTCCAGAGTCCAGTGGTGGTGTGCGTTACACCACTCCATCCAACACCTGGCATCGCGCTTGGGAATGTGAGGCTTGCATGCAGCTGCTCGGTCATGGAAGCCCATTCCATGAAACTCCCAGTGCACGGTTTTTGTGCTGCATGGAGTAAATGCCAGAAGCAGTTTGGAACCATGCTGTTATTGAGTCAATAGCGCTTTGGTGACTTTTATGCACTAAGCACCTCAGCTCTCAGTGACCCTAACTTATTACTTTATGTGGTCTCCCGCTTTGCAGTAATTTCACTTACAGCTGACCATGGAATATTTAGCAGGGAAGAAATTTTTCAAACTATGATTGCAAAGGTGGGATCCTATAAGAGTACTAGTCTTGAATTAACTGAGCTCTTTAGAATGACCCGTTCTTTCACAAATGGCTAGGTGCTTGATTTTATACACCTGTGGCAATGGGTCTGAATGAAAGACCTGTATTCAGCAATTGTGACCCAATACTTTTGTCCATATAGTGTATAACTAGAGAGAAGTAAGGAGCATATGCTGATTACAGTGCATTGCCACACCTGCCACACCACCTCAGGGATGAGAACCTGAGTGCAGCCATGTGACATGTACCTTGGCAGCACACTAGTCCAAATGGGCCAGTGTGAGTTGTTTTTTCTGGTGGCTGGAGTACCAATCCTGTCACCAACCCCCACATCATCCCTGTAAATTGGAGCACCTCCTTCTGGGGCTGTATGTAGATTAACATCATACCCAGGACAAAGCAATTGCAGGTTAAGGGGCCACTGGGGTAGGATCACTCCTGATATTCACAGGATTCAAACCAGTGACCTTCCCATTCCTGGCACAGATCCCTGGCCTCAGAGTCATCATTCCACTCACTAGCACGCCTGAAAAATACATCGTCTTATTCAAATGTTTTGATTCAGATATACTGTTGGACTTCAAAAGAGCATTTTATGGTTTTTAATTCGTCTTACTTTCACCTCTTCTACGCACTCATGAGAAGCACATTGCTGAGAGCTCCTGACCTGCTTCCTGCTCCCAGGTGCTGTGTCCCTGGCGGGGGCAGATTCAGGGCTGTGGGCCGTGGATGAGGGGAACAAGATGGTCTGCTCTGGGCTCCTGTACCACAGCAAAGCTGAGCTGATCCCAGCACGGGTGACGGGTATCAGCCGAAAGATGCGGACTTCCAAGGCGGGTGAGGGCCGGAACGGGAGGCCTTGCCCCATGCTCTCCTCGGTTAAATTCCCTTGGGGGTGATGAGCAATCAGGATATCACACGCTCACATGATGTCCCAATAGGTCCCTGGAAAGAGATTCCATGTCGGTTTTTTGTATTTTGTATTGTTATAAGTACTTAGTCATTTAAATAATTACTGTGTCCAGCACAAAATCTATAACATTTAAAGGAAAGCTTATTTTGTTGCATGATTTTTGTCCCTGCATGGAAGTTTGACGTTTGAACATATAAATGCCTTAAATATCTATTAGAATTGGTTGACCTGTTCACCACATTGCATTAAGGGGCCCCATTTTAATTCTCCCTTGGAACTTTTTCCCCCTCTCTTGCAGGTGGAACGGTGCCTCAATTTGAGGTCAGCTACAATGGGGAGTCTGGCTCCGCCTACTCTTTGTATGACATCGTCATTGTGGCCACGCCTCTCCACCAAGGTCTCTCCCAGATCGCCTTCTCGGGGTTCTCTTCGCCAATCCCTTCTTACTTTCCAGGACGCTACCAGCAGACGGTCAGCACTCTGGTCCACGGCATCCTCAACATGTCATTCCTGGGGAGTACCGAGAGCCCCTCGGACTTCAGGATGTCCGATATCCTCACCAAGGACCATGGTGGTCTAGCTATCAACAGTCTGAGCTCCCTCGACCCAGTCCACATCCCGGACGGCTACGTCCGGCCCCCAGCTAGTGTCAAGAAAGTGTGGAAGGTGTTTTCTCCCCAACCACTTTCGAAGGACCAGCTCAGCCAGATGTTCCTGTCCTGGGACGTGGTGTCAGAAGAGCCGTGGCTGGCGTACCCCGCCTACAGCCCCCCCCACCGCAAGCCGCCGTTTATCCTGCACGATCACCTGTACTACCTGAATGCGATAGAGTGGGCGGCCAGCGCCATGGAGATGAGTGCCATTGCGGCAAGGAACCTGGTCTTGCTGGCTCACCATGAATGGCATGGTCTGCAGGGTAAGGTGGACCAAGAGGACCTGCATAGCAGACTAAGGAGCGAGCTGTAGGTGCAGAGGGGCGGTTGGGGGGGTGGTAAGGATATGCAGGTGTGGGGGGGGGCATAATCTTAGAGACAAACTGCATTGCAATTATTCAGGGATGAGCCACCTTCATCCATGACGGCCACTTTAGGGGCAGTGGTCTGTGTCATTGTTTGGAGGGTAGTTTAATTGTACCCATTCAGCAATAAGTATTTTGCAGGGTACTGGAATAGTGTCCTTACACAGCAAGGGTTCAAGACACCCATAGCTGAAACAATCAACCTTGTCTTTTTAGCAGAATGATTTCAGCGTCGGTTTTGCAAATGTGTCATTTCTGAAAGAGGAGAGCAGTTTGCTTTGGACTAGTCTGGTTGTTTACATTAAAAATCTCCTACAGATTTAAGTTTCCTCTTTCATGTACTTGAGGTAAATAGGATGGAAACAGAGAAGCAGTAACCCTGGGCCTCTGTGAAGGCTCTCCCCCTCCCCACGGACTCCCTGGGCCTCTGTGAAGGCTCTCCCCCTCCCCACGG
>JABFEA020000119.1:8214654-8238679 GCA_019775915.2 Cyphomyrus plagiostoma | reverse complement strand
AGAACATTTCAAACTGGATTTAAGGAAGCACTTCTTTACACAGCATGTAGTTAGAGTATGGAATAGTCTTCCTGATAGTGTAGTGGAAGCGAAAACCCTGGGTTCCTTTAAATCAGAGCTAGATAAGATTTTAACAACTCTTATATATTACTTAAGTTCTCCCCAAACAAGCTTGATGGGCCGAATGGACTCCTCTCGTTTGTAAATTTCTTATGTTCTTAAATTAATTCCTTGCATGATCGTGTCTGTGAGCTTCAAAGTAATTTGAGATTGATAAAAATACACAGCGCTGATACTGAAGCCTAACATGGATCCTCATAAGATACACCTGAGGTGAAATTAGCTACACTCTTCCTGATATACAACTGTAAGTGTGCAGAAAACCGCTATGGAAAAAAAAAACCTTCTGAGAATAATTCTTTGATTTGGTTTAAACTGAACTCCTGCCGGATGCAGATGATAACTGACCATTTAAGGAACCCCAGAGTTTGGAACCATATTAACGGAAAGAACTGACAGCAAGCCTAACATGTCATCAAGCTCATCCAAAGCAGTCAATGCATTCAAAATAAAGGTACATTTGGGGTGAGGGTGCGTGGTTTAATGAATATGTATCCAGGGCAGTTAATCTCTACAGTATGTAATTTATGTAATTTTTAGCTGCATACTTTATTTAAACAGCCCGTAGTGGTACTCAAAGTCAAGTCTCCAACACCAGAGACAGTGACACTAACCCTACGTTTCTCTTATTAAGCCTACTAGCATATCTACAACAAATTTACCATAAATCATGATGAATGAATCACAATGAAAGCAACACAGAAATCATTATAGAGAAGGAGAGAAGAAAGGACAAAGGACAAAGGAAAGCAGACGGGGAGACGCAGACTGACTGGTGACAGCTGTGCCATTCCCAGGAGTATCGTGGCCGGTTTGGCAGAAAGTCCGACGTGCCCTGGTTCTTCACGCGCTGGGGGAACCTCAACAGCATGCGGGTGTCGTAATCCCTGACGTCAGACCTGTAGGCAGAGCTGTCGGCACGCGCAACAATCAGAACCGCAGTCACTGTACACTCCGCTTTTGGAGCGGTCGTTCTTAATGAAAACAAGAAACATTCCTGAAATCAGTTCAACCCCTCGTCCGCTAACCGGTATTAAATTTCTCTTGGGTTGCAGTGGATATTTCTCAAGAAAAGCACAACAGCAGGAAAAGCTTTTACTTCAAGGTTCCTTAGAAAGAAATGCCTTAAGGGTGAATTGAGTTTTGTCATTAAGTGTTGGGCAATTTGTATTATTATTATTACTATTATTATTATTATTATTTTAAAAAAACCTTCCAAGGGAACAGCTTTGAACTGTCTGTAGACTCCTCGCAATCTCATCAGCAGCAAGAGTCCCTTTTACACGACTGTAAAAAGCTCAAATTCACCGTTAGTAGACTTTCTGGAATCTCATTGTTAATTCCATGGAAAGTACACCTCGAGCATTCGAGGATTCATCAACAAGAAAACGACTGTATCCTGCGACAGTGATTCCAGCTGTAGGTACCTTGCCAGACAATTTTCCTCAGCGGCACATCTTAGATTGTACATTGGCACCCTCTGGACGTAGGTGGAAGCTTGTATATAATACGGGTCTGGCACGAGATCAGGCAGACCTGCGGAGCAGAGCCACGCGAGTTACTGGAAAATAGGTAAAGGCAATTCAAAAGAAAGTCAAATCCATCCACCAAACATTTTATGCTTTTATTTCTAGGAAATGAGTCTGTGTCCCAAAAAGCAGTTAATTGAATAACCAACCTATTAATATCATTTTGAAGTCTTACCGTGCTGGAAATACCTTGTGCCATACCCATTTCTCTGTCTGCTTCGTGGCCTTTCGTAGCTGTCATAATAGTTATAATATGGGTTGTTTTCATCTGTGGATTTGTACGGGTTGTATGGATCGTCCCCTACCATCACGTCGTCGGGTCTCAGATTGCTTAGGTGCGGCAGAGCCGAATCGGCTGTGCCGTTGCGCTCCTGTTCGGATGCCGGCATTGCGATCGGTGTCACCCGCTCATTCAGCTCGGAACCTTGACTTTCTCGCTGCTGGGATCTACTGGCCTGCCGTCTTTGTCCCCCCTGAAAGCGGTGGAAGGCCCGTGCTAAGGTCCCTATGGACGGGTGTCTTCGGGAAGCCCTTTGAGGTTGGTTTGGATTTTGCGCCGAAGAAGGGTTGACGTTTGGTTCTCCAGATGTCCCATTGCTTATGATTATAATTTGTCTCGTTTGCGTCTGGTTTCTGCCACCGGTTCTTTGCCTTGGTGGCTGGTATTCGGATCCATGGCTTAATAAACTAAAAACTTTCCCGTTGTACTCCCATTGGATCTTCTGTCTTAAGTCGCCTGCTTGCTGGGTATTGGCTGCTTGTAGAGTATTTCCCGAATTTGTCTCCGGCTGCTGCTGAGTGTCAACGGGTTGCAAAGTGCAACTCCAGAAACATAGGTGCGTGCATACATAAATTACAACGTAAAAGTCACATGCCCTCATCGTTGCTCTCAGCTGTATAGAATTAACCTCAGAACGAATAAAGCCTAATATTTCAGCCTAATTAATTTAAACTGGTATTAGCCTAAGTAAAAAGCGAACGATATAGGCTATTTCATCATGCAAATTTTGGAGAACTTGTGATCAAATAGGTCTTGCAGCCAAGTATCCAGTAACTGCATTGACCAAAAAATCCGAGATCTTACATTAAGGAAGATTGTGCTGAACAGGCGAGCCACATCGCTCCTCACTGTAGTCTGGCTGTTGTGCGGAGTGCGAGCAAGAGGAGGGGTTGAATTTTTAAAGTTTCAGGAATCTAGCTCCTTTGGCAGACTGGTGGTGTGGCTCGCATAATAGTCTGGTTATGA
This sequence comes from Cyphomyrus plagiostoma, assembly GCA_019775915.2. Taxonomy (NCBI): domain Eukaryota; kingdom Metazoa; phylum Chordata; class Actinopteri; order Osteoglossiformes; family Mormyridae; genus Cyphomyrus; species Cyphomyrus plagiostoma. The sequence continues at coordinate 8,235,784 of JABFEA020000119.1, read as the reverse complement.
AAGGTCTGACTCAAAGGTCTGATCGCCTTCATGTAGAAAAGGCTGGGCACTTCTAAGGACGTCCAGACACTGTATCAGGTTTTCCAGCAGTCCATCACTGGAAGTAACTTGGAGTGGAAATAGATTTCCGAGACAGCCCTGTTTGGATTCCCGTCCCACTCAAATAATTTTATATAGTTCTGTCTAGCCACAGGAAGTTTTATTCATTTAACAAGAAGTGGGGTGATTCATGTTTTTACAATGCGATAAAGCAACAATCTTTTGCAGCTTTTTAGAAAAAAAAAACATTCGAATTGTCACTGCAGGGAAGAAAATAAATTATGCTATGCATAACAGATTAATAACATTGTTAACACCAGACTGTCACGATCACAGCTCCTAATTTAATGAAACACAACTAATTTAGAGTGCATGTTGACTGTATGAAAGCATTTCCAACAAATATTAGTGTCGTGGTCTGCACGTTTTCGCCTGACACCTTCTTAATTGTACCCAAGATGACGCTGCGGCAGCGCGGCTGAGTCCGCACATGCGTAGGTGAGACACCTGCTGCGCGTAACTTCACCCATCAGTGGGAGGAGGAATGGCAGCCAACTTACTGCCTTAACGTAAAGTTTAAATTCAACTGTGGTCAGTGCAAAGATAAACATCCACCATTTCAGAATCACGCACAGTTTCAGTATCAGGGGAAATGAATATGAACAGAGAACCAGCAGGAGGAAACAGGTGAAGCCAAAAATGTGCTGTGGTTTACTAATATTCATGAACAAAATTTTTTCTTGCCCTAGAATTGTGCACCACTGACAAACCTGAAGGAAAACGTATTAAAAATAGCAAATAGATTTGGGTTTCATGCATTTTTGAATGAGAATCTCCACAGAAGTAACATGTTATTAGCAATAAACTATGTCTCTTTGTCCTTCACTGGCATTACCAAATACTACCTTGTTCCTAAAGAAATGAGGCGTTGAAATTACTTTTGGTCTCTATCCAGACACACATTTTTCAAAAATGATTTCTATAAAAAATAGTCTTTGATGATCTTATACTTACATCCCATAATCTATGGATAAATGTGCAGTTGTTGGTATAAATTACACTGTATTCAGTTAAGCATATAAGAAAGGCAGTGAAACGCAAGCAGGTGTGCAGATGAGAGTCTCAGGCTTTTTCACGGTGACGCAGCATCAGCATGCAGTGTGGGGTCCTCTGGGGCCCCTGAACCCACTGTTACTACACCCGTGTGAATCCAGTGCCGTCGGTGGCCGGTTTGTCCATCGCCGATTCCTGCATGTGCACCACCCGCACTCGTGGCCTGTTCAGGGGCCCAAAGCAAAGCTTTAGCTTGGAGGCCCCCTACCAATCATCATTTCAGTTCCTCTGCAAAGCAGGTAATTTAGGGGCCCAAGGCAACAGCCTGTTCTGCTAGAACCAGACACACTTCTGCTGACTCATACACATTTAAATTTGATGTATGTTTGTGTAGTTATTCTTATTTATATATATTTATATATACATGTATATTTTTATTCATCATTTTGTCTGGGCCCCTCCTGATCGGGTCCCAGGTAGCTGGCTAGTTTGCCTATACCTGTATCTGACCCTGATTTTAGCTGCCAGATCCAACCCCAGAGCTTCAGAATAACCTCAGGAAATACCGAACCCTACTATGCTGATGATTGTGTAACTCTGTGCCGTAAAACTGTAACATCCGTGAATCATTTTGGATAAAACTGTAGCTGAAACGCTAAAGTAGGGAGTAATTAAGCCACAGACAGACACATACTACTTTGGGCTGAATTTTTTCCATCCAGGGAACATATTTTTAGCCGAAGCCCTCGGGGTGAGTTAAAATCCAGATACACGGGCTGAAACAATTCAGTAAAGATGATGAACATCAAGGCACAAAATATCCCACACTTATGGACCAATCATGTGATCTAAAACAAAACACCTACAGTCTATCACAGGATGGGCAGGTCACAAGGGAGGGGACACCCCAGAATTTAAGACCCTTGCATTCTCGCATGTTTGATTTTATTGTGGTAGATTCACCTCTTAGTTCTCTGTTCCGTTTGCATTCTGTGCCACCCGGCTGCTGCACATATTGCTGTACCCACTAATGGTCTTTGGATTACCCTGGATAAGTGTGTTTTGTCAAAACGGCAATTAAGCCGGTTCCCGACTAAAGTATTTGTGCAAAACATTTCTACGTTTAAAATCCAGAAAGAAAGGAACACAAAATACACACTTAAGTCACACATTTTCCCAAACATTCAGCTACCTTCCAATTAGAATGCTTAGAGCTTGCAATGAATGCTGGGAATTTACACTTTTTCAGGAAATTTCTGTGGCCACCTTCTATGCCTTTTTTAACTTTCAATGGACCAAATAGTTTAAGAGTTTCAAAAACCAATGGAGACCTCCGTTCCTCTCCTTTCAAAACCATCGTCTTCAGCATCAAACTTCCTGGAATAACATGAAGTTCCCATTGATTAAAACCAATAGCTGAAAACACAACAGCTTAATGCAAAAAGTAACTGATGAATGAATATGTGCAACAAAAGAGAACTGCATGACAAAAAAATCTGTTATGAAATTTTGAAAAAGTGAGATATCTATACGTTACTGTATACACGTATGAGTACTTTGCATTTTTAAGGCCAAAATTTGATCGATTTACCTCAATTCACAGTTAAACAAATTGTCAAGCCTTTGCGCACACAACAGTATTGACTCAATAGCACTCTCTACTGGAACAAAAGGCTAATTTGACTGCAAGTGTCACCTAACATTATGGGAAGCATATTCTATGTTTGAATTGCCACCATCCCGTATAATATGGTATAATCATAAAATGGAATGCTATGTCCCATTTGGAACTAATACAGGACATGTTTTGTCCCATATTATCAGATTATGCGATTCATTCCCCAAGTAAGCAAATTTTTATCACAAGGTGCCCCTCCAACTCCTCCATCCCTGCTTGGCAAATTTTATGTTGTGGGATAATGGGGGCTTATTTCAGATTGGAAGCAACAACCCTCCCTATCTCACCAAGAGCTCTGCTGTCTTTTCTTGGTTAGGCCTGTGAATAAGTATGACCTGCGGCACATTTCAGCTGCGGATGAAATCCGCACTACTAAGCAGTGTCCACCCCACAGGGACAGCTCACTGGCTGCTATTACACTACTCCCAATCTCCATTTCACTATAATATCCCAATGCGATGTTGTTTGCAGTGTGAAGGTTAGCCTGAGGAGAAGCTAGCAGTGTCTTTATGGTGCCATGTGGACTTTGGGAGGAGCTTTTCAGGAGGAGCTCTCAGGAAGGGAAGAATCAGAGCACCAGAAGTTCGAACGCTCTGATTCCTCTTTATTTCGTTCATACATTTACACACTCCATTCCTCCACATTGCAGGGCTCTTTTTTGGGCAAAATGGCAAATGAGGAGGGGAAGTGCCAGACCTGGAGAGAGGAGTTCCTTTCTGGAGGCTGTGAACTTGGAGAGTCACATTCCTTTGGCTTACATGAGACTTGGCATGCTTCCCCCTCAGAGAGGACTGGGTGGCTAAAGGTTTGACAGACTGGAGGTCTCTGCTCCACATCAAAGAGTTTTTGCATGACTTGAGACGAACTTCATTTTCCACTTCAGTCTTTGGCAATTCGTGCAGCCCAAAAAAATGTAATCTTGGTATCAAGGACAGTTGGATGGCAGGGGAGCAGGGGGGGGGGGGCACTGCTAACAGGAAATTATGGCAGAAAAGTGAATGACCTCTAGACCATTCTAACACTGTGGTATAGTCAAATTCAGGCCATTAAGGTAATTATTCAACAGACTAAGCACAGTGACACAGAAGCCCAGCATGACAACTTAGCTGTAATACGACACCAGCTAATAAGCCAGTTTATTAGTCCTAAGTTTGAACCACATGGCTCTTCTCTCGAAGAAGGCAATCTTCTACTACTCCTTCCCCAATCAGGATTCTGCCATATTTGGCAAGCACTCCATTACCACCAGAGAGAGATCCTTGCGCATTGGTGTGCTGTCAACAGCCTAACCTTCATTAGTCGGACAACTATGGAGCTCATTGTGAGCAAATGCTGATGGACAAAAGCTTGTGGCTCGTGTACCCACTTCTACATCAATAGGGCCATGATAGAACGTATGTCCAGCTTCAAGCGATTGGGTGTCCGCATCTTCGAAGACCTTATTTAGGCCCTCAACACAACAACTTTGCGAGGAGATTCTGAGGCACCTATCCAAATACAGTGGTACCTCCGTTCTTGAACTCACTAGAACTCGAATTTCTTGAACATCGAACAAAGCAGTTTGACCTAGAACTCGATCTGAATATCACAAGTCGAACCGTGAATGCTGACCTAATATAAATTGTACGCGCCAGGAAATGAGTCATACTACAATGCAATTCTTACTTGAATGCCTTATTCACAGACTGGATGATTAACAAAATAAAGCAGAACAACAATAAATAAACCACTAACTTATGTGTAATATTACAGCATTTATGTCATTTATTTAAACTTCATTTTACCAGGTATATTCATTGAAAATCAGTTCTCACTGCTTTACGTGATATTCGGGAGAAATAGCAGATTACGCATGGGAACTGCCTGGGATACAAACCTCATGCGTGTAACTAAAGTCTTCAGCCAATAAGGGCAAAGGTGTGTCGTCACGGAGGCGGTTCCAGTTTGTCCAGCTGAGTGAGAGGTCGCAATGCATCTAACCTTAATGCATTGCATCAGGATCAGAATGGGTTGCTTTAAGCCAGCACTGTCGAACGCACCCAATGACTGGACTCGGGGAACAAACTGAAATGCCAACTTAATACAGAGGACTAATGACAACAACCAGAAACAGCCGATCACATGGGGATCCCACACGAGGTTAACGAGGGGGCGTGGCATTTTTGCGTTTTGGAAGCCATTGAGAAAATAATTTCTCTTCTTGTTTTATCCTGTTCATTTTGTGTTTACACACACACATACACACACACACACACACACACACACACACCCACAGTTTGTAAAGTTTGTATTTCTATCTTTGTGTAATTATACCTACCCAGCCCCAGCCTTAACTGTAAGTAACCAGATAAAATACAAGTCTTTTGGCATTTTTAGTTTTTTGATTGCATTTACAGATCTTTGTGGGGACCTAAAAAATGGTCTCCACACAATCAAAAAAGCAGGATTTTATTGCATTGTGGGGGACATTTGGTTGTCACAATGTAATATAAGCATTACAGTGTACAGTGATAATATGCACACAAAGGAGATAAACAACCACATTTATGCTGATTCACACCAGCACAAATTTTCACTGAGTTATATTTCCACAAGCTGGTGGAAACACATTTTTGTAAGAAAACTGAGAACTGGAAAAGCAGGCAAATATTTGTGAGTGACACAAGATTTCTTCTCAGGGAAAGTTTTGTCCTCAGACTGAACCTTGAGAGCTTCTCCTGAAAGGGAGGAGCGGCTTCCAGAGGAGACCAGGATAACACATCATTACTAGGGAGTGACTTCCAAGCATTAATTAGACATAACTAAGATGGTCGTAGTTCTGCTGGCAGACATCTGAGCTACTTTATTGTGGTAGTATTTTAACACAGATTATGCAGTCAATGATTGTTTTTTGCCACAGATGAGGTACAAAAAAACATGTCTGCAACCTTCAAGACAACCAAGACAAATTTTCTATTAAAATGGCGAGGGATGACCCTCCTGCTACTGCATGTGGGGTGTATGTCAGTGGGTTAGGCAGCTGTGTCCAGAGTGCTATAGGTTTGAATCCCGGGGATGACAATGACATCACCCTTGGGCTCTTGAGTGGGACCTTCTTGTGGTATTGGATGGTGGTCTACCCTCCTCTCTGGTGTTGGATGGTGGTCTACCCTCCTCTCTGGTGTTGGATGGTGGTCTACCCTCCTCTCTGGTGTTGGATGGTGGTCTACCCTCCTCTCTGACCCTAAAGATTCCCGGCTTGTATGTTGCTTTGGACCAATACTTGCAGCAAAAATTATAATGTTGGTTATCAGTTTGCTGCAAATACTCAGTTCTGCCAGATGGCCAAAATAAATCTCCTGTAGGATCAACAGAGATCTGGCTACATCCTCTGCCTTTCGTCTGCATGCTAACCCTTCCCCTTCATATCCAGCTGTCTTTCTCCAGGACGCAGCCATCAGCTCCACCGTGGTATACATGATGGCACCTGGCATTACCTCCCCTGTGTTGTATCTCTATTTGGACCCATTTCTGTCCCACTTGCTCAATGAGTCATATCTGAAGCAAAACAACTTTGGTGCAGACCAGCAGAAGATGGCTCACGTGTCGAGGAAAGACCAAACTCAGTGAAGACTTGGGTGCAAACCAACGCAAGACTGCGAGAAATTCAACCCCAACATGTATGGATGACTCTGCTTTCAGCAATGTCAGTGCCAGCCTTACCCACACAGCAGGCTCGTCCCCTGCACGGAATATTCCCTGGTGGCCATGTCGTGGTGGGCAGCCCAACATCAGAGACAGAGTGTTTTATAAACATGCTGGGAATGCCATGGCAGGGATCATTTCAGGAGAAGTGTCCTCAGCATGTTTGGATGCAAGCATTGAACCAAATAGCAGCGGAACATTAACTGTGTGTGGCTTCCATAGGCCATTAATGGAGAATATAGGAACTCTACATATTAATGTTTGGGGTTCATAAGCTGTTGTGTAATGTATTAGAAGGATGTGGGCACAATTTCCAAGATTGTTATGTAGGACTGTACCTAATGGAGCCCCTGTGTTGGGACTTGGCTTATTAATGGAAGAATATCTGGTGTGGCCCATATCCCTTATATGGAATATGGGGGGGGGGGACATCTTTCAGAATCCCTTTCTTTAACCATAGCTGGGGTGACCCCTTGGTCACCTCATGTTACCAGTGAAAATGTCAGTAGGAGTAGCAGTTTTCAATGGTGAGTGTTCCAATTTTAAGCCAAGGCATTACAAACAGAAGATATTCAATAGACTACAAGGGCAGGACTGAAGATCAGCGGGTTTCTACAAGGGCAGGACTGAAGGTCAGCGGGTTTGCTGTTTCGGTCCTCTGCTTAAGAGCTATCAGAAACTAGGTGAAAGGCATTGTGTCTGCACTTTGCTATCCAAAATTCAGCCTGGTCCAGCCAGAACATGACACTGTGTTGCAGTTACAACATGTAAAGGACAATTACTTCTAGATCAAAGCCAAGGACCACAAAAGTAAGGACCTCTTGATACCATCATACAGCTATTATACCTAATGCAATGTTACAAGCTTGGAGAAAGTCTTTGTACCTTTTATGACAGTACTAGCACTTCATTAGATGTGTTCATATGTATTTACTGAACAGATTGCACAGAAGACAATACTTAGGAGCTGAGGTTGGTAGACACTGAAAAAACTCCATATAATTTGTATATTTGGACCATACCCTGTGATCCTAAGTAGGATAAGTGACCAGAGGATGGACAGATAGATGATGGATAGACTCTGACGATATTGGCAGTAGTCCAGTGCTTCGAATTGCACTTTTATCGTTCGCTCCTTGGTGTAAAGGGATCTTCAGAAAATAACAGTCAAGTAAAATGACTTCATTTTCCCAGAAATCTTATCTCCTTGAAATGGGGGTGGGGGGTCATATGCTAAACAGTCTTATTCCATAATTTTACACAAAAATTCTTCCCAGACATGTCATAATGCATTTATCTCTGTGACCCTGGCTTTAGGAGAAAGTCAAGAGCCTATTCTCCGTCTGAGTTTGCATCCACATCCTTGTTAATGGTCATTTAAACCTTTTTTTTTTGTGAAGCAATACTGCAGTTATAAATAGAGCGTGAATGATTTCTATTGACGTGTTCACAAATGAAGTCAACCCTGAGGGATTTTCAACGAATACCTGCAGAGAGGCAAATGGCAACTCAGACCTCAGATGTCTGCTAGCGACTGAGCTCAGGAGTATCAGCGTGCGGCACGTGCTCCCCATATAAAAGGACCCCCCCCCCCTCCCCCAAACTCATTTGACGTCCAAATGCACCACGAAGCCGACTGTAGGCCAGTGTTGCATTCTTCTGCGGTTGTGCAAGATTTCTGCATTGGGCAAAGCACCAGAAACATTGTTCAGTGACTGAAGAATGCTCTCTCCCTCCCGAGTCGCTGGAATACTATCAGTCTCCGAAATAAATCCTCTGCGCTTTGCGTCGCCTACAAATATATTCGGCTTTCCAGACCCGCTGCTTTTTTTCGTTGCATGAAGCATAGCTAAAATAAGCAACAAACATGGATCTTGAGGCAGTGACCTCCTTTATGGATCTAATCCTTTTTATCAGATGCAGGCACCGAGCCAGACTTTTCCAAATCCAATTAATAGCAATGATATGTCAGTCAGAAGCACTGTGTTTTCTGTCGGTTTCCCAAAACAGACTTACAGACTCAAAACGTATCAAAATTTTTCCTCCTAGCTTAAGCACTCAGTACCTTTGCTACAATTTTATTTAACCTCTTTCTTGGTTGAGCTGGTCTCATCTCCACTATACTAAGTGCATTTCATTTTACCAATAACCTTTATATTTATGGTATAAATTTTACAAAGATGTTATCTTTGGTGAATTTCAGACAATCACTGGAACTATTTACCTGGACACTAGAATTTGGAAGAAGCTTTTAAGTTCTGATCTGTTTCTCTGAAGTTCAATCCCTCCCCCCCCCCATTAGTAAAATTTATGTTCAGAACATTGGGAACCATTTGTCCCAGACTGTCGTTGTTTTCCTTCATAGTTTCTATTGAAATACGTCCGTGAGTCTTACTCATTCACAGGAAAGCTACGGTGCTGCGTTCCTGCAGTCAACAGTGCCACATCTGCAAACAATTAACCCAGTTCCTCCGTCCACGTCGCGGAAACCCTCAGCCCGCTGCTCCCCAGACCGGCTGAGGCACTGGAAAGTATCCCTGTCCTACCAATTTGAGTGGCTCCCCCCGGGCAGAGTAACACCACAGAGAATAAACATTGTTCAAAAGGGAAAGTCAAGAGCAGCCGAGAGTGTGTGAGATGCACGCATGGTCACCGCTTCAGACTCCCGTTCACGGTCATTCCGTGATGCCCAGTGCTTCTGTATTCCAGCTCATTTCACATTTCCTCTCTGCTCCTCTCCAAGCATCTATTCCCTTGGCTCCCATCACATGGGAACAAGTAGATGTCAAAGATAACCGGAGAAAAAACATGTGCCGAGTGCTCTGGCGGGCTTCATCTGCCGCTCTGAATCTTTCTGGATTTTGAGTATTTTGTCCAGCTCTCTGACACACGCCTATGACCTTTTGAACAGGCTCTAGGTCTTGCGGTCAGAGACATGGAGAAGCTGCATTGTGTGTTACACAGGATCAGTGTTTCCCGAACCGATCCTTGGGGGCCGGTAGCCGGTCCACATTTTTGCTCCCACCAAGCTCCCTGCCAGACAGTCCATATTTTTGCTCCCTACCAGGAGCTAGGAGAAAGCAAATGCGTGGACTGTCTGTGGGTCCCCAAGGACTGGATTGGGAAACAGTGCACTGGATCATTCTGCTCATTAAAAGAAAAGCCTTATTCTCACAAAAGAAAGAAATTAATGTTCAGGGATGGGAAAGTATATACATTTAAATTTAGGTCAGCTGGCGGTTGGCAGAAAACCCATGTGATACAGATGTACATGACTGACTGTTCATACCAGGTCATGGTGGGACATATGGTAATGAAAAGAATTCCTGCAATGCCTCAGGGGTCCTATGGGGCGGGGCTCTCGCTTTAAACGTGTTTCACACTGCAGACTGCCTATCTGTAACTGTCAGGGGTAATCACGACAATGATTCCTAATCCACCCTGATGTTTCTGTTGGAGTTCTCTGACACTTGTTACAGGAATGTGGAATACAATACAGGACACACACGTTCATGCACACATTCACATATGCACCACATCAATATGCACTATTTACTCCAATTCACACAGACTTCATATTTTTGTTTTTAATTAAGAAAACCGTACGTTAATCCCTCTCCCTTGTGGTTGTGAAGCTTTGCTGCTTCAAATGGCACAGTTTGATTAGTTGATTGGCAAATGGTGGAGACACTAGGATGAACTGTAAAGACAAAAACCAGATTCTCCATTTTTTTTAACAGAGAGCAAAGGGTCACGTGTATTTTAAGACATAATGCATGATTTCCTGTCATTCTACTCTCTGTATTATTGACCTTCGCTTGCAAAGATAATTGAAAGTTAATTGTTACATACGTCAGCCAAGCAAGCTAATCTGAAACCTGCTATTTCAGCCCACAAAACCAGCACAATATGGCACTAAAGCTGTTTTTCAGGAACTAACCAGGGAACAACAATTTAAAAAGGAATAAAAGAATGACCTTTTCTTTGTTTAATTGTTCAGTGGACACAGTCTCTGGAAACTACAACAAAAAATATTTATATCTCACTTTTCCCACGTTTCCACAGTAATTTATTAAATTTAGATGCAACAGAACATAGGATTGAAAATTTAAAGGCGAAACCCATGGTGTGGAGCGTTTTTCCAGGACTGTGTCACGATTAATCCTATACGCTCTCAATTAATGATAACCAGCTGGCTCCAATCACAACCAAGCGAAATGAACTGAAACAATAGGCCGCCTTTGACTCGTGTCTCCATGTCCTTCACAGTCACTCCAGCAGCATTAAGTCGAGATGACTGGAAATACCCAGAGACACAGCAACAGGACAAGAAGGGCGGGCAATAGCCTGATACTCCGAGCTGAGACGGCGCCCCCCGATGGCGGCCAATTACGTAGTGCATTGCAAATGACAAATCTGTTTTATTTGTGAATTGTTTTTCACAAAAGTGGAACTAAAAGTCTTGTGTTCATTAAATTCTCTTTGTAGATTTACACAGTAGAATAATGGTTAAATAGAATAAATTTTACCATGCTGGGGGAGAGGGGGAGTTTGAGGGGCCCATGGAGTTGTTTTGCTTAGGGCCCCCCGAGTCCCTAGAATTAACTTTGGAGATACCCCATCCAAGGGTGTAACTTTGGCTTGAACATTGAGGGGGTTGAGGTCTCCACCCATTTAGGGTGATTGTTGGGGGGGGGGGGGTCACAACCCACCCCATCATTTATGCCCATGACCTCATCGTTCCAGGCAGGGTAGGAGCAAAGGCAATGGCAGGTGACGGTGTGCTTTCCTGTCGAGCCGCCTGGTGATTCTTAGGTTAATGGAGATTCTCTTTGTTGTTTTTGGAGCTAATGAGCTAAGATTCCGCCAGCCTATGTGGGGAGTCCCTGCCCCAGCTTCCTGGGATAGGCTCCAGGCTGACCATGACTCTGTACTGGATAAGCAGTTATGGAAGGCAGATGGAAGGATTGATGGGTGATGTAAACTCACTCAGGCTGACTAATTATAACTCTGTAGAAAGACGATGATATGCCCATTTATGAAAGGGCTCTGTACACACAGCCTTTGGCTTCTGAACGCCGTTTTGGAACTTGGCGAACCGTATTCCTCAGCGTCTGCGATCCCTTAGTCATTTTTATTCCTCAACATCTATTCTTTTTACGTATTTTGGATCGGGTGACATACATTGTCCGCAAATATGGTGTACTGGACAAAAAGGAATTTTGTTTTGTGAGGAGATTTCTGGGATAGCCATCCTGTTTGCTTGATCGCAAACGTCCCAGCAGCAAAGAGATGAAAAAATAGTTTTATAGATTTCCCACATCTTTTAGAACTGCCAATAAGTGTGCAGCCAGAATAAACAGAGGGGGGCCACTGGTTGTCCTCTCTCGCCACTGCGATTCCAAGCACTTCAGGACATGTGGGGAGCTGTTTTGGAGCCTTTATTAACCACTGACATGATTTATTTAAAACTACTGCTAAAAACGAAAAAAGTACTACAATTGAGAAGCGAACTTTAAAGGATTTAAGATTTGCATCAACAAAAAGCCTTCTGGGTGGCTGTATAGTGACAATATGTACATGTGTACTGACCCTGCAAATGTCCAGGTTTTTGTGTTTCTAGTGAGCGTTCCTTTCATGTATCACATGGTCCATGGGTCAAAGGAGGCCAGACTGATCCGACAGTGAGGCGATTCAGGGCAGCAGGGTTTGGTCAGCAACTTTTCACACTGAGCCCCGGAGGGGAGGCTAGCAGTGGTGCTAATTTGTGCTGTTTAGTGTCAGTTCCTGCAGTGAAACGGCGGGGTCTCTTGTCCAAACAAACACGATGGCCGAACCTAATCGAAACCGTGGGGTCATGAAAACGTAGAGCTCGTGAATATCGACGAGCTGAATAGATGACTCCCCGAATACGCAGACATATTCATGGTGAAAGACTACGTCATGCCCGCAGAGATCATGCGAGGGGGGGGTTGTGTTCGGAGAAGCAGGAAGCCAGACCTGAAAAAGGAGACTGATAGTGGGCTGCTTTGTGCCGCTGAGATGACATGCCTACTGGATACAGTCATGCAACGGGGGGGCCGCAGGATCGTCACCTGCCCGGCGAGAAGGCGATGAGGACGCGGCCTGGACGTACAGGTACTTCCCGGCGTGCATGGCATCCTGCCGTTGGCCCTGCCAGGATTCCATCTGGCGTACGTGGCAGTCCACACGCGCTGCCCGGCTGCAGCCCGGGACGGCCAGAGGAAAGGGGGATGGGAGTGGTCGTGCGAACGGTGCCGCCCTCCTGCAGCCTCCTCTTATTCTGCGAGAAGCGCACACGCTGCTTAGCGGAGCTCACACACTTCAGTGGAACACCCGTCTGTCGTCGCCGCTCAGAGGCCCACGTGAATTAAGCGTTTATTTTTTATTAAATTGGGCTCCGGCAGTGGCCCATTTTAGGCAGCCTCGCGGCTGCCCCGCGGACTGACGAGAGTTACATGATACCGCTGACGCGTGCTGGTTTTGGAGCGGCTCTGTTTTTACAGAAGCGAAGAAGAGGGCCATCTGCCATAATCGTTTTCAGGCCCCTTCAGTGCTCTGTGAATCGTAATTGTGAAACGCTATAAAAAATTACTAATATTGTGACAGTACCGGCAAGACATGTTTATTCATTTGTGTGGCATCTGGAACTTTCCTATGGTGTGCTTGCTTTCGCAGGTGCTAAATGTATTGTAAATAAACAAAAAACAGTTCATGAACTACACACCGTATGAGCTGAGGTGCTGGTTAATGAGAAACCATGTTAAATATCTAATATGCATGAATCTGATGCAGCAGAGTTTGCAATTGGCTGCAACGTGTGCAGTTTCTCCTGGGCTGCTGTGAACAGAGAATAGCAAGGAGAGTAGATGCTATTAGGAATGAATTACTTTGATTAAGTTCTCAGGTGCTTAGATGAAAAAGGTCTTTATGTTTCCAGCACAAATGCAAAATCACGAAGCTCAGAAATGAGAAAGAGTGTACATGTCACTTCACACGTTTCTGTGACTGAACCTCAGTTTCCTCAGTTTTTGTGCAACGACGAAAGCGTCATGTAGATCGGGGTCCGGCTGAGCGGCAGACCTCAAGGACAAACGCATTTGCAATTCCATGGCAGGAGGGACGTTGTAATGGTCAGTGAAATTTAAAAAAGACGCACAGATTGTTTGTACAATTACGGAATGTTTGCACAAGTACATCGGAATGTTGGCTGCCCCCACGGCAAAGAACGTAGAATGTGAGATAGACGAATGTGGCCTGGAGCACACATACATACCCTCCTTTCAGCAGTCATCATGCAAATGGAGGTCTGTTTTGAAACCATTTTAAAATAAACTAGACACTATATCTTTATTTTTAAAACTTATGCATATAAAACAATAAAGAGCTGAAATTGTAATTCTATACATTTGAAACGAAAAGTCCTCATCCTTCTAGTGGCTCTTGGTATGCATTTGAAAATGTAACCTTTTTAATGATTTACATCCTAGTGTGTAGTACAATAACTCAATGTTGTCTATTCAGGGCCCCTGCAGCTGTACACATCTGTACATATTTGTACACATCTACCCCATACATGGCTTGTGCAGTTCTGGGCTAAGAATTCCATCCTTGTCAGAGAGTTTGCTTTTGCTTTGACTAATATGTTCCAGTAACTGGAAGTTTACTTGTCCAGTATACATTCTGAGTCACACAATGGGAGGACATTATTGCCGCAGCTTGACCTTGGTTCAATGCCTCTGTCGGACACCCTAGATGGGATGCCTGTCTGTCACAGGGCAAGAGGCAGGGGGGGGGCACCTTGGATGGGATGCCTGTCCACTGCAGGACACATCTGTTGTAATTTAATTTTTTAAAAATTATAAAACACATTAACACAAATATTCAATATAATGAAACAACAATAGCTGCTTGACTAAATCATCAGAAGTATCTTCATCAAATAATCCCAACATACAATAATCCCTTTTAAAGGACAAATCTGTGCCATAAATGTTGAACTCTTAGCCCTTGTTTTTTGATGTTTGACGTTATGGTCGTGACCACACTGCCCCCTATGGTGCAATTCACCACTCACAACACCAGAAGTTTGTAACTGGGGGTTCCTGGGGGCTGACGGTTACACATTGAATTGACTGCACTTTTCTGAACTGTCATATGGCTTCTGAGTCTGATTTCCCCAAGTCCTGAAGGTTCCATTAGGCTGTTGGTGTAAAACATACAAACATCATTTTTCTCTGTGTCACCTTAAACAATTTCCTCCTGGATAAGAAATGTATTATGATTCTGATTATTCTAGATAAAACTCGCTGACCATTAGAAATGGTTCTCCTAATCCTAGTCATTGGTTTCATATTTTCAGTTCAAATTCCCTTAAGTTTGCAATCGAAACATCCATGCAGCTTTTTCAATCTGAACAACGAGTAACAATTTGTGTGGCTTTTACCAAAAAATAGCTGTTCAATTTAAAACTACTAAAATTCTGCAGCATCTGCAGAAATAGGCATTATTCTGCTTCCAACACTGTAAGTTTATTTCGATGGTGTTTGCAAAGGCCATAGTTGGTAGCAGAGCTGCTGCTGCCCAGGCCTGGCTGCTAAACGTGGCACCCCCCCCCCCACTGCCCCGCAAGCCTTCAAAGATGGATGGTGGAGGAAAAAAACAAGAGGAGAAAAAAACAGCCAACATATTGTTACATCAGGGACCGTCATCCAGTTAAAAGGCATAGACGAACCCTTGTAGTGCCTAATTTTGATGCTGTTTCCTAGGTTGTCTCGTTAAGCCTCCTCTTGCACTACTGTGCGTCCTAATGTAGAACAGGTGAGACCACGTTCGAAAATGCCTTCCAACCACCATAAAACACAACAGCAAGATTCCTGAGCGAAACTAAAAACTGGCGTATTAAAATGTTTAGCATCACTTCACTGGCAGCTTTTAAAATATATGAGTGATTTCAAAGTGTTGCCCTCGATTAATAGGACCTTAAAGAGGCTGCCACAGGGAACATGAAAGCACCCCCCACCCCCATCCCCTTTAACTTTCCATAGCTCAATAAGAATCAGTTTCCCTCTTTGGTGGGAGCTACTTTGTGCTCCTGAAAGTGATTAAGTGAAAAACAGGAAGGTGCAATGGGTCTTCAAGAGATTCAAGCCCAACTTGGCACCGTGTGGTATGTCAGCACCATAATATGGCCCAAAGGCTGGCTCTCCTTCCAGGCTGCAGCGCAGAAGGCACTGGCTACCAAGGTGGGACAGGTTATGTGGTCGACAGTTCAGCGTTATCGAGGTTTCAGTAACAAGTCACCCTCTTTGTCTGAACAGAGCTTTGTGGCTTTGAATCCCACCCATGATTCTGTGCTTGGGAGGAGTAAATTCTATGTGAATTATGAGTTTCTTCCTTCTACAGTCCAAAGACATGTAATAAACTAACACCTTAATGTTAAAATGTGCAAAGATATTAGGTAATGAATTCTGGCAGAAGGCACCTAAGAGGCTGCAGGTATATGCAGCATACGGTATGCCTGTTTAGACATTACATAAATGGGAGGGGAGGAAAGCTGACCCGCCATCAGTAAAAACAAGTCAGGAAATTGTTCAGTCATAAG
Organism: Cyphomyrus plagiostoma; assembly: GCA_019775915.2. NCBI lineage: Eukaryota > Metazoa > Chordata > Actinopteri > Osteoglossiformes > Mormyridae > Cyphomyrus > Cyphomyrus plagiostoma. Next base: position 8,219,705 of record JABFEA020000119.1, on the reverse strand, counting down.
CTCTTGGTGTGGTCTCGTCTTGAATTATTTTTATAAACAGTTTACAACAAGAATTTTATTTATATTAATATAAGCTTTATACAGTATTGTACTTAGGGTGACAATATTTTGGTTTGCAAAAAATTAAAAGGACACGTGTGCACGCAACGATAGATGTCAAAGCAAGGCAAATATGCACACAGAAAGTACTTACTGTAGAAAGCAAATGTCAACATAATACAAAGCAAACTCCCTGACACTTCAGTCGGTTTAGGATGAAAAAGAGGGCAAAAATGGGATATATGCTAACCCCAGTCGTACTAATATTGATTTCGATTAATAACGTCCTCAAAGCAAAAACCTGACAATTCAGTTAACTTCTGTAAATAATTCACATTTTCTTGGTAACGTTTAGTCTTACGGTGATGAATGCGCTGCAGATAAACAAGACAGTAATATTACCGTATTAAACTCGTTTAACTGAGGTATAACCACAGTACACCCATTACGAAACCCGATTCTGCTGACCGCTTCAGGAAGTAGCGGCGTGGCGCGGTGATGTAAAGCTTGTGCACCAACGTCCCAGTAAGACACGCCCCCTCGGAACGACATTCCGCCGGGATTCGACATACGTTAGCCACGCGGAGAGAGATTGTGTTTTACGACATTCCGCCTGGATTTGCGGTAGCTCTGCCAGCTACATTCTACTTTAGCCACGCCCCCAGGTTCTCCGTGGCATCTGAGCGGTGTAGGAATGGAGGCTAGGCGACGCAACGCAACCGCAGGTAGATTGACTACAGCGCCCTGGGGACCGTATGCAATCAATGACACCCGTGACACTATTTTATAAGTTTAAATTGTGCTTTCGTCGTAAAGTTTTGTTGGGAACTTTCCTCTTGCGTCGTATATAGGTTGCTGCGGAGCAGTGTTACTGCGTGCCGTAGGGGAAATCGGATACATGGCATTCATACATGGCATATCCACGTCGTTTATAAGTGTATAGCTGATTATTTTCTTTACGTAAACTAGTATTTTAATGAGTTAAAGTCTGTGAATCATGACTATCAAACGGAGTGAGTTCGTTCCTAATTTATGATGTGGTCATTAATTATATGCCATGATATTTATTGGTATGAATTGTATGTCAGTTTGTCACCATAATAATCCATAATCGTAAAAATAACGAAGAGTAGTATCGCTATGTTTAATTATTTTCGGGGATTCCTTTGACTTAAAGATACGAATTATATTAAAATAGAATACCAGTTAAGTTTTTTCCTTTTTCTGTATGATAACATTTTGAGTTGTTTGTTTTTTCACTAGAATGTAGAATTTGGGGTGCGGTTTGTGGCTCAGTGGGTCAGGACACTGTACCTGTGACCAGCAGATTTATGTCCCATAATCGACACCCTGATTTCATCATTGGACCCCTAAGCAAGGCCCTAAACCCGCAGTTGCTCCAGGGACTGTCTGCTTTTTGAGAGATGTCTGTCGCTGTTGGATCTAATGTAAAATATAGTTTATTTTTAGGCACTTGGTCCAGGTTGAGGAGTAGGCAGATGACCAGGGCATGTTCCCCATCCTGTGTGTGTTGCAGGTGATCATAATACAGAAGGGGTAGGTGGCAGGGGCACAGAAACGGAGCCAACATCAGCACTGCCAAAGAAATGCACCCCTGACAGCTGGATGAAGCGCGTATTTGGGTTCGAGAAGGGGGACCTGTCTTCCTGGGAGCGTGCTGTCTGCCTCCTGAATCGGCCCACTGACCCGGCCTCACTTGGGGTCTTCCGCTTCCTGTTTGGTAAGCTGTAACTGCAGGGGCAGAGGGCAAAGGTGCCACTTATTTATACAGGAGAAATATAGAAATGGTTGGAGGCAGTGTGTGACTCAGTGGGCTAAGCCTCTGTGCCTGTGATCGAAAGACCGCCGGTCCACCGCCAGAACAGTCACATGTCTGTGGTCCCTTGAGCAAGGCCCTTGACCTCCAGCTCTGGGGGTTCCGCACACTGGCTGACCCTGCATCATGGCCCCCAAACTTGCTGTCTCCTATCTGTGTGTCTTATGTGTCTAGGCAGAAAGAGAATTTCCCCATGAGGATTAATAATTTTAATTCATATCACTATTATATAATAGCTTTGTATTTATTTCACTTGTTCAGATACCTTTTCATATCATTCCAATGTTTGCTTGTTTCACAATTGTTCTGGTTAGTCAGAGTCAGATTTGCCCAAACATTTGCTCTTTGACCCTGTCCACTGTCTCACCTGGGGTGGATGCAGCTGTGTGTTCTAATGTCATGTGCCGCTATCCTCAAACTGCTAAAATGCCATGTTTATGAAGCTGTTCCTTCACGATCTGTTTTGTAACATTTTTTTTAAAACACGCACGCAGTGTAAAAATAAAACTTATTTGGGTCCAGTGGTCTCATAAACACTGGGTTTAACATGCACCAGCTTCCAGGAATGTTAGAGAAGTATAGCCTGTGTGGTCGCCCTGAATGTCTGTGTCACTTTTAATGTTGGTTTTCAAAATCATCTGTGACTTTGTGGAATGAAGAAAAAAAAAAAAGTTCAGCTTCTGTGTTGTTAAATGCTTCTTAAGTGTATATTTGTGTTTAGTGGGACAGCAATGGTGGGGAATTCTGGACAAGATAAACCTCTTTTGAAGTCCAGAAGGATCAAACATGTGAGACTCTGGCACCTGTAAATCTGTAACTTCGGTTTGTAGATTCGAGAGGCTGCTTGGTGACCATGTCTTACAGGGTCAGATTTCAAATGTGAATGAAGTTTAACAAGCCGAGTGCCTTTCTTGGTTTGAGTCAAAATTTATTAAAGGTTTTTGTATTCTGTATTTACCTTTCCATGTCATGCATTAATTAATTCCTTAAAGTGTCTGGAATGCACTGTTCCTTTATCCTGCTTGTTTAATTTAATAACTGTCAATGCAGCGTGAGGGTGCTTCTGACGTGGCAAACGTGAGGCTCATTTTGCATGGCCGGTCAGAAGCCGGGACCTCCTTTAATGTGACCCTCGCATTTTGTTTTCCTCGTGTGAATTGCGCTCCAATGTCGGATCAGGCCTTCTGATGGCATTGGATGTTACTCAGGAGAGAGGCCTCAGTCACCTGGACTACAAGTACCTAGATGGGGCACCGATATGCCGCTTCCCACTCTTTGACTTCCTGGAGCCCCTTCCGATGGACTGGATGTATTTTGTGTACGTGGTCATGTTCTTAGGTGAGTACTTCAGTCAAGCTCCCCTCCATGTTTGAGCGAGAGGTTGTCGTTCTCTCTAACCCGTTTCTCCTACGCTGCCGGACCTCCAGGAGCTGTGGGCATTATGCTAGGTTGTTTCTACCGCTTCTCCTGCCTGATGTTCATCTCCACCTATTGGTACGTCTTCTTCCTCGACAAGACAGCCTGGAACAACCACTCGTACCTCTATGGCCTTATTGGCTTCCAGCTCACCCTCATGGATGCCAACAGATACTGGTGAGCAAAAAAAGTTCATGTGCTTAATGTAGGATCGGTAAAGCTCGTAATGGTACATAAGAATGTTGTATTGGGTATGTCTTTCTCCAGTAATAGTATATTTCCAGGGAATTATACAGTATTTTTAAGTTGCTCTTTTGGCCACCAGGGGTCACTTAGGCATGTTCTGCTGTTGGCTTGGTTGTGGACGGACTGTTTCCTTGTCCTCTTCAGGTCTATAGATGGACTATGGAATCCCAGAAAACGGAATGCCCATGTGCCACTGTGGAACTACACCGTCGTCAGGACGCAGGTACACTGTCGCTCCAATGTGTGACCATGGCCCCTGGAGTGTCCTTTAGTGCAGGGCTATTCAAATCACGGTCCTCGAGGTCCGAGCCCTGAAGGATGGAAAACATCCATCCTTCCGTTACCCGTGAGCTGGGTATGAAGCCTCTGTGGCCAATCAGAATGAGTAATTATTAAACCAACTACCTGGGAGAACTGGAAACAAGGCCTGGATTTGGATTCGAGGTCCAGATTTGAAGATCCCTGCTTTAGTGTCTTACTGGGCATTTCACCTTCTCAGGGACACCCAAATTCTGTACTGCAAGTCCCCCCGGTTTACAAATGAGTTTATGTGAAATGAGATCGATTTAAAAAGGTTTTGAGATTATCACTCGCATAAATTTTAAATTTCTGTAAGTAAAGGAATAAATGAATAAGTCAAAAGTAAGTCATAAGATATTCAAAATAAATTATTACAAGTATGCTTACATTGACCAAGATTTGAATATTCAGCTGACTGTTGCCTGGAATCCTGTTTGGGAAAGCTGTACTGTAATTTTCTTGCGGAAGCAGACGAAACAGAGGCCAGGAAGTCTCAGTCTTTGTCCTGTTGCAGATATTCATTGTGTACTTCATCGCTGGTGTCAAGAAGCTGGATGCTGATTGGGTGGAGGGCTACTCCATGCAGTACCTCGCTCACCATTGGCTGTTTGACCCTTTCAAGTAAATTGTTTTGCATCGCTTACATTAGCCTGTGTGTGATCGATGGTGTGCGTCGGCCCCTGTTTAACGGTGTTATTACTGGTAGGGTGATCTTGCCTGTGGAAACCGTGAGCCTGCTGGTGGTCCATGGGTGTGGGCTGGTGCTGGACATGTCTGCCGGCTACCTCCTCTTCTTTGATGCCACGCGCCCCTTCGGCATGATCTGCGTCACGTACTTCCACTGCATGAACTCCCAGCTGTTCAGCATCGGTGAGGAAGGGGCCCGACTTTCTGGCTGTCCCCCCGGGGGTGGGCTGTCTGCAGCCTGTTTGCCGTCCTGGAACAGATGGTTGAAGCCAGATCTTCACGAGCAGGTGCATGCCAAGGGTGGGCGGCAACAGTGGGCCAGGCTGCTGCCCCTTTGCCGTCCTTGGCTGAGTTGCCCTTCTTGACCAAACAGTTCGATAAACACGTGGGCTGGAACACGTTAGCAGTTACACTGACGCTTGTTGAAATACGTCTTTCGTTTCAGGGCGGGGGGGGGGGGGGTTGGTGCTTTATTTTTCCACATAGAAACAGAGGTCTTATGTTCACTAAACTGACTGTCCATTTT
>JABFEA020000119.1:8187207-8199607 GCA_019775915.2 Cyphomyrus plagiostoma | reverse complement strand
CCACCACCACCACCACCACCACCACCACCACCCCCACCACCCCTGTAACACAAGACGGTGTGATCTGTGTGACCCCTCACATGTTCACATGTAATGACACACCGAGTCACACATTCCAGGAAGTTGCGGACTGAACCATCGCTATCCTGCGGAGTCCATAGCAGATCCAGGAGGACCCATTAGTCAGGAAAATGTCCAAATAAAGACGGATGTGAAGGCAGGACAATCGGGACCCCATGAATAGATTTCCTGTGACGTTCGCTAAGAAAAAAGGATCAAAGACCGCCGTGTGAGGCGGACTGGGGTGTTCTGGGTGGGAGTGGTCAGCACAGACACAATGGTCAAGGCCTGTTTTTCAGACCCCATGATGGTGGGGGGGGATCTGTGTGTAGCCCACGGCGTCATGGCAACAGCACCGAAAGGGCACGGAAGTCGTGCTGCGGAACCAAGATGCCCATGAATGGCGATGGATGGAGCCACAACCACCAAGGTTAGTCATCGAGCCCCCCCCCCCTGATTTATTCACCAGAAAAGATGCGGGTGTGTCGTGCCGATTACGCTTCCCTGTGCTTCTGGGTCACTCTTGCGGGAAATGAGAAGGTGGCACCCCGTGCCTTGGAAATCTGCAGTTCTACAGGCCCGGTTCGTCAGGCCCGATCCTACAGGGAGATACGAGAGAGGGGGGAGCTGAAAAAAGATGGTGTTGGGTTTTTTTTTTCTTTCTGCTGCCGGGGGGGTTCTCCGGGTAGGCCCTCGCTATCTGCACCGCTCTTGCTTCTTCTCTCTAAACACCTCGTGACACCCCCACCATTCCCTGACCCCAGTGCAGCAGCACCCCCCCCCCCCCCGAATTAAAAAACACACGGTAAAAGGTACGCTGTGACGGCTCCCTCAAAGCGCCCATAGGTCCAGGAGTTAAGCCCGACGGGTGCCGATCCGATCCCAAACGCCCCCCCCCCCCCCCCCCGCGCCGCCGGGGGGGGGGGGGGGGCGATGTGAGGATACCCTATTGGGAGGGAGTCAGCACATTCACACATAACTCCTGTGTTCATTAACAAATCACGTGGAACTGGCATCTTGCTAAAACCATGATATAAGACCCTTGACTAAAGTGTTTTTCAATCCCACTATTGGGAAATTTCTGTATTTATTCTATAGTAATTTAGAATCAAAGAAAGATGAAGAAGAATATCTTTTCAACCCCTCCCATAAAGTTTTCTGGTTTGAGCAATTTTCAAACTTTGACAAAGGTGTGTATCTGAGTGGTAGAATTTGACTGGTGTTTCTTAGTATTCTAAGCATCATCAGTCATCCTAAATCAGTAACAACTATTGTTGCCTTGGGCAAAAAATGCAATTAACAGACATCAATTCCATATCAATCAATGAGTAATTGGCTGACTAAGAGATGAGTTATGGCTCACAATGAATCACTATAACTCTCTAGTCCTCGGACTTAGACATTATTTCTTACTTTATATTCCATCCAGCATTCATGGTCATAGCAAGTGTTTCACCCTTTATTTTGGCTGAAAAAAAGAACGTTATATACTTTGAAGGCATTTTGCCTTAGCAAAGCTGAAGCGTTTTTGTGATGAGTGAGGAATCTGAAATTAGTTCCACCTACCCTGTGTTTACTGAAATATGTAAATATTGCTGTTTTCTTTTTTTAGTTGCCAAAGAAGCTTAATGAGACCTATGACCGATAATCCTCACATTTGTAATTCATTCCACAAATGGTCCTTCTTATATTTGTTATTTACCTCGCTCCTGGATTTTGTGTTTTATGGGTGATTTACGCTGACACCCCCACTCTAAGCCTGTGATCCTTTATCCCTGAAAAGGAAGATGTATATAATGCATGTAAAATCTCTTACACGTCAGTCCCTTCTTATATAAAAACGTTACCCTTTTCTTGAAAAAAAACTTCCCAGAATCCTCACAGCACAAACAGTATAACCCAGCCCTTGAATCTATGCCGTATAACCAGCACCCGCTTCCCTTCCACAGATGGACCTAGACTGCCAGTCATCCTGGGCCAGACCATGTTGGAAGTGGGGGTGACACTGACGCTGCGTTGCTATGCCGACTGCCATCCGCAGTGCAACTACACCTGGTTCCTGGGAGACAGGGTTTTTTGGCACGGTAGCCATGTGGAGGTGCAGCTAGAGAACCTCACAGACAGCAGCATCATCCACTGCCAGGCCAGCAATGCTGTGACGGGACTGTCCAGAATAGCATCCAGTATCTTAACAGGTACTAATAAATTGCTGGGCAGTTTTAGACCAGCTAAAGTCTTCTGTGTCACATTGACCTGTGGGACTGGAGAAAATAGAACGTACTTCTGAAGATTAAGGGATCTACTGAAGAAATATATCCTGTTTGTTAGATAATGTAATTTAACGGTTAAAAACAGGGAACTGGGAACCAGTGGAAAACCGAATCAATTCAACATACAGAAGTACAGAAAGAGACAAAGACAGAAGTTTCTAAAAGATCTTGGATGTAGAAAGTAATAAACATATCTTTAGCATGTCCTTCTCATCCTCCATATTCCTTTAACGGGAGAGTTCCTCTTAAAGGCACGGTACAGGTGGTAGCAAACCTCTATTCGCATACCGAGCTACAGCTTAGCTCAAGGTAGAGTAACGTATATACATATGATGCGTTTTCTTGCAGGGAATGACACGTCAGTGGAGCATGCCTCCGGGAAGCTCCCACTTGACCAACAGTCCTTCAATCTGACCTGTACCACCAAATCCAGTTTTTCTGCCATATTCTGGTTCAGGAACGGTGCATCTCTCGTGAACGACAGAAGAGTCAGCCTATCGCACCATAACTCCACCCTGTCCTTCAACCCCCTGCTTCCGTCTGACTCCGCCTTCTACCAGTGCTCACCCATTCAAGCCCCCATTGGAGAGGGCTACATGCTAAATGTTATCTGTGAGTGCGTTTAAGCAAACGTCGCGTGTCAGTCATTCTACCGTCACTTGTGTCTGTGCGTCACTCTTTGTAACACTGTAACTGTGTGTTTGTATAGCCTGTGCACAAGCTGGTCACTGGATGATCCTCTGAATGTTTGTGTTATGATTACCAATGAATTACGATCATATGTCAAGCCTATAATGTGACTATCAGACATGTATAGTTAAGTTTATGTGTGTACTTTTCAGATGGACCAGAGAATGCCTCCATTACTGGTCCCTTGGTGTTGACCCTGGGGGATAGCTATACCTTTTGGTGTAACGCACCCTCCTCGTACCCTTCTTGCAACTACAGCTGGTACTCTGAACACAGACAGGTAGTTTACAGTCAATATTATGAACTGGACTCAGTAACATGGGCTGACAACGGCACCCTGCGGTGTGTAGCTTACAACAGCGTGACTAGAAAAAACGCTACGGACTCTGTCTGGCTTCATGTTGTCAACGGTAAGTAAAGAGAAGAATTTCAACTTTGTTTGCCGCTTTTTTCAGGCCAATGTGCTGGGTAACATTGTAACCTCATATTTCCGGCATTGTGGGTTTGATTCCTGCTGCAGATCTGCATACGTGGAATTAGCGTGTACTTTCCCTTTTCACGTGGGATTGGTGCTATTTTCTTGGTAGTGTGTGTCCTCTGAAGGACGGACACCCCTTCTCGGGTACTTTCCGCAATGGGTTCCAAGCTCACCACGATCTGGGAATAATCCTATAAATCAGAGTAATTCAAATCACGGTCCTCGAGGTCCGAGCACTGCTGGTTTTCCATCCTTCCTTTACCTGTCAGTCAGGTGTGAAGCCTCTGACCAATCAGAATCAGTAATTATTAAACTAACTACCTGGTATAACTGAAAACAAGGCCTGGATTTGGAATCGAGGTCCAGATTTGAAGAGCCCTGCTATAAATGTTAAACCTGAAATATAAATAAAACAAAATAAAAGCCACAGCAATAATAAGCAGGGCTTTAAACTTATTTCTAATGTTTCTACTTACATATTTGTTTTAAAGAAATGAATGCCTTAGAGTTGTTAAAAAAGAGATCTTTACTGAAACATGTCATACTTATATTCCTCCACAGGAGTCATACTGTTCAAGCTCAGTAGCGCCGCCCTCCTGGCAGCTGTAATGCCTCTGCTACTGCCTATTCTGACATTAGCTGGTAAGTGTCATACTACACCACATTCTCATCAGCTCCCAGTCAAGGTGTATTCTAACTTAAGTATTACAGGAGACAGGGAAAACGTAATTAAAGAATTACTGTTTTAAAGTGATATTTTATTGTACTGTGTAATTTAAAGACTACCTGTGGAGCCCTTCCTGTTGCACATGTTCCGCTTCCTTCTCAGGAAACCTAGGTCTTTATGTAATTTATGCAAGCAAAATTATTTGAAATTGGTAAATAAATCATGCACTTCTGCTGATTGTAAATGTTTTTGTAATGCAGGTTAGCCGTGAGCCTGGAATACATGCCAAGAACCAGAAGATGCCCAGGACAGAATGCCAGTGCTGGGTTTACATACACACACATACACACACACACACACACACACACACACACACACACACACACACACACACACACATGTTTGTATTCATATGTTTGTGGGGACCATCCATCCATTTCTCTGGAAAAAACTCTAATCCCACCAATGACACCCTTAATCCCTACCCAGCACTAACCTTAACCATAAGTAACCAAACAAAATACTTTTTTTTTTTATTGCAGTCACAGATTTTTATAAAACTGAATTTCCCCTTGTGGGGACTGGAAATGTGGTCCACGCAAGGTGAAAATAACAAGTATTTATATAAAGGCCCCCACCCACACACAAACACACATACAGTATATATGTTTACACACTATAAGCAACTTGCCGGTCTAACTAACCTGTGAGTAGCCAGTGTGAATAACGGGAGAGCCGGGCATGGGCGGGGTGGGGCGGGGCGGGGGGGGATGGGGGGGGGAGCTGAGAACACCGTTACACACTGAACCAACACACTTCCAAATCATGGGTATATTCTGCATTACACATAATTATTGAATTTTAAGAACATTTATTTTTTAGGAAATGTATCGCAAAATTGTCATAACTTAATTATCTTAATACTCTGTATCTAATTTTGTTTTAAATGTGCTGCTCATCTATATCTATATCCAAGAAATACTGAATTTTCTGATTCTGAATCTAGAGGAAATTTTAAATATAAGCTGCAGAGACAAAGCAGCCATGCAAGGACCCTAAACCTGCATGCAGGGGCGTTGCTCGGGATTCTGGGCCCCATGAAAGCATATAATATGAGCCCCCAACCCAGACCAATCCAATAATGTTCCAAACTATTTAGGACCCCAGTCGCTCCGGGGCCTTTGGAATCATTCTAACTGTGAGGCATCTTTGAAGATATCTTCAACTTTTTTCTGGCCCACACTGTTAGTTCAACTGCTTCAAAATTTCTACTATTATCCGAGTACCCAAAAACAACAGACTTTGGCTGACTAAGAGTTCAGTTAAGAATGTTACATATGTTAAAGACATTTTGCTAATAGCATTTAGATAACCTTAGCAGACGTTTGAATGATTTAATCAGTCCAGTGTAATGTTAAGTTTTTAATACTTCCTGAATGCTATCATTACTTATAGAGCACTGCTTCACTGACCTCATGCTTTGAGAACTTTTCATGAACCACAACATACCATGAAGGCTAACATACCAAACGTAATTGACTCTCACCAATTTGCATATCACCCTAGAAAAAATGAACATGTATATTGGAATGCTAAACTTTGACTGCAGCTCAGCATTCAACATTATTCTTCCACAGAAACCAATGACAAAACTTGACATACCACATCGAGTAACTGGATATGGACTTTCTGACTAACAGACCTGAGACTTTTGGAATCAGTGGACACACTTCAGACGCATCAACACTGACTAGTAGGTTCTGTACTCAGCCTGGTCACCCGTCACTCCAAAGCACACCTCCAGAACCAGAGGTGGACATTTCAGGTCCAGAAAGTAAAAATCCAAACCAGGATTTTGTTTCAACCAACCAGTTCAGCATAAAGAGTCACAGTCACAGAGTAACTCAACTGGTTGGTTGAAACAAAATCCTGGTTTGGATTTTTACTTTCTGGACCTGAAATGTCCACCTCTGTCCAGCAAACCATCAATTTTGTTTTTAGACACCAAGGTTGTGGGTCCAATCACAAACAGTGATGAGTCAGCAGAGAAGGAGATGGCAATACGCCTTGCAGTGTGCTGTACAAACAACAATATACATTTCTCGAAGACAAAAGCACTCACTGGTGACTTTAGGAAACTACAAGCTAACAACAACATATATTTTTATTAGGACTGCAGTGGAGAGGGCCAACAGCTTATGACCATAATGATTAGTGTTTTTTGAAAGTATCCTAATCAGCATAACGAAAAGTCTGATTTAATATTATGTTTTAAATACATTTCAGCAGACCATGTCTATGAGGTAAGGCATGCACATGCGCAGACTATAAGAAGGCCGTACAGATCATGTATTTAACTAGAGGAGCATGTAAGAAAACGTGGCTCGCAACACTGCACTCAGAAATCTTATTGTGGTTTTCCATTGTTGGGTTACAAAGTGTACGTGTAACATTTGGTTTTAATTTTCTACCATATAATGAAAATATATGGATTTGCCCCTGTCCAGAGCCAGAATCCTTATAATATTTAACACTTGTCAAGCTTCCTGGTTTAAATTAAAAAAGGAAAACAATATTCTCGTTGGACTTATTTTTCTGGTTTTCTGCATAAGCATATACACATGTGCTTTTACATAAACGATGCTTCATGTTCGTCAGTCGCAGGACGGATTTGTCACACCAGAACCAGATCATGCTGCTGTTGCGGTTGCCGCTCTAGTAGCAGACGCGATGTTCTATGCTGGCGCTGGTTACGTTTAGCGCCAATCCACCTCTGCTTAATGTGCTCTCTGGCTGAACGGCGCGATGCCGGCTTTTGCGCCGACCCATTCACGTCTGTCGTTGATATGGTGTTAACTGGGTGCTACAGGTTTAAATATCCGAATAACAAAAGCGGCTGGTCGGTCCAGAAAGATCGCCCGGTGGCATCGCTTGTCAGGACGGCAGATTGCACCGCTGGAGCAGCCGGGATGCGGGCTGCATGTTAGTTGTTAGCTAGCGGTAAAGCGAGGGCTGGGAAGCTGCTAGCCGAAGGCGGCGATCATCCACCTGGAAGCAGCTAGCGGCTTAATTTCGCTTCTTTGTTATTAGCGCTTAGCTGCTTTAGCCGTAGCTTGGGCGTCGAGCATAGAGCGATGAGTTCGTTCGGGCTGGACCGCTTTCGTTACGGAAAGGACAACGCGAGGATTAAAAAGGAGTCCCCTCCGAGGCGAGGGCACGTCGGATCAGTTAGTCCCGATTCGGAAAAGGAGAATCTTACCGGTAGGCTAGCCTCAAACCGTATGAGTTTATATGGGGTGCAGGAATGGACGTCTTTGCATTTAGCTAGTCACGCTCATATACAGGCAGCTGATATTTGTATTTGTAATACTATTTTCCCCCCAAATCTGACCATTGAGCAACTTCTGGTTTTCCAATAATGAAGAGTTTTTGTTGCTGATACTCATTTACCTGCAAAAGATCATTTCCATATTTTCAACGAGCTGAAGTGGGGCCACGTCTGTTGGTTTTCACATGGTTGTATTAAAATTCTAAAACCGAAACAGAAGTCAGGGTCAGTAGATGTATACAGCACCCTGCTGGAAACCTATTTCACGGGCAGAAGTCAAGTCTCTTCCTACTGTCAGACTCAAGAAAATGTTTCCCTGTTAATAAAATGATTTTGGTGTCCCTTCCCTAGTGTGATTTTGCCAAATCAAGAGTGAAATTTTACCTTTAAATCAGTTGACACTGGTTCTGAATTACTTGATAGATTAGTATATTACACTAATTACCCCACTTGTATATTAGAAGAAGATAATTATACAACATTCCCAAGTCTGTGGGCACAGTTTCTTAAGTTGACGGGCTTATTAGACTGATCCCAAATGCACTCCCTATCCACAGATACAGTCATCCCAGAGACCCCCGAGTTCAAATGTCCATCAGGGTCCAAATTGGGGAAGAGTGAAGACTCTGTGCTGCTGGAGTCAGACTCGGATGATGATGTCTTTGGAGCGTCAGTGATGAGTGGGAGGTAAGTAGGCTTCAAGTAAAAACCTACGCTCTTACCCGGGAGCTGCTGGAATGTTCTCCATCCATCCATCCATCATCTGCCGATTATGCGGGGCGGGGGGACTACCCAGACCTCTCTCTCACCAGTCACCTCCTCCAGCCCCACTGGGTCTGCCCTAGAATCCTCCTCCTGGTTGGACATACCTGAAACACCTCCCTCCCTGCACCCACTCAATATTAATAGCCTTATTTATGGTATTTGTGGTACTATGCTGATGGTGCCGACTGCTTGCTGAGTAAACGGAGCTGGGGAGGGATGTTTGGCACTCAGACATGTTGGTGTGTTTGCTTCTGGAGGCTGAGCACGCCTCCAAGGGGAGTTATCGTGCTGTCGGATGAGGAAGACTCCACAGAGGGGGCCACAGAGCAGAGGCTGGCCAGGCTGCAGGAACTCTTTCCTCACATAGACAGGAAGGAGCTGCTGGAGGTAAAGTCTTCAAGCCAGCTACAGTTCATCATCACCTGACTGATTACCCCGGAATCCAGGCTTTCTCAGTTGCTATCTGGTTGTCTGGGCTGCAGGTGATCAAGGAGACAAGCACCCTGGATGGAGCTGTGGCCTGCTGTACACTCAGATTTCGGGATGAAGGTAGAGATCTGTGCATCCTTTCGCCCATTTTTTCCATGCTGGGACCAACCTGGATGTGGAAACGTGAAAGTAGTAATTTGGGTTGCAAAGAGGTAGATCATTTCTTGTAAATTTGCAGAAACTTTCCATGGGAAGTTAAGCCGGGGAATTTTTGGAACTTTGAACTTTGTAGAACTCTGCACAAGGTGAGAAATATGGCAAAGAAAGAACTGAATGAATAACACAACATAGAATATGTTTTGATGCAAATGCATATTTGATGCAAATGCACATTTTAGGGTGTTTTATGCACACAGTAATTCACAAGCACTTGGTTACACAATTATATCACAGTTTTTCCCATTACATTCCCCACTATATGTTAACCTGCAATTTCGAAAATTTTAAGTTTATTCCCATTAGTTCCCATTTATTCTTGTTAAATCCCATGGAAAGATTTAATTTTTAAAAATTCCAAGAATTTTGCAACCTTAGCAATAGCGCATGATTAACTCCATGGCATATATGTGTGAGGGTGATGCTTATATTTGATGCTTTTTCATCCAGAGTCAAGCCGCAAGAGAAAGCTGAGTGGCTCAGATGCAGAAGAGAGAAATTCTCACGCCACTAAGAGGAGGAAGGATTCTGTGGTAAGTCACAGGCCTCTGTTGCTTTTTACAGTCAACTATAAATATGGAACTGCATTTGGGGCTTTAGTCAACAAAATCTTTGACAAATCAGACAGATGACTCTGCAGAAGAGGGTCCAGAGCCAAGCTGGAAAGATCAGGAACTTATGGTGAGGAGACTTCAGAGGAAGTTCCCCAGCCTTGACAAAGAGGTGAGTCTATGTTGGTGTGATGCAAAGCAGCACTGACGTTGTACGACAACTACTGTAACCAGTTGCGGATTCTTCAGACACACTTCCACTCTGTATATTTCTATCATCTTTGACTGGTTGAATCCTGGATTCTACCAGCATAAAGTTACAGATTTAATGATTTAACTGCTCTCAGGTTTCTGAATTGCTTTTACTCAGTCACAGATTATCTGTATTTCAAAAACCTGCTTTAAGATTCAAAACAGGCCGCAAAGGGAAGCTTTGTTGCTGTATTGCCGTGTATCCGGCAGTGCAAACTTAGCTAACAATGTTGTAGGCTGTTCTCCATGACACTATACCAGTTGTATGCACATGCATCCCAACCCCCCTACCAGCGACACACCCCAGATGACTGCATGTTGTTCTGCAGGAATTGAGAGATGTGCTCCAGGAGCATGACTGGCTCTATGAAGATACCTTGGAGGCTCTTCGTATGTTTTCTGAAGCAGGTGTGTTTTCTGAAGGCATGGATGTGTGTACATTTCCCTTCAAAGACTATAGAGATGTATTTGGAGGCCCGCGGGTCTTTGTAATTCTCCCTTTGCTGAAATAGTACAAAAAGTCCTGAGAATTAACCTGTGCAGGACTTTTTTGTGGTCATTAATGACCATGGTCTGCCTTGGTTCACTGCCTATGCTTGAATGGTCAGCAGATAGATGGATAGGGTATGTGGAGCAGCTACTGCAGGTGTGTGAACACTTATTTTACTCCATCCACTTATTCTTAACTTCACTGCAGTTGACTCCGCCTCATCTGATGTCCCAGAGAATACGCCACAAAGCAACGTCACTCCCCGGAGCCCCAGCCCTGTGTGGCAGAGGGGGCAGTCAGGCTCAGAAACGGACTCCAGGGGAACTAGGCAGAACAGCAGAGGTAGCCCCCCGAGTAGGGCAACCGCAGTGCCCCGAGAAACGCATCCAGACAGGACCAGTGCGACGTCCTCATCAGCCTTGCACAAGCATCCGGTCAGGGCTAACAAGGCAAAGGCTAAATTGGAGGAGAAGAGTGCCGTGCAGCGCCCCCTGGAGGTGGATAGCGGGTCAGACGGTGAGGGCTCTGTCAGCAGCGAGTTTGGGGGCTCCTCGGGGCAGTCGGACTCAGACCGGGAGGACAACGTGAACCCCAAACTGAAGACCCAGATCCTGGAGTTCTTCCAAGAGGCCTCCGTGGACGAACTGTCCCTCATTGCTGGCTGCTCAGTGAAGAAGGCCCACAAGATCGTGGAGCTGCGGCCCTTTAAGACCTGGGAGGATCTGGTGAGATGCTCAGCCTGACCATGACCTGCTCCCCCTTCTCATGCTCAGGTCTCTTTTACTGATGATGGGGTCACTCAGACCCCGATACTGTCAGCTATAGTTGTTCAGAATGGCCTGGAGAGCCGCAGGAACGCTGTCGACATGGTGGGTAGTGAGTGATAAATAGATGGGTCTCAAGTCTGACATGGCATGAGTACATAGATCACAAGGACAATGCAGACAGTACTAAAATCAACAATGTATTATATGAATAATAAATAGATGGAGGAGTTGGACTGCTGATTATTGTATGCATGGCCTAACCTGCCTAGCTTGGCCTGGCCGTTGGTTATGAATACTGTGTGGTTATACTTGGCAGTAAAGAGTGCGGACCCGCCGGGAGGAGCCACTATGGCCGCTGGCAGAAAGGAGCCCCAGGAGCACTTGGCACATGATTGTGAGATGAGTTGATGGCAAAAGGTTCTCATGGATGGAGCATCATGAAGGGGGTGGCCAACATTAGTCCCGGTGGCTAATATCTTTGCTGTCATCCTCCTTTGGTCCTGTAACAGAGCCAGTCCACCAGTCCGATTCATTTTGTCACCTCGTGTCCCTTTTTGGGACATACCGCCTCCAGCAGACCAAAGCGTGGTAAATTATACTGGCTACTGTGGACTGGTGGAACATCAGCAGTGCTTTGACGAACATTCCCAAAATGCGTCAAAATGAACAGCCTGCTCTAGCATTTCTTATATGAAGTATCTATGCTTTACCGCTCGTGGGAGTTTTACTTACACAAAGATGTTCTGAGGGTAGAAGGAAAAATGATTGGTTCAGACAGATAACCAATAAGATTGTAGAGGAGGTGGGTCCAAACAACTGGAGGAAGCAGGACCAACCAATCAGATCTCTTGGTCCCACCTCCTCTAGTTGCTTGGACCAACGTGATCTACGGTCTCACTGGTTATCTTATATATGCAACCAGTGATTTTTCCTTCTGTCCACAGAACATTTCAGTGCAGGTAAAACTCCTATGAGTTGCTTTACCTAGCCCTTCCTGTATGCCCATTCATCTTCAGTCCAGTCTGCTATGTAAGAGGACCACCCTCATGTATCCGTTTGACCTCCCCCCCCCTCCAGTCTACCCTTTCATCTCCATTGTCAATGTTTCTGACAATGGAGGAATCATCAGAGGAATTTTTTAGGTGGCACAGCTTGGAGCTGTACTTGAAATCGTGTTGAGGGTGAATGGAAAGGGACACCTGGGGTCGCCTGGGGTGATCCTGTGTTGTCACCAGCATCTGTGATAGACAGTCCTGAAGGCTGTTATTTGAGTCTTTTGGGAAATCTTGCAGTGATACCATGAGTAAGATACTTAACCTTGAAATCACTGCATTAAAGGTTGCAGCTGTCTAAATGTTAAAAATGGTAAATGGACTGCATTTATATAGCGCTTTTCTACAAAGCACTTTACAATTTATGCCTCACATTCACCCATTC
>JABFEA020000119.1:8153195-8169987 GCA_019775915.2 Cyphomyrus plagiostoma | reverse complement strand
GCGCGTTGGGCCAACATGTGGCATGTGGTGGGGGGTGTTGTGCCTCTGTCACATGTGTAAGCCCCCCCCCCCCCCCCGAAGCAGCCCAGGCGCGTGAGTGGATTGCGTGATGCTGCGGCTCAGCTTCCCCGGTCGTCACGCTCAGTCGAGCGGAAGCTGATGTGTGTTTCACGACGCGGTTTGCTGGTATCCAGAAAGATTCCCCCCCCCCGCGGAGGATCAAGGCGACTGAGCCAATGGCACCAACAGCCTTAAACCCCTGAGGACGTTTCTCCATATCCTAACGCTTTCCCCCCTATTGATCAACTGTCAACATTTATTCAGGGCTGGGACGGGCAAGATTATTATTATTTTTTAAATGCAACGGATCTAAATTTTCCTAACTGTAGTCAGAAATCTGAAGATCTCGTAAAAAATGTTTTTGTGAAAATCTATTTTTGGTGAAAAATAAAAAAGTTAAGAACTTTGGGATCTACACACCCGGGCGTGGGAATGCTGCACATTTTTGTCTCGGCAAACGGCTTCGTTCACCTGTTAGCAGCCTCTGAGATCATGGAATCCCTTGTTTCTCACCCATAGCTTTTAAAGTTTCCAGCGCCGTCAATTTTCCATTTGTAATAATGGACCCAAGTGTTACTCGCAGGTGTACATCTGTAGGCACCTTCCGAGCCCTAACGCCTGCAAAGAACGAAGCAGTGACTGTGCATCACTTTGAACGAAAGCATCGGCTAAATTAATAAAATGTAAATATTAAATGGAGGGATGACAGAGGTGTCCCAGGAAGGAGTGCAGTGTGCCTGTGGTCCTTTGATTTGCTCCGGTCTGACACTGTGCCGCGATGCCTCCTGTTAGTTGCTGGCCCGCTAATCCTGATCTGACCCCAACCGCTGAATCAGTTCCTGTTGTTCCATGAGCTGCTTGCGTAGATGAAACATTCTGCTCACTGTTGCCCACTATGTCGTGCACCTATCCCCCTTGACCCCCAAAGAGCCCCCTCTTCCTCGCCTCGTCCTGCGTCCGGTTCCCTTCCTGGCCCGCACCGTCTTCACAGTATCTTATTGGCGATGGGCATCACGCTATTCACTCCCAGCCTTCTCTTTTGTTTGTCTCTGTGGTGAAGTCCCAGTGGGACAGAACTAACAAGTTTCAAACAAATTACGTAGTTAAAAAAAAAGCAGTACGAGGAGGAAATGAAGTCGCACCATGGAGTGGCTCCTCTGCCGAGCGGCGGGCTAATGTGTTACGGAAAAGGGCCCATTTCAGCACTTTTATACTGCTCTGGTGTCGATATCAAAGGGAAAAGCCACAGCTGCAGACCCTACAGTGACGTATTACAAGGATTTAAATCGAAATCGAGAAAAGGGAGCCAGAGTCTCACCAAAACACAAATTATCGCATTCAGATGTGCGGTATTAACTTGCAGTTCATTAAATGCGCCGTTACCCTGTCACAGCTGGCCGGTGACCAGATGGTTTATGGAGGTCAATTGAGGCCAAAGAAAGATCCCATGCAGGTATTAATCTAACTGTCCCCGTTTGTATTCTGTTCTGCTTACCTCAGCCCATGGGGACGCAAAGAGATTCTGGATTTGAGCGGATACGCATAGTCAGAGGTGTTAATCCTGCCTAAAACTCGGTCGTAAATTACGCTGGTTTCAGATCGCTGAGGGATTCACAGGCAGATCGGACTAATTTCGAAGGCTGCTTTGCCCTTAGAGGAACAGTTTTTAAAAGATATGAAGGGGAGCATGCGGGTCGGAGCCGCGATGCGGAGATCTCCTGGCCAGGAGCAGTCACGAGAACGTGTCGATATTCCCCACCCACCTGGGGCTTGTCAGCGAGGCCTTTATACTCCAGCGGTCTGGCCGGCCGGACCTCTGGCAGTTGGTTCTGTTTCAGCTTTGTACTTCCTGCCAAGTTTTTAGGGCCATTTGTGTGGTGTTACAGCCCGGCCTCAGGCCATAGTAATGCAGCTCCACCTCTGGACTACTTACGCTAATATCAGCCTCCTTGTTTTTCATATCAGTAAAGTATGTTTTGCTTTGGCGTGTAATCAGGTACCAAATTAGAAGTGCGAGTGTACCAATATTGTTGCTGTTAGAAAACAACTTTTTTGTTCGATCATTTGTAATAATTTCTTCAACCATTAGTACAGTATGCAACAGCATTCCAAATAATAAATTGATATCGTTTCTGTTCTCATTTTTTTCAGGGCAGTTTTCAAGAAAATTGCATTTAAGGGTGAGCGTGTGTGTGCGCATGAATGCTCTCTGAAACTGGTACCTGTTCAATATAGCATTGTTTTCCTCTGTGTGGGAGTGAGGGACAGTTGGAAATAGCAGAAGCAGTTAGGAGAGGCTGTGTTTGGCCTCTGCCAAGCTAGTGTTTGGTTGCTGCCAGGCCAGCGTGTTCATTCTTGCGGTTAGCCAGCTGACTAGAAATCATTATTTAATCTGTGGAGATAATTATGAAATAGTAAACAAGGGTACATGAACGAACTGTAACAGTGCAGGGGCACTGCAAAATCCAGCTAGCACTGCCACTCTGCCCTGCACAGAGCAGCATATAAGTTGTTTGTAACAGGAAGTACTGATACTGCCACTAAAAATGCAGCAAATGTAGTGATTCTAGTGCCAGTGGTGTCATTTCATTGTGATGCATTTGGGTCTTAAATTATATCAAACTTCCATTGAGTATCTGTTGTATCGATATTGAAGAAAATTACATTATGATCATTATCATTACCGTTTTATCGCCCGGGACTAACGTATTGTATGAATTTTGCCTGTTGTGTATGAATTTTTTTATGTCTACCTAATTGGCAAATGACAGGCTACAGTGAAACATCACGATGGATATGGGTGGGAGGTTGGGACATTTAGTAAAGGTAATATAAATTTTCAAATAGTTTCTTCAATAGTTTTTAATGGCTGCTCAAATTCATTAAGTACTTAAGTAGCATTAATTTATTAGTATTTCCATTTTTTGCACATTTGCGCTAATTCACAGCCCAAACTCCCCAACTCATCCCATCTTTCCTTACTTTTACGTTTATCCTACTGTGAGTCTCAGTCCGTGTATTTAAGTACTTAAACTTATTTTGAGTGAGTATATGCAATTATGTACTCAAAATAGCAAGTTTAATCACTAAACTATGCAAGTACTACACAGTTTGAGATTCCTGGCTATGCTTACTAGTAATGGCATCAACAGGCTAGTCGCTAAAACAGGTATTGTAGCCTATAAAGCATGCTGTTGTACTGTTTTCCTAAATCAAGGTGTGATCAGGAACAACAGTATTGGTTTTACTTAGATTCATCATAATATTTTATTTGTGTTTTATGGCTATTATTAATTAATCAGAAAAAAATAGTTAATTATTTGAAGGCACAGAAGTAATTAGCCTAAACTAGGGCTGCTCAAATGTAATGCGGAAAATTAGGATCAGCCAGGATGTAACTGTAAGTCAGCAAAAGTTTCCTTTAGTCATTTCAATATTAATAATTAATCGATTACATTTTTCCTAAATATGAAATATTCTCAGTGCAGGGCAAGTGTTACATCGTGCCCGTCATGTCCGCTTTACCCTCCTGTCTCCCCTGTAAGGTGGCACGGATGAACCACGCCTGTTGCTTGTTGCCTCTCTTTAGTCTTTGTTTTTAAGCACCCGTTTGTCTCATCGACAAAGAGGAGTTCCCTGGCGGCATTGTCAGCTGATAAAAACTTGCCTAAAGACTTTGAGTCCTTCGTCCCGCATGCCGCGACACTGAGGAATGGGGAAAACACTTACGTTAACAATGTAATAATTAGGGATTATTTAAGGCAGCTGGAGTCTGCTGTCTGCGTAAGTTTTCATCCACAGTTTTGCAATGCAAATAGACACTTGTCTGCTTGTTTACTGACGATGGTGCAAACCAGGTAGATCTAAGAATAATGTTATGTGTTCGTCTGGCAGAGACTAAATTTATTGGTGTGTGTGGGTGTCACGATGCTGGCTCAACGTCATGATGTTTGTCAGCCATCGGTGATGGACGGTGCCATCATTCTTCAACCCAACCCTAGTAGGACCGAGTGATATCATCTGAGAAATGAGTCACCAATGGCCGCCAATGAATGTCGCACCGTTTACAACATATTAGTAAATGTAATATTAATTGTTGGCTCATTTAGGCTACTCGATTAAACAAGTCATGTTTAAAGATTATTGATCAATTGATACTGATAATCCTAAAATATCCTTGCACCATCTCTAGTGACTCCTCTCTGGTGGCTTTTTCAAGAAAATGAATGATGTTTTGTTCACCTAACTGACAGGATGCGAGACGAACATTTTGTTCTGGCACCGTGAAAATGAAATCCCTCCTCTCAGTGTGCTCATGAAATTATCTGCGGAACAAAAGCAGATATGAGAAATTATGGATGAATTCACCATGAACTTTAACATCAGTTTTCCTGCAGAAGAAGGTCTGAGAGTGAGGACAGGCTTTCTGTTTCTGAGCAGAGAGAAAAGCTCTCAGCCTAAATGGATGTGGCTTTGCTGGCTAATATGCAGAGTTTTGTCATTTATGTGCTTTTAGGGAACTGACAGCCCCTGTTCCCTTCAGCAAGGTTGTATTCTTAGTGGGTAGAAATGAAACACAAATGTAAAGTGTAATTTTGTTCTGTGACATGGAGTTGACTGATTTTTCTGTTTTTTTCTTTGTTTCTGGTTAACGCAAACTGCTCCAAGACATTATTGTGTGTACAAATTATATATTATAATTCTTTTCTTGAAATCAATTTCTGTCTCTCTTGGCTATAAAGCACCTAAATGCTGGTGTTTTGTGCAGATATTATTTCCTCACTCTAGGTTACATCTACTGGGGAAAACTTTAGAGGTGCTAAGGCTTTTCCTGTGGCTGTAAGACTGTTCATGGGCAATAGTTGAAGAGCTTCATAAATCTGGTGGATGTTGAGTAACTCACATTGGCTCATGGCTAGAATTTGCCTGAAGGTACCAGTGAGAGTCTGAGGGCAAGCTGAAGATTTTATAGTCTAATGGAAACCAAAATTGAACTTTCCAGCCTAATTGTTACATTTAGGGCAAGGCTAACACAACGCTTAATGCTGAGAGGAGTTTGCCTGCTGTGTGGCATGGTTACAGCAGATTAGGCTTTTAGGGACGCCTGTCGACTGGAAGCATGGGAGTGAAGAATGAAAGTTTAAGTATGAAAAGTAACATATATATGTGCTTAAAAAGTAACTAGTAAAGGATATTATGAATGTGCATAGTATAATGTGCTGGTCCCACTCAAGGGTGGTAGATTAAAGAAGACGGAGCATTGCGCTTAGTGTAAAGGAAATGTATGTTCTTTCGTATGCTGTGATTTATGACATCCCAAAACATGTACATTTTACCTTAATTTGTGTTTGTGCATGGAGGTTCCTTACAAAATCGGTAGGATAAGTAAGGTTATGAGAAGACCGAAAAGTTACCAGCTATCATTCACGAGGAATGACAGAATGCTGTGTGGCTAGCCATTAGAAATGAATTAAAACATTTAGGGCGAATTTGGAGAAGAACACTACCTGGAGGAGGCAGGAAAGTCTTTTGTTGTATGTGTGTATAAGAGAGGGAGTGCCCTCGTCGTCTTTGGAGGTTCTTGATGGCTTTGTCTAAAAGCTCTCCCCATTGCTGCAGTATCTTAACTGCAGTGCAAAGCAGAACCTCATGTCTTCAACTTTAGCTGAAGGTGCATAGAAATCATGAAGGAAGACCTGGAAACCCAGGATTTGACAGAATGTTCATCTTCCAGATGGGCAGTGACCCAAATATATTACAAGAGTCCTGTTGGGGGCAGGATATATAAACGGATTAAAATAATGGTAAAATCCAACTGTAAATGTGAAAATGCTGCTCATTAACAATACCCTTCAACTTTGGACAGAACTGATAAAATTTCTTAGAGAAGAATCTGTGGAAAATTCCAGTCTCCAAATGTGCCAACCTGGTCAGCACTCAGTCATAAATCCAGCCAAAGGTGCCTCCTATAAAGCTGTTTATACATGTGGGTGAATGTTGTTTATATAGGTGGGTGAATGTTGTTTATACATGTGGGTGAATGCTTTTTATACAGGTGGGTGAATGCTGTTTATACAGGTGGGCGAATGCTGTTTATACAGGTGGGCGAATGCTGTTTATACAGGTGGGCGAATGCTGTTTATACGTGTGGGTCAATGCTGTTTATACAGGTGGGTCAATGCTGTTTGGGTCAACATAACTTCTCTTTCTTATGTTTAATTTGGGGGCAAAAAAGTGATTACTATTATTTTTATTATTGATGCGATGAAAAAATAAACATTGTGATAATTATTAAGGCGTTACTTCAACTGCGTCAATCTGTAATGTCAGAATCGGTTGTTATGGATTTTTCCTTAAATATACTCCTGTGTTTAGGTTGCGCTTGCTGTGGTTTTGTAGCTCAGGCATAACAAGAGATTAACAAATTGAAATAATTAATTGATTTATTTTTATTTATTAAACACAAGCACTGCAATACCGTGACAGTCGCTTTGATAACTGAGACGGAAACTGAGTGTCTAACAGACAGGTCTCATAAACAGCATAAGGGGGCATTACTGTACTGCTGATCAGATATTTCGGTATTTTTCAGTCAAAAGTCCAATTTAAGAATATTTGTATGGACTTTAAAGTCTATTACTTAATTATTGATGTTTTAGCAAAAAAAATAAGTAAATTAAGAGTTGTAAATTGAGCAAATTGTTTTTTAAGTATACAATCGGTGTGGGTAGCAGTAACTTATTCAGTATGTTAACATACCTTCTGTGAAGCACAACAGGGAGAAGCAAAGGTTTCCACTAGAAATTAAAATGATTAATGTTCCATATCTCCAGGTGGCGGTTTTCTGCCATGACGGGCATCTTCCTGCCATTCTTTGAAGCAGTGCTTCTCAGCCTTTTCTGCACCACGTCCCAATTTTTACCATGCCAGCTCATTCACGACCCTATATCAAATATAGGTTTAAATGAACAGTATGATGAAACATGCAGTGTGCTCTGCAATTTACACCAATCAATGTCAATCGCATTAATCTGATTGGATGTGCCAGTGAATTTTAAATTAAGTGTCTGTGGTTTGCCTCCTTGGATTGGTTGAGTGTTCACTAGTTTTGCGCTAAGCATTTGCTGTTCATATAGGGTAATTCTAGGACTGGGGCTCGGAAATCTGACCGCGGATGAGCATAGGAGCTTGCTGGTTTTAAAATGCTCACATTTCCAACTCTGCTTCGTGACCCTTTCAGAACTTACTGCAACCCAAATTTGGGTCACGACCCATGGGTTGAGAATCGCTGCTTTGAAGCATTTTCGTGAAGTACGCTTTGAAGGCCCAGTCATTAATCCAAAATTGTGCTCCATTTCTCATTGCTGTTGTGTTTGAGGGTTGATATTTAAGGACCACATGAAGGTAAAATTGTCCTGGGTTTCCCGCCCCCACAGAGCAGCTGCATGTAGGTGGTAGTGGGGGGGATTTCCTCTTCCACTGTATCCTGTACGACGCAGGGTAGGTAGGTGGGTGTCAGGTGGCGTCTCCTGGCTGGTCACCCGGCTGCTTCCACCCTGGCAACCTGGAGTTTTTAAAGACTGTAGATATTTAATATCTAGACAGAATAGTTGCAGAGATCCCAGCCGACTTACCCCCATCAATTTCCTAGAGTGGGTGTATGCAGTGGCGTTATACCCATTGTAACTAACTGAAGATAATACATGCAATGCATGAATTGTCCGGTGATACTTTTTTTTCAGTTTTGAGGCTGAAAGCCTGTAACAGATAACATGGGATTTACTCAACATGGCAGTCTCTTATTCGACAGCTTGGATATCATAAATAAACCATCGCATTAATTTCTAAGTGAGCCTAGCTTCTCAACCTCATTTGCTAATGAGATTGAACGATTTCTTGCACAGTGACAAGATATATGTTCTCGATGCCACATTACACAGATTAAATATTGAGTTGAGGTCCATTAAATATATTGAGGTTGCTGGTTTCAGCAACCAAAACCAGCTGGAAGAGCAATGCAGGCCAAAGCAATGTAAATAATGTTTGGAAATTTATTACGGCGGGAAAACAGCACAAAATGCTTCCTGAGGGTTTGCGGGGCTCAGCACTGGACTTACTGATGGCGAAAGAAACAAGAAGCATTTCCCAGAGTCTCAGCCTGTTTCCGAGCGGCGACTAGAACTGGCCCCACCTGACAGTGCTTCCACATCTGGCCTTTCTAGTTAAATTCAACATAGCGTGCAGCTCTGATACGATGAACGTGCAGCCCGTGTCGCGCGCGTTCGCCTCGCTCACAGTCAGCCAGACCACTGGTGTAGTGTTGCGTTCTGTCCATTACTGTAATTGCATTTTGCTGCCCATTGGGTTTTCCCCATGTCTGTCTTCTAAATGTTTCATTATGTGGAAATGGCAAAATGGCAACTTTTTTTTTTTTTTTTTTTTTAAATGCTACGTCATTGTGAATCTGATCCTTTCTGATAACTAACCCTCAGATTCAGGGTTCGCCCTCAGCTGACAGTTTGCCTTTCTGACACGGGGAGGTGACATTAGACACAAAGCGCGGTTGGCATCGCCTGCCACTTGTTCAGACTCGCAGTTTGTAGTTTTAATAAAAGCGGAGATGGGCGATGGTTCCTGAGGACGGCTCACTGGCGCCTCTTAGAGGTCCCCCCCCCGTTTTTGCTGGTGGAGCTTTGAGCTCCTGTACAGACTGCTGCCGTACCCGCTCAGGGAGGGCAGGCCTGCAGAGATGGAGTCCCCGAAGCCTGCCACACACCGGTCTGAAGTGTCGCTTTTAAGAGCCACGATGTTGCTCTTTTCTTAGCCAGTGTGTTGCTGATGTGCCCCCTAACGTGCCCATTACCGACTCGCCTCGCTGTTCATGATTTGAGATGTAATACCTGATGCTATGGTCAGAGGGAGGTGGATTTTTAATAGATAAAGTTTCAGGCTGACTTTAGACTGCAAGCAAAAAAAATACGATACGATACCCCACCCGGCCAGCTCAGACACGCGAGAGGAGTTCACTGGCGGCTTTATCAGCGGATAAAAACAGGAAAGACGCTGCATTTTATTCCATCCTGGGGAAAAATGAGACATTTCTCCTTATTTTATGATGTTTTCATGTGGACGCACTGACTACAGCAGGATGGATAAAATAACCAAACAATCCTTGATTTGATACCTGGATGGCTATGTTATCTTCTGGCAGAATTACAAATTACTTTGACATGGGGGATGAGATCAGGGATGAGTGTTGCCAAAATTCCTAAGTGAGCATAACTAGTTTTGCTGCACTAGTGATTCAGCTTAACGTAAAGTGATGCATGTAGCCTGATGATGTTCTTCTTGGGCCATGAAATGAATCACAAAATGAGTGAGTGTGATTTTTTTGTTTGTTTGTCCTGTAATACGCCCAGTGCTGATGTGAGTAAAACAGTCTTAAAAAAAAGTCCCATCCGCATCACTGGATGGCATCATGCTGTAGATAAACGGACCTCCAGTTCGGCGCAGAGCCAAGGCGGAGGGTTTCTAGCGCCGTTGCTTTAGAGCATGTGGTGCCCGTAGCTTATGCATTGATCACGGCCTGATCGTTGGCAACGGCACCGGAACACAGCGCGGCCGATTTCCTTCACTGGGTGGCTTTCTCCCTTCAGGGGGGACAACAAAGACCCTCGGTTTCCCATTTCCTTTGCACTGCACCCCCCCACCACCCACTCCACTAACCCCCCCCAGTCCTTGAGAGAGATCTCCAGTCAGAATACATTATTCAATGGCCCCTTCTCGGATGTCAGTCTTCTTAAACCCTCCATCTTTTAGTGTTCGAAGGTTTTAGTGTGGCTTGCTTATTTTTGTCAGGTCACAACATTAAAGAGCAAAGTCTTCCCTTTTATATTGCCTTTTTCAGATACCCTGACGTCTGGCATCCGGGGACTTAAAATGCTCTCTGCACGTGATTGATAACATTGATAATATTGATAATATGGCTCGAAGAGCCAAATTTAAATAAACATCCACTTCTTTGTATTTGCAGTAGTTCTTAATTGTACCATAATTATCTGAATGTGAAAAATATCCACCGTGAAAGTGTATGGTGATGGACTCTTTAAAAATGATCTTCAAAGACCCATGGTGATGGATTCAGAGATCCCCTTAATGGATTTGAGCATGGGGAACATCCCCCTGTGTTTTCTTGCAGTGATGATGATGGCTGTGACTTCATCAGGCAGGAGTTATTGGACGGTCTGTGGAAGCGCAGCGCAGCTTGTCTCACATTTGATCAGCATTTAAAGTTTCTATACCTCAAGCAAAAGGAAAGATTAAACTCCGCTTGGGTGGGGGGTGCTTGTACTACAAAACAGTCATTTGATCTTCTTGCCTAAGTGCACGCATAGGTTTGTTGATAAAATCGAAAGTCTACGGAAATCAGAGTAGAAGGGCAAATTTAACCAGCAGGCTTATCTTTGGAAGACTTTCACCTAATTTCTAGGGTCATGTATTTTGTTAACAGTGATACTAGACCTGCTCTGTGTGGGGGGGGGAAGCAGGCTGCAGTGGCAGATTTACAGTCCTGCCTCTTCTGTTACAGTGGGCCGATGCCTTGTTTTAATCTGACAGTGCTGTCCTTGCCAAACAGGCCTGTAAAGTATATTGTTTGGGTCGCATGTGACGTGAGTTCTATCTGCACATGGAATATGCAAATTTAGGCCTGGAAACCATCTGGAGGAGTGACTGAGAAGTCACTGGGACGATGCTGAATGTGAGCGAAGGTCTGCAAGGTCATGTTGTAACGTGGCAGCTTCTTTACAGTTGATGAACCTGGAGTTGGGCAAGAAAAGAGGAAGTTGAACAGATACAACTGCAAATGCAGGACAGGGTATCCAATTTCTCGCAGTTTCACGTCTTGACACACTGTTGCTGTGTCCTGCTTCTCCAAGAAGGATGACGACGTCCTTGTCATGAGAACCTTGTGCCATGATCCATCTCTGAGCCCAAGACAACAAGTCGCAAATCATTCTTAACGGCTGCTCCACTAGCAAAGAGTGTCCATAACCTTGATGGGGTAACAGGGACATAGAGCTGCCAGCACATGACTTGTTGTTGGGCTCTGCTGATGTTCTGGAATGTCACACAGGTGTCTGCATGCAACGCTTGCATCATCTAGACTGAAGCATAACTGCAGTGCAGTTAATTACTGGAAATGGCATCAACACTGGACGTTTCTTGAGGATCTTGGCTAGACCATTTGATCTTAGCTTCCCATTTATTATCTATATTAGTGTGTTCGAGTTCTGGGGGACCCATAGACAGTGCACGTTTTGCCATGTTCTGGCAGGGAGCCCAGAGGGAACAGAAACGGCTGTGGGTCCTCAGGAACTGACACAAAACACGTAGCATGTTAAATCCTGCCCACCCCCCATACTGCTTCATATTGCTTCATATCTTCCAACAAAACAGCTAATTTCTGTTCTTTTAAGTCTCGCTGCCCCGTCTTCTCCTGCTTTGTAGGGGAGTCCCAGTATTACACTTTATTATGATCCCCTTGTGTCACACGGTTCAGATTCCTCACTTTTCCTGAGTTTTGCTTACACTGCAAATATCAAAACAGACTCTCAACATAATGAATATGCGCTCCCCCCCCCCCCATAACTAGCAGGTGAGGAGAAAAAGCCACCTTGCATTTTTGTCCCTGTGATGCCTTTTAATTGAATCGAGGCTTGATGAATTTGCCCCTTTAGCAGTGCAGTAGAATAAAGATGTAACAGGAAAGGAGGTCATACTGCTTCTGTGAACTTCATAGGGGCTCGCTGGTCTCCGCATGGAAGTTCTGACATAAATGTTTGTAGCGGTAACTCTTGGCCCCCTAAGACAGTTGACTTATGAAGACATATAATGGAGGAGCTCTCTTATTTGTTCGTTTGTTTATTACAGTTCATCCATTCTCCATTTTCTGACCCCTTATCCTCATCAGGGTCATGGGGTAGCTGGAGCCTGTGTCCAGCAGTGTAGGGCACAAGTCTGGGGTAAACCCTGAACTGGATGGTGCTGATGATTATTGATATTATGCACACCGAGGTCACGATTCCACTCTTTACTCCAGGTTTTCCGTTGGTGCTGGCCAGGACTCAGGTTCCTCAAAAGTTAAATAAATATCCTTACAACTCTGAAAATTCAGTTGGATGCAGGACAGCTATTTAAAACGTGGGCAGGAGCCCATGACCTTGTACGAATCGTGTTTTTCTGGTCACCTTTTTATTAAAAGTGTTCCGCTGCTGTGGGAGTGACTGAGATAGACATCAAACAGCATCAGCTTCTCCCGCTTAGCTTTGATGGCATCTGTGTTCAGCTCGGCTGATGCGTCCCCGGTCGCCATGCGTCCCACAAACAGGCAGCGTAGCGCCTGACATGAATTTAATATGTTGAAGTTTTGGGCAAGTTCAGTTTATTGTAGAAAAATGCATGCCAGTGGCCTTATTTGTATCACTGTTACCAACAGGGCTGGGGGTTTGAATCTGGCTTAATTCTGTGTGTATGAGTTTGAATCTTCTGACTTCCTCCTAAATTGTTCTTGGTGTAACCAGGTCAATTAGCTGTTTAGCCCTGTGTTTTCTCTGCCACACGTCCTACCTCCTTGAAACTTGCTCAAAATGTTGGTCGTCCTTGTTTTCCTGCGTTTCCAAGCTGTTTATGGTGGACAATGCCGCGGACGACTGGAGGATAGCCATGACCTACGAGCGGATATTTTTCATCTGCTTGGAGATCCTGGTGTGTGCCATCCACCCCATACCCGGGAACTACACCTTCACGTGGACGGCACGCCTGGCCTTCTCGTACACCCCGTCCAAGACCGACGCCGACGTGGACATTATCCTGTCCATCCCCATGTTCCTACGGCTGTACCTCATCGCCCGGGTGATGCTTCTGCACAGCAAGCTGTTCACCGACGCCTCCTCCAGGAGCATAGGGGCTCTCAACAAGATCAACTTCAACACCCGCTTCGTCATGAAGACGCTGATGACCATCTGTCCCGGGACGGTCCTGTTGGTCTTCACCATCTCGCTGTGGATCATCGCCGCGTGGACGGTTCGGGCGTGCGAGAGGTGCGTCTACCCCGTCCAGTCCTTCTACCAGGTGCTGATTGGCCTTCTCTCGAGTGGATGGAGATTCTGGCTGAATGTGTGGGCAGACCTGTGTGCTACTTGGGATGTGCAAACCAAGGCTCCCGGTACTTTGACGTACGGCGAAACGGAGAAATGAGACGCCTCGCTGATTAAGCAAACTATGAGCTGCCTACTTTCTGGTGCTCTGTTGTGCTCTTGATGTTGACCTGATGTCTGCTGCTGTTCTGGACCTTCCAGGTACCATGACAACATGGATGTTACCAGCAACTTTCTTGGGGCCATGTGGTTGATTTCGATAACCTTCCTCACCATCGGGTACGGCGACATGGTGCCTAATACCTACTGTGGAAAAGGAGTCTGTCTGCTGACAGGCATTATGGTAAGTAAGCGCCCGTATATCGCCCGTGGAAGGCCCGGTCCGTGGCGTTATCGACCGGGCCGCTGTTGTGATGGAAGGAAAGGCTCCCAGAGATTTACAGCCGCAGACGCTTTCTGTGACAAAGTAAACGTCAAGGCAAAAAGCAATATACCCTGCAGCGTGAGAGATGGGAATATTACTATATTGTGAGAGTTTTCATTTATTCCACTGCCGAGAACAGGGAGGGGGTGGATGGCAAAATATTGCTAGTAAGGAGGAAACAACATGAGGAAATAATTGGACTTGGTTTTTAAAGGCTAACGGCACGAAGTACAACACTTCAGACGAAAAGTACAGGAATCATTTAACTTTTAATTAAATGTGAAACATTCACAGGACAAACAGCAGTTCCTTTCGGGCCCCTTGTTCCCGATCTGGTTTGCGGGAACTCCTGAGTGTGCCTGTGCCCATGCATGTGAAAATAGATGTTTTGTTTAGTTTCTGTTTTTCCGGAATAAGCGTAACGTGTGCAGCTGAATCCTGCAGATGGCGGGGTGCGGGTCGGGATGCAGTGACATAAATCCTCTGCTTTGCCTATAAGCAGATTAACGCAATCGCTCCCCCGCTCCAGCTTTTATGATGGCTCTCCCCTCCACGCCCCCACGGCACCTGATGTGGGACGCGGCCTGACATTTCCATATCCGGCAAAGCCTGCCCTTGGAGTTTACGACCGGGATCCGCTCAATGAGAACGCGGTCATTTCTGCGGAAAATGGGAAACCAGAACATTCCTAAATCACATTGGAGGAAAAAAAAAATGTTGGAAAAAAAAGAAAATTCAGCAGACAAGACTGTGTTAACCCCAGCAGCAGAAGACTGATGTTTGTCTGGATTCAGAAGCTGTTTGAGGAACTAAGCAAATTGCGTTTTGTGAAATTACTTAGAAATCTCAGCCATGGCATCAGTGTAATTTAAATCGAAATGTTTGCAGTTAACAACGAACAACAAATCCTAGCTTCTGCAAAAAGAAGCCAGATATCCATTGTGTCCTCTGACGCCCAGATATTTGTTTACAAAGACATCTAGTGTCTCCCGTTTAGTTGTTGTGAAACAAGTCACATTAAAGGTTAGTTTTTCTCAGCCAGCTGTAACATTTAAGAGCTGGAAAACCTTTGCCAGCCTGAGAGCTCTAACGGTTCCGCTTGAGGAGGTGTTTGTTAAGACATGAAGCGCAAGCAGAAATGCAGGTTTTTCTGTTCTCTCTCAAACTACATACGTTAGGAGTGTATGCTTGAGTCCTGTAATTTTTGCTTAGTTACGGTGCCTGCTTTAAATCATTCTACTGAGCCTGAGATGTGCTTGTCACCAAGCCCATCTAATTTTGTAGTGTAACAAAAACAAAACTTGTTTAGAAATGTTATTCAGAAAATTAGTTGTTCTGTGGCTACAGATGTGTAACAGAAGGACCTTTCCTCTTGCCAAAGTTTGTCAGTTTGAGTTTGGTCACCTTGTAACTTACCAGAGGTTTGTATTTTGTAGTTAAATGGCTTTACCACCTTTTTAATTTGCTATGTGAAATGTAAACATTATCCTCTTCACGCTGTGTATTAGCAACTGTTGAAGCACAAACCATGGATTCAAATTGTTAGGTATGTTGGTAGGTAGGTAAGGGGATGCGTGCTGATTACAGCACATTGCTGCACCCACCACACGGAATGAGAACCTGAGTGCAACTGTGCAGTGATATCTCAGCTCCACATTAGTTGGAATAGACCAGTGTGAGCTTTTTTCCAGTGGCTGAGTTGCCAGTCCTGCCACCAACCCCCAAATTTCCCTGTAAATTGGAGGGCCTCCTTGTTACTATGGATAAAAAATGAATTTGTTGGGTTCTTATCTTTTGTAAGTATCTATAGAATACTGACAGCTCGTAAACTACGAAAACCACAGCAGTTTCCGTTGGGCATGACCCATAGCTGTAGCTGAGAACAGCTGCTGATGTACAGAATGTAAAAATTTCAGCTCTGTGGCTGCTAGTTTATTAGGTAAGGTGATAGATTATGGACCCTTTACAGAACTCCCTATTGATAAGCATCTTCATGTTTGGGCCCTTTTGGTGAAAAAAAAATAGTATTATTAATAATAAAATATCAAAAACCAATTAGAATTTTCCACTTTTCAGATTGGTCCCTGTGACCGTAGAAGATTGTGAGCCTGATTGAGTAGGTTCACTGTTACTCCCACGCGACCCCCATTGTATGTTAATCAATGCCGGCCTGTGAAACCTGCTTTGATTGCAGCCGCCTCGCACACCAAACCTGCGCCGCAGTCAGAACCTGATGAACAACTAACCTAATAATGTGTTCATCCTAAATATTCGTACCGCCACCCTGGAATGCTGGGTGGCTAGCTGGATGCTACCTAGTTCGTAATTAAGGGCTCACAGCTGGGATAAACACATTAAAGACTAAACACTGCCCGTCACTGAAGTTGGTGGGGGGGGGGGGGAGGGGGAGGCAGGCACAAAGTGAGCTGCAAGGCTTCCCATTTGAATTCTCACCTTGTAAATGTGGCCATTCTTCAAGAGCAAACTGAATAAGCGCATCTTTTAGCTGGAGCAGATGTCCACCTCCCCTCAGAAACTGACAATGTTCCTGTTGACACTCTCATCAGGGTTAAAATGAGCTGCATCTACATGCATTTTTAAATAGGCCTCTTGAATCCTGAATAATGCCAAAGATATTAATACTGCATCATTTATGTTCTTTATGTCAGTAAATTCACAGACATTATTAGACATCTTTCATGAAATTTGGTACTAAATTTTTGTTATATTTTGGCATAAAATAGACATGATGTTGTGTTTTCTGGTTTCTCTTTCTGTTTTCACAGCCCATTTATTTTACCTGGCATTTACACTTACATCTTCTCTGCTGGACAGAACCGTTAACATGTTGGCAAGTATACCACATGTCAGAGTCTGCTGGGGGGGGCAGCGATAACCTTCTGCCATTACAAGGGAGAAGCTGATTTTGTAAAATGAGTGACTCATGCAAAATTGCGTGGGTGACTAAGCTTAAACGCATCAGCCATACTCCTGAATAGCTGTAGGTGACTAAGCTTAAACGCATCAGCCGTACTCCTGAATAGCTGTAGGTGACTAAGCTTAAACGCATCAGACGTACTCCTGAATAGCTGTAGGTGACTAAGCTTAAACGCATCAGCCGTACTCCTGAATAGCTGTAGGTGACTAAGCT
>JABFEA020000119.1:8136105-8153095 GCA_019775915.2 Cyphomyrus plagiostoma | reverse complement strand
CCTGAATAGCTGTAGGTGACTAAGCTTAAACGCATCAGCCGTACTCCTGAATAGCTGTAGGTGACTAAGCTTAAACGTGTCACCTGAACTGCTGAGTAACTTTTGGAGACTTTGGTTAAAGCCTTGTGTCAGTTCCCTGATTAACCGTAATGTTAAACTGTTAAAGCTGTATGGACGCAGTGACCCGCTGACTGCGAGTGCCCCCGACATGCTGCAGTGCAGCCACTGCGCATCACATGCTGCAGATGGCCCTGGCATTTAGCCATTAGCTTACAGTGCTAGTTCAAAATATGAATGTGCAGATAAAACTTTGTCTAAGTGGGAAAAAATAAAAACATATTTAAAGAGGTCAATATTTGTACTATAGGGCTTAGGGTTAATGAGTTGTAACACCAACATAAATCGGTAGAAGGTGTTTTGTGTGGCTGCCGTGACAATGTTCCTCGGGGCTGTCGCTGCCAGTGTCCTCACTGACCCACGGTATAAAAAGCCCGTCCTCTAGGTGGTCTGCACTCCAAAGTGAGCGGGTCTCAGTCCGCCAAAGGCACCATAAGTGGTGTGGAAGGAGGGCGGCAGCGGGAGGGGCTGGGTTAGACAATTGCAGGTTAAGAAGATCAACAGCTTCAAAGCACTTTAAAAGGAACAACTTGATGCTGGTAGAAGGAACACTGGGGAATGTTGATGTTGGTGCCCTGATGCATTAATGCCAGTGGTCCGGTCAGGCTTGGATGTGTCCAGAATGTCCCGGCCAACGCAAGGTGCTTTCGTCATTGCCTTGCAGCATTCTTAATTTTCGTTTTCCCTAAAATCAAAGAAGCCGGTTTAACTCGACGATTGTTTTGTTATCCCAGGGGGCTGGATGCACTGCACTAGTGGTTGCTGTTGTCGCAAAGAAACTGGAGCTCACCAAAGCTGAGAAACATGTACACAACTTTATGATGGACACCCAGCTAACCAAAAGAGTAAGTAACACCAGGACCATCCTCTCTATGATGCGATGCTGGCTTAGGATGATACTTTCAGATATGCCAAGAAAAATGTAAGAATTATGGAAAAAGACGTCCATCCATCTTCGAACTGCTTATTCTGGTCTTAGTCGTGGCGGAAGAAAAACGATCGTCTCCACAATGAAATGATGACAATAACAGACGTCTCCTTTTTGCTTTGTAATCTCTACAACTGCAAAGGCTGCATGGTTAGTACTGTAAAAGCCCTGTGTGATGCAGTAGCTGACCTCATAATCAGCAGTACTGAAACTTCGTTAACATGTAGGCATAAATACTCATGCTGCCCAGATGAACCCAACAACATCTGGAGAGGCCGCAACCAATACGCACCATTCGGCATGATCTGGCACATGGGGATTCCCCACCGCCTGGCATCTGGCTTTGGTGTGTCACTGAGCTTTATTTTAGCTTCTTCAACCTGTTTGCTTGATCAAAGCCTTGCACAGAATCCAGCTGTCGCTGCACCCTTTTCGGAATAGAAATAAAATTGGGGAACCACATCGGTCAGTTCCCAGCATTCCGACAGAATTGAGTCTCTCAAATATTTATGATCTCATTTTATTACCATTTCTTGGAACTTAAGGATTTTTCCACTTGCCTCCTTTGTTATTAACTCTCTAAAATATATTTAAATACGTTCGCGCTGCTGCCTTTTGGATCAGTGCACAGTACTGTGGTGTTCAGGGTTGCACTGCCCTTGTTGTGGAGTTTGCATGTTCTCCCAGTGTTGCAAGGGTTTGCTCCAGAGGATTCAGTTCTGAGATACATTCTGCAAGCATCTGGTTAGACCTTTGTGACTTATAGCACTTATGAAACATGTATGTATGTTTACACCAATGCAATTATAACACTGTTTCCCAATCTGTTCCTTGGGGACCCATAATCAGCCCATGTTTTTGCTCTCTCTGAGCTCCCTGCCCTGGGAGGGAGCAAAAATATGGACTGTCTGTGGGGCTCCAAGTACTGGACTGGGAAGCGCTAGTTTATAGCCATCCTTGTAACAATGCAAGTTTGCATTACCAGAAAGACCCGTGGGAGCTGTATATGTGGTCATTAACATGAGACATCGGCGGAACTCTTTTTGATCAAGCACGATGTCATGAACCTTTACCCAATTAGCTAAACGCTCGCCTTTGTGACCTGTTGCTGTAAATTGCACTAACACACTATTACATGAAATTCTTCAGTTTGATAGGGTGCTAGTAGGGGTGGCTTTCTGCTTTTACCTCGGAACACTTACCACGATGGTAACAAAAGTCCTCAATATCTGTGACCACAGTCGAGCAGCCTGTCTGCTGTGATGCTGATAAGAGTAGGCTGGTCCCGCCTCCCGCAAAGGAGGAAAAATGTCTTTACAGCACTAAAGTAGAGGACTGGACCTCAGGCATGAATGACCAGATTGATTCCTGGAAGTGAAAAGCTAGTGGATTTAGTGCCCTCGGAAGTGACAGGAGTATAATTTAATAACAAAGAGAACTTTATGCAAATAGGGTGCCTTTAATCATTCACACTGTAATATGCTTGAAATATTATGTGATTTTTGTATTGTTTTAGTTTCGTGCGTCTGCCCTTGTGTGCACAGTACAATACAATTTTCACAGTGAAGGACAGGTTCATTTCACTCATTTCACTGCTACCAGCGCAGTGTACTGACTGGCAGCATTAGCAGTAGTAGTAGCGTAAGTGTATCTTACTCGTACTAAGTGGACTGTAGCTTGGTCATTATCAACTGTGATTGTTTGCAAAAGAGAGACAGGAATCGGTGGATTAATCTTTGTAAAATTGGTTCAACGCTGGTTACAGATCAGATGCCTGCTGTGTTTTTGGACAGTGTGTATGCTGCTAAAGGCTTCACACCAGGTAGCCCCTAAGATTTGGGGTGACTGTGCTGGGGGCTATTGCTGTGCCGGCAACTCCATGTCTACATCCTGTTGGTGCCCCCCAGGGCTGTAGTGCTGCCCATTATGATCATACCCACACAACCACCAGCTGTGCAGCACAGCAGGCACCAGGTTCACACTGCCCACATCAGAATCGAGATTATTAGCCGTTATTATTAGCCTCCCATTTACTCCCATGATGCTCTGTGCTTCCAGGTGAAAAACACAGCTGCAAACGTACTCAGGGAGACATGGCTGATCTACAAGAACACCAAGCTGGTGAGAAAGATGGACCATGCCCGAGTCAGGAAGCACCAGAGGAAATTTTTACAAGCCATCCATCAGTAAGTGGGCCGGGCCTCTTGTGGACAAAGTCAGCATTGCATCCAATAAGAATAAAATATCGCTTGTTTTAATGGACATATTGGAGGCCTTTTGTGTGTGTGTTTTTTTTAATGGTTGTGATATTTGTACAATTCTTTCATTTCATATTAGAACACTTTTTATTGACTAAGTAATATCTCTGTAGATTACAGCACAATAGAACAAGCCCACGGGGGTCTGAAATGGTGTATTGGAACCAACTTGTCAATTTATTTTTTGATGTTATCGTCATTTTTGGGAGTAATATCAGTAAAGCAGTGCAGCTTTTAGCAATGATGTTGTAAATGTGTGTGCATCGCAGGAGGCTTGTGCCTGAGAAGCTGCTGCTGGACATGTGTGTCTAATACATTTATGTGTCTTATTGGATTCTTGTTAAAGCAGCAGTTCTGCAATGAATTATTGATTCCTTATATCTTCCAGCTAAGTAATACGGCTCTTTTCCCAGACACCAACTGTCATATTCTTGTTGACGATAGCCAGACACAGATGGCTCCTTGGCACCTAAAATGTTGTTCCCAAATAGTTTTCTTTTTAAATTGACTGTCTGTCTTTATAAATTAAAATTCCACCCCACGTGATGTCATACAGGGTGTTGTGGACCTGAGTTATTTCAGGCAGGTTGCATGTAGCTGGCGGTTTGCAGTCTTAAGCCAGGGAACGGCCGTTTCGTTAAAAACAATTATCGCCACGCCATAAAGCCAGTGTTATGCAATGCACAGCATCCTTATAGGCATGTGTTATTCGTGATATTCTACAAATGAACGTTTGCGATCGTACTTGGCGGGAATGGGAGAACTCTCTGAAGCTGGCTGTGGATGGTCTGTATATAAATGTGTCAGGCTTAAGGGAGACTGATGTGCTTTTGATTAAAGTTCCCCTTTGGCTTCTCTCTGTTGTTCCCGCTCAGTGCGGCTTACAGTTGTTGATTTGTTAGTGACCAAAGGTTCCCTTAAAGAGCAGCTCCAAGCAGCTGCCTTTTTTTGTCTTAATGAAACTGCTATTCAACGTTAACGGGCGCTTTCGGGCGGGAGCTGCCCTGACCGCGACCCCCATCGCTTCGATAGTCTGCGTTTCCCGTGTCCTTCCTTGTCGTTCCCAGCTGTGCCGCAGGTCCTGATTTGTGGAAAGATCAATTCTGAAGGGGGGGGGGGGAGAAAACCAGACCTGTGATTCTGGAGCATGCTGTAAATGTCTGTCACGCATGTAGTGTGCGCAGAAGGAAAGCAGGTGGAGCCTGTCTGAGATTGGCTTGTACACACTTCTTCTGAGGTTTTTAAAGCGTGGATCAGGCTGATGGCCAGTGTTCTTGCACAAGACCTTCAAACTCCATTCATGGAGGGTGGGTGTGTGTGTGGGGGGGGGTGGCGGATCCCTGTGTAGCTTAGTTCTTTCCCTGTTCCACCACAAATGATTCAGCTCAAGAGCTGTGTGGTAATTAGCACAAGGAGTTGAATCGGGTGTGTTTGATGAGGGGAAACCAAA
This sequence comes from Cyphomyrus plagiostoma, assembly GCA_019775915.2. Taxonomy (NCBI): domain Eukaryota; kingdom Metazoa; phylum Chordata; class Actinopteri; order Osteoglossiformes; family Mormyridae; genus Cyphomyrus; species Cyphomyrus plagiostoma. The sequence continues at coordinate 8,148,342 of JABFEA020000119.1, read as the reverse complement.
AAACGTACAGGGCTCCGGCCCCCCAGGACTGGAGTTTGACTCCCTTGTCCTAGAACTTCCATTTGGATGGTTTACACTGTGCTTCAATAAGGTACAAGGTAGATTGCTTCAGACTGGTCTAGTCTGCTTCTCATAAGTTCAGCTGACTGCCCCAAAGGGCAGGATCTGGGCCCACATATCAGTGTACTCCACTTGGAGCTCTTCTCACTGTCTTGCACTCCTCTTTACACAAATGCACCTATTTTGATTGCATGAAGAAATGGATTTAATAGACCTAATGGTTTAGTCGGCTATTTTCAGACAGCTCTGCTCACTGTTTATCGATCTTTTCCATTTGCCTTGTTGGCGACAAGTTCTGCTGAAGATTTCTACCTGCATGTTTCTGTGACCAGTTGGCATTATGAAGTATGTCAAAGGAAGCCGTGTTGCCATTCAGGAGTTACATTTTCAGGAACAGTCACTGAGACTTCCTTGCATAACTTCTTCAACGTAGAAATTATGCAGTAAGTAGAGTCTCTGGCTTCTTCGGGCTGTCTGGCACCTGTCATGCTGTTAGAAGGGAGGCCCTTCTCTCTGTCATCACACGCTCTCATACATGCTAACTATGCATATTCGCAAAGCTCTATGCCCTTGAAAATGATCAAATTAAAATTCAAAGTGGACCTGTAGCTGTCATTTGAAAGGTGCTCTTTAGTGGGCAGTTGACAAGCTTTTCAGTTAAGCTGGCTTTGGGTTGGCCTCCCATTTTTCATACCGCAAAATGGTGTGATGCGCCCCACGTAATAACTGGACATTCCGTGAAGCTCCACTAGGGGGTGCTAAGACAAATCAATTTGAAGGTCGTCTCGTGGCACAAATGCATTTTGTGAGTACAGAAACAATGGGAACGTTTCCGGCCACATTAGACTTGCTAGGAATGTAAATTGTGAGTGTTTTACGTTGGATATGTATTAGACAGCTGATCCTGTTGACCACAGTGGCTTAAAGGTTTTTTCCACAGTGATTTAGGTTTAACTTAGACCTTGAATGTGCAACAGAAGGGACCTTGTGGAACATTAAGAGATTAATAAAAAACATTGCATGAATTTCAATTAAATAATATCTATCCTATCAGTCAAAAAGTCTCAGTTCCAAGTTTTTACCTGTCGTACAGGTTACCTTATATAGGTAAACTGAACTGCTCAGTCAATGTAAGATCATATATCCATTTGCACCGTGGCTAACGTGCTAATAACATTAAGCATGACTCATGTAGATTTAGGGGGACCACCTTATCCATGTCAGGGGGAACACTGAGCTAGGACCGTGTTTGTAAACCACCATTAGTACCACTTTACAATAAGGCTACTCTTTGCCTTTTATAAATGGTAATAACTCATTAATAAGAAGAAATATGTGCTATAACTTGTTTATAATTGTCTAGTAATGACTTACAAAGTGTTACAACCTAAGCTGCTTATAAACCATTCATAACCTCTTTATAAGTGTAGCCTTATTGTAAAGTGGCACCTTACCATTTCATTTTAAAAGACCTGGCTTTCACTTAAGCGCTGAGTTCTTGCTGAGTGCTGATTGGTCAGTGTCCTATAATAATGCATGTGTCACTAATGTTAATGTGAAACAGCTGGATGAGTCTTTCAACCAAGGAAACAAACCAGTCAAAGCATGAGAAGAGCTGAACTATATAGCCGAGCACTGGAGTTTGTAAAACCTGGAGTGGCTCACGGTTTCCCTCCTGACTTGGATTAGGCTGTCGCGCTACGTAGAGCTACTTCCTTGTTATTTTGGTTAGTTTTATTTCACTGAGTAATGGATTAAGTACAGATTTTATTTACAATTTATTTTTCTTAAAAATTCACAAAACGTTTGGAAAAGCTTAATAAACAAATGGTTTTCTCTGTGAGAGACCTTAAAGCATGAGGAATAGCGATATGAGATAAAACATAAACACATTAGGGCTGTTGTGTTGCTCACACAGACTTTAACACCGAAATGCTGAGTAGTATAACTTTATTAGCACCTCGGTTTCATTGGCTGTCACCATGCGTGCCTCAGTGTTATTGGCTGTCACCATGCAAGCCTCAGTTTTATTGGCTGTCACCATGCGTGCGCGTGCCTTGGTTTTATTGGCTGTCACCATGCATGCCTCAGTTTTATTGGCTGTCACCATGCGTGCCTCGGTTTTATTGGCTGTCACCATGCGTGCCTCGGTTTTATTGGCTGTCACCATGCGTGCCTCGGTTTTATTGGCTGTCCCCATGCGTGAATGGTAGAAACGTCCTCACTGCTTTTCCCAGGCCTCCATCATTTCTGAGGTTTGACATCAACACGACACGCAGCTGCCGCGCTCACTACCGTGAAGGATCGCCGGCGTCTGGGAACGGGGGCTCCCGTTAATAGTAGGAAACTCTGACTCCTCCTCCCTGTATCGTGAGGGGGTGCCGCAGGACTTGGCTGGGATGCTAACTGCTGGCAAACTGGTACTTGGAGGATCAGGGGCCAGAGCCAAATACTATGGCCTAATGCCCAGAACAAGGATAATAATGTGCCTTCAAGTGCCTACAACGCTATTAAAGTTCCTATGAAGCAAAAGCCTCTGCACATCCGCTTCTTCTCTCCCTCTTGTTTTTGTCTTTGCTTTTTAGCATGTGGCCTTGAAGGTTTTCAAGGGTACCATTTCGGTCTGATAGCATGATCATAAATGGGCATAAATGAGACTAACATTAATGTTTAGTCCACTTGTACCTCTATAGTCCTAGCGCAAGTGGGAAGAGGTGGCAGGGGGTAACTTTTTGTGGGGGGCTCATTATTTCTTCATCCACTTGCAGGGTCCTGGAAGGACCCGAATAGCCACGTGATTCCTAAATTTGGCATTTACTAGTGGGTCCCAAACAGGTGGTTTAATCTCCCTGGAGCCTAAACTACCTACTTTTGCTAATTTTAATTTTAGGGCAGATGGGACTCTTTCACCTTCGCCCACAATAATCATTTTCCTGCTATTTGTAAGAAAGGTCTGCTATTTGTGTGTTTGTGTTTTTATTTTCAGTTCTTTTTTTTTGTCCTCTAATCAAAGTGATAGTGATATTTCACTATGAGAGAAATTGTGCAGCCTTAAGCTTAAACAATTGATATTGCCACTGACTGTGACATCCAAATGATTTGTAATTCAGATTTGATACTATGATTGTAACAGATTGTAAACAGAACTTATGCTATGCAAAGCATCCAGACACCCATTTCCTATAGCTGCTTGTCCTATGCAGGGTATTGGGGGGTCCGCAGCCTGTCCCAGAAGCTGGGCCAAGGCAGGGAACAACCTAGAACAGGGTGCCCACACATCACAGAAGCACAAAACATTTTAGCTATATTACTTTCTATTTTTATACAGCTCCCGTTCTGACATTACATCTGATTACTTCAGAGTAGCTAACAGACGTGTAGGAGTAAAATTACAAGGGACTGGAGACACTTTCAGTGCAGCATCATATTTGAGCAAAGCAGGATACGATGAGCAAACTCCCATGGAGCCTTGGGGCTGGTGGGGGGGAGCACCTCAGACAGTCCGAGGCTGTCTGACTGCACAGCCCCACTGGGAATCCCTAGTCAGTTGCACTTCAGTATGCATTTAGTTTATGTCCGGGAGTATTTCTGTCTGACGCTCAGGCGATGCACTATTGAGTTGGTGGTGGGGGGGGGGGGTGTTTTATTTTTGCAGCAAGTTAATGGGCCTGTCTGCCTGCGCCAGAATACACCAGGAGTGGGGTTTGCAGGCAGGCACATTTGTAAAGGGATTGCACCGCTGTTTTTAAATAATAAATTTAATTGCAGCACTAAAAAAAGCACTGAATGAATTACTGTATATTTGAATGCGCAGAGCAGAGTGGGAGGCCGCTTGGCCAGAGTTATATTTTAATAAAGGGAATTTGTGCTCCTTCTTTCTGAAGAATGATTTTGGGCATCCTGGGAACACGTGCTGTCGCTGTGATACATGTGCACACGTGGGGTCGCTCTGCCTTTTAAGTCTGGGGCCGGACTTGAACAAGGATGTCGACGGCAGGGAGGTATAGATTATGAAATTGTATCTGGGGAAGAGTAATGTGAAATAACGGCGCGGAGAGAAGCGAGCTGTGAAACCGTCGCTACATTTAATAACATCTAAAAGCTCTTCCCTACTGAGAAGGATTTAACATCCTGCTTTTAAAATAAAGAGTAGTCCCAGTAAAAATGATGGACTGGGGCAGTAGCACTGGCGAGGTGGGACCAGGGTGGAAGACACTGCTGCAGAAGTCCATCTACGGGGGGCGGAGGGGGGGCGGACGGCATTTTACGAGCACCTGATTTTTACTGCGGCCAGTGAGGAAGTTCCAGGTTTCACACCATCTCGGGTAATTCATGGTCCTCTCACTGCCTGTCCCAGCGAGCTCCTCATCAGCTCTGTCGTTCATCATAGTTCATAGTTCAAGGATTCTGTAGCAAACACCTTTCTCATATGAAATTGGCAGTGACATTTAAAACTGGCTTCTTAATCTTCCCAAATCAAACATAATTAATATTTCAATTTAAGACCGGAAAAAGGTTTGGTGAAGCGTGGTGTAGTTTCATTTGCTATGACTTTGACCTTATGTAGTCCTCTTACATAATAAAAACACAGATATTTTGCTCTGTCTTGCCAGTACAAAATTTCTGTGATGCTCTGCTGAGCAGTTAGGCTTTTGTGTGGTGCCGCAAGGTGGTATTAAAGTGGCAACGCTGCTGTTTTTATGAGCATTAGACTCCCTAACTATCAAGGGCGTAATTCATCTTATTTTTGGGGGCTTTATGTTCCCCAAATAAATGTCTGCTTATTGGCTTAAGTTATGAATAGTTTGCCATCAGCCCCCTATCCGTTAATCTCTAACTACGCTCCTGGTGATTACACTCCTGGTGATTACACTCCTGGCAATGCTAGTACACAGAGGAGGCGCATTATGGGATGGGTTTTATGGTACTGGAATCATCACTTGTGGAATTCCCTGCCATTGACTTGTTGTGTTATGTACTAGAAGTGTTCCAAATCTTTAAATAAAGACCTGTCAGTTACTGCTGTTTATTATCAGTGCTGAATAACAGAAGTGTCCTGTCAGACTGTTTCATTGCAGTGGGGAATCTGGACCTTTTACTCATGTTTTGCTAAGAAAGTCTGGAGAAGTCGGGCTGTTTTGATGGAGTGTTCTGTTATTTTGTCATTTTTCTCTTTTGCACATTTTTAAGTAAAAAGACATTCAGGACAGCAGCAATTAAGTGATATTCTTCTCGATATCGGGATCTTAATGTAATTTGCATGTGAGTATGTGGTGTTTAAAATAGGCCTTTCAAAAAAAGTTTTATTGTATATTTAGCAAAATGAAGTAAATGTGACCAGTTTGTAAATGTGCAGTTTTGTTTTCAGTTGGTGTGGTTTGTTAAAAAAATTAATTAAAAAGTGATTTTAATCTTAATCATGGTGTTAAACACACTGTGTACTGGGGCCAGAGGAGCTCAGTGGGGTAAAGGCTTCTGATGTTCTCTGCTGGCTCCTGTCCCATCGGTCATCTTGGTACCTGCGTACCAGTTATCCACCATTATTCTGATGTACGACTTGCATCTGTGTAACCATGACTCTGAGTCAAGCTGTCCGATCTCTTCTCAGTGTTTTCTGTCCTGTCTTGGATGTCAGACGCTGTTCACCGTCATGTATGGAAAGTAAGAAGGCACCAGGCTCTTGACGGCGGCTTGGTGTGGTTTGTGTTGAGGCTATAAATGCTGGCAACGCTGAAGCGAAATGCCTGGGCCTCAGACCGGCTTCTCTCTGAAATACAAAAATCACAATGCACCAATTACCGCTAAAGTATTCATAGTCTTCACCGCTGTCGCTAACCTAAACGCCGTTTCCGTCATCCCCGGAATCTACTTTGACAGCTGTCACATGTTGGAGTTGTGTGTTGTAATTATTAATTTGTGTATTTTATATTTTCTTTTTTCCTGTTTGTGTCACAATGCTATAGAGCTCGAAAGTAAGTCCGTCTGAGCATTTTTGTCTTCCACATTTCAACCCAGTAATGTTGTGTGCATGCAAGTGAGGATTTGTCCTTCAATCTCAACAAGTATAATCCTTAGCCACTTCCTCATTTGATAAGTAAGTTTCATACCATTATTATTAGGGGGCTTGCCAGAGATTGATTCCATTCCTCTCTTCAGACTGATGAAATTGATTTGCTCTCAGAGTTATTTCCCTACCACACTACACCCACTGATAAAATTATATGGGGAAATACTTTATGGAACCAGGAGAAAACTGGTTATGTAGTCGTTAAATTCCACAGGCGCCGCTGCCCTGTATTTGTATGCGAGGAAAGCAGCATTATGGCAGCTAAACAATTGATAATGACCAAAATGAGGCCTAAATGTAAACAATGCATTTATTTCCATTTGGCTCCGCATTCTCAGGCCGGATGTTTTAGCCGGTGGGCTGACACTTTTATGCTTAACGTCATCGCAAAGTCGAAGTTGCTTTTCAAGCTTCAGAAGCAGATTGTAAGAGTTATTTTTGACATCGGTGGAAAACAGTCAGTCTTGAAACACCATTTATACATTTTGTTTGGATTCCAGTCTTTAATTGTTTCGTTCTTTGCATTTGTTTTTATTGTTCTTGGGACTTTGGGTTAAAAAAAAAATTCAAATGATTAATGTATTCTGGCAAGCCTACCTTTTGGCAGCATGGAGACCTTTCAGAACTCTTTACAAAACAAGTTTTACTGTTCTGAGACAAGGGTTATCGAGCTAGCTCTGCTTTTTTGAAAATTTTTCAAAAATAAATGGTCTGATTTTTGAGTCATGTTGGCTAACAATGATGTGGTGTCTATATGTCCGTCCTTCTGGGCGGCAAAATGAAATTCATCCTGCAATCCTTACTTTACGATGATTTCCAAGGTCCTTTATTGGAAAAACTGTGATCATCCCCCCATTGACCCACCACGTTATTTTAGTCACACATGTCTGCCTGTGTTTGAATGCCTGCAAATTACAATCTTTTGCATGGAAATATGAAAATTACCCTCCTCCCCATTTACTTTCTAAAGATTTTGCATTTTCTTTGGTCTGGGCATTTTTCAGTCCATTGCAAAAAGAAACTGTGCAGATATTTCTCATGACAATGAATATTTACGCAATGTCCATGCCATCTAATTAAGATTTCCACTATGCATTTACTCTTTTAAGGGCACGCTAGGCTATTCCCACAATGATTATTCCCTACACTGAATTAGCGGAATTAAACATGTAGCGTTTCAGCTCATTGAAAGGTGAAGCTTGCAAATATTTTGAAGTCGATGTACTATGTGTATCATATGTCTGCAATGAAGACATGAGATGCTTCTGCTTTGGTTCAAGTTTTACCTCTTTTACGGATATCTAGATGGATATCTGCAGAATCCATCAAGACCTATTAAGACTATCCGGTATTATCAAATAAACCTAGCTATGTCATATTGTGACTGGGAGTTTTGCAGGAGGGAGGGTGTGAGCCAGGGTTTTTCTGCCGGCTTCCGTATCAGCGCCACCTACAGACCGCCCAGGCACATGCGGGAAGCGGGCTGTCGGCAGCGAGAGGCACGCCACCCCCGTGGTTGGCGCTAGCCTTCCTGAGTGGTGGAGTGTCACTCGGCAGCGAGCGAAAGGAAGCACAACAGCAGAGGTGTGCATCAGAGACAGCCGGGGCAGGGGGGCGTGGCTACGACGTCTCCAAGACTGATTTCTACTGCCAGATAAACTATTTTGCTTGTTGAAAAAGTTTATAAATATCTTAACTTAGTGTATTGGATTGGCCAAAAAATAAGGGCTTCGATGGTTAAATATTGAGCTAAATTCTCCATTGGTGACAAATAACCTACCCGTTGACTTTATTTCCCACTGTGGGTATAGCTTGCATGTCATTCACCAAGCCACATCAAGAATTAAGGGCTCCTGCAAGCATTTTCGACATGTTCCTTTGCATGTTTGAAGAGCATTGAGTGCTTCACGTTTCTGTTAACCAGCCATGTTTGCTTAAAACGTTGGTTCAAATGGTCTTGCATTCAGATTACGAAGTGTAAAAATGGAGCAACGGAAGCTGAACGACCAAGCAAACTCCCTAGTGGACCTCGCAAAGGTAAGCAGTGCCATCGTCCTCACGCATGTCTGGCTGTTCCCTTGAATGGTGATGTAGCATCACCGCCAGGCCGAATTTGGTGAATTTTCTTTGTCTACTACCTAGATGTTTTGTAATTATGTAACAATGACCTGTCACAGCACTGTTGGTCTGCCAGCACCATATTATATGTAGGTTTGGCATGAGTGTAAATTTCAGTATTCAGGAACAGGGCTGTGCAGAGACTCAATCAGGGGACCCTGAATTCACTGCCCTGGGTGTGGGGGGGTGCTCCCCTTGGCAAACCAAAGCAAATTTTAAATGGTCTGTGGTTTGCTAAGTCAGTGATCATCGGTAATTGGAAAAGGACACTAAGGCAAAAGGGAGGCACTTTCAGATGTTCAGGCAAAAGGGTCCAATGCAGACTCCCCCCCCCCATTCGAGATGAATTTGGGATCAGTGCCTTGCAGGGGCTTTTTGAAGGGCAGGTGCTCAAAGTATTTGACACACACATCTGCATGTGGCTAATTTAGTGAGTCAGAAACATCTATGTCTCTGTTAAGGCTTCTTAAACCACCATATAACCATATAGATACCATAGACATTTGCCAGGGTCTAAAACTCCAGTACAGAGTTTCGGTGATGCAGAAAGTCAAGTGACAATGATGTTAACTTTCAATTAAAACTTTCAGTTCATGGCAGTATTTTCAATGTGTCTCAGTTTGGTGTTATAGTGATTTAAACCATTTAGGCTCCCACAAATGTAATTTGTGGTTAGTTTTTTTATACACGATAATATCTCTAAATCTGTTTCTTTGCAGATATTTGGCCATTCTTAATCAAATTTATTTGTTTATTTATTTCCTAGTAGTTCCTAGTGTTTAAAATTGTTAGAATGAATGTCACATCATCTGAAAAATGAATCTTTTGAGTCTGGAGGAAAATATGGCACGTGAGCTGACATAGCGTCCGCTTTTCCTTCTGTGTGCAGACACAGAATATCATGTACGACCTGATTTCGGACTTGAACGAAAGGGGTGAGGACATGGAGAAGAGGATCGCCATTCTGGAGACCAAGCTTGAGGCGCTCCTGGGAAGCCTTCAGGCACTGCCCGGCCTCATAAGCCAGACCATAAGCCAGCAGCACAGGGATTTTCTGGAGGTCCAGATGCAGCCCTACGACAAACAGAGTCCCTACAGTCCTGAGCGCTCCCTGTCCACGTCTCGGAGGAGGTCCACCTCCACAGCACCACCAACCTCCTCAGAGAGCAGCTAGACTTCAGTTTAAAAATAAAAAAAAAAACATGCAGTGAAGACTTTTGCCATCATATGGCCAACATTCATTTATTGTAAAGCCTTATGGTTTTAATAAATACTATCCAAATTCTGATGACAGAATCCAAGTTACCTGGAAAATCAACTTTAAAGGAGCTTTCTACCAAAAATAACATTTGACATGCTTCTTACGTTGAAAGTAGTTGTCGTCTTCTCTCCGATGTCACGTCAATGTGAGGTTTGCTCTTCTCTTAACAAAAGCAATTAAAGCCTGTGGTGGCTTTATTATACCAACTGCACAGTTTTTAATACCACTTTGTCTCATGGGCAGCTCAAGAGGGCGACCGTGGCTGGCTGATCTCAGGAAGAGTCAGTACCACCTTTGCCGTGTCTCACCAATAGCGCGTTGCCTGCTCAACCGCGAGTTGATCCTTCAGCACAGCTGAGCCTGTTTGGGGTCAGGGCAGCCACCCAGAGCTTTAATCGCTCTTGTTGATCATGAAAGTCATTTGTAGCCACTCCACTACAGAGATAAGACACGTGACGTGAAGGATGCATCCTAGATTTTGAGTAAGAAACGTGGTTTTTAGGTAGAGTGCCCCTTTAAATTAGCTATTTGTCGGGTGAAGCTGCGAAAGACAGTTCCTTTCTTCAAAAGAGAACCTGAACTTGTTCTTCCTGGTTATTCTGCAGGCTACCTTATGCATCGCTCATAATTAAATCACTTGTTTCCAGTTTTCAGCTTATGGTGTAATTAGGGTGGCAGGTTATAGCTTTACCAGGGTTCTGGCCGGTATTAAAGATGGGACTGGCCAGAAGTGAGGACCTACACTTTCCTGTAGATGTTTGTGTAATGACCGGATTGGACCTAAAGAAATAATCTAAGTCTATATGAAGCTTTCAACTGGTTCAGTGTCCACACCTAGCACACCCAGCTGGGTTCCCTATGCAAACCAGAAAAACTAATTAAGGAATGAGTAGTTAGCATAGCATAGCATAGCATAACAGGTTGTCTATTCAACATTTTCTCATTATAAGTTGTCCATTTCTAGTCTAAACTAAGAGATTTCTTCAGAAGAGGGCATACCCAGTCTTTGGAGCAGGAGTTTGGTGTTCATAGTTCCACAAATAAACTGACTTGGAGAGGTCAAATTCACAGCCTGTATTGTTAGCTTAAAATAGGTAGATGTGTTCTGGTGGAACAAAATGTTTTAAAAAAAAAAAAAAAGCAGTTGTACAGCCAGTCCCCTCCCTGCAGAAGGACTGAGCACCTATTTTCTCAAATGGCCAGAACACATCCAGCAGATTTTGGTCAGGCATGACTACAGATGGTGGATCAGCACAATGCGTTAGGCCACACCAGTACCACGGGGTGAGATAGACGTGGCTGTTTCTTGGCAGTTTGCACAATATAGCTATAAAAATGGAAAAATAAAACACAAGGCTATAATATGGTATTTATCGGCAGCTAGAAAACTGTAGTGAAATCAAATAATAGAGTAACTGTTGAAATTTCTTTAGTTTTGGACTCATACCTAAAAAACAGATGAACTCTTTGTTTTTAATAGCATCCTGGTTTTGATAATGTGCTCCGCACTGGCTGATTAAGTCACTTTGGGTTGGTTCCATCAGTGCTTTGGGATTCTAAAGCCAGCAATACCTGAAAACAAATAAACAAAACCAGTTTTGTTTGAGGCTTTCTGATTGGACGCGCAGATGAATTGTGGACATACACCACTCTGAGTCGAAGCCACTCTCTAACACAGCAAAATAAAACAGGGCATCTAAATTTCTCCATACCCCATAAACCGCGCCCCCCCGTAAAGTCGCATAATAACAAACTTGCAGTATTTTGTTTAATGTATTCTGAACTTATAGGAAGTTTCACCAACAATGATACGCAAGAGTATGTACTGTATATAAAATAAATATTCAACTGTTCAAATTAAGTTTGCCTTTGACTTTTTTTTTATGCTAAATCAGTCAGTGCTGGTTTCAAGAACTTTAATGTCACCAGGAACTACAAAAGGTTTTTGGTGGTTCAGCCAGGCAGGTAGTACTTGACAGTGAAAGTTTTCATTATATTACAAAGTGTCAAATGCTTGGGGAAAAGTCTCCGTCCACAGGCTTTTGTGCTGCGTAGATTTACAGTTTGGAGATTTACAATTCTGAGGCTGAGAGTAGCTGCTGTGAGAGCTGGTTGGGATTGGGGCAGCCTTAGGGAGAGGAGTCACATGACCAAGCTTGGTATGCTGGTTAGTTACACCTCCTTCCTATTTCTTGTGATGAATAAAATTTGGTGAAGGCCCCTCCCCAGGCTTTTTTTTGTATTTTTCTGTGTTCTGTCAGTTTGAGTCCTGGCCCACCCTGTATTCCTGGTGAAAGGTCCCATTCCCTGCCCCAATCCTTGTCAGATGCTTTTACCCAAACGATCCAACCAGTCTGACATTTCCAAATCCCTCTGTCAAAAAAATGACTGTGCTTTATGGAGGGTGACTTTTTTGGAGTGTTACCTACAAGAAAAAACTGACAAGGTAATGTACGAATGTTTTATTCTTAATAAGGATTCTAGCTGCACTGCTTGAAGTGAGGAAAAGCAGGTGCCAGTACTCTCCTTGTTATTCAGTAGCAGGTGCTGGTACTCCCCTTGTCATTCTGTACTAGGTGCCAGTCACCAGGTTCTGGTACTCCCCTTGTTACTCAGTACCAGGTGACGGTACTCCCCTTGTCATTCTGTACTAGGTGCCAGTCACCAGGTGCTGGTACTCCCCTTGTAACTCAGTAGCAGGTGACTATACTTCCCTTGTCATTCTGTACTA
>JABFEA020000119.1:8116026-8132607 GCA_019775915.2 Cyphomyrus plagiostoma | reverse complement strand
CCCCCCCCCCCCCCCCCCCCCCCCCCCCCCCCCCCCCCCCCCCCCCCCCCCCCCCGCCCCCCCCCCCCCCCCCCCCTTGGATGCAAGCGACCATGACAGGAGAGGAGGAGACTCATGCAAGATGGGTAGATGGGCACAGGGAGCGAGAGGGGAGCCCGTGCTGCTGGGGGGGCGGGCGGAAGAGAGCAGATGGATGGATGTGGGAGGCTGAACCGGCAGAGGTGGGATCTGGAAGCGGAGAGGCTGATTTAGAAGTTCGGGGAGGTGGTGTAGCTAATGTCTGTGAAACCCAGAGATGTGAGAGATGGCCGCTGTTTCGTATGGTTCATTTCTTCACTTCAAAACCCACCCCACCCCGCCCCATCAGTGTTAGCGTACATGCTTCTAAGACATGTCTGACAGTCAATGCAGCAGTGCATTGTCTCAGAGGATGGGCGGTGTAATGCAGGTGGGGGCTAACAGGAGAAAATAAGAGAGGTACCATAGGGCTCCCTGACCAGAGAACCATCATCTTCTGAGCTGATTCCACCATCTGCGTGTGGCTCGTACTTTGCTGGGCACCTCCACGGAAGTCAGAAAACAAGTCGCTGCAGCCGCTTCAGAACATTCTCGGGTTATGCCCTTGGGGAGTTCTTGAGTTACCCCCCCTCCTTCAGCTTCTCATGTGTCCCAGAGCTTGGCTCCTGGGTGTGTTCTACATGTGCAACGCCCGTAATGACCGGCTAATGTTTCATGATAAGTGAGGCCGTGGCCTCAAACTGTCTGCGAGCCATGCTGATGTCACCCGATGGATGGTGCTGGGGAATTGCTGCTGGTGCCAGCTGCAGAAATGGTCCGGCCAGGTCACAGAGCTCTTCATAACCCATGGCCATTAGACATCTTATTGGGTATATATAATACTATAATGCTGTGTACCATATCTTACCTTGGTATACATTTCCTGTCTCTCTCTACCTGTGGAACTGTCCAGTGTCGACACAGTTGCCAATTAGAGTATGTCACCCTTTGGACAGCATGTCCATTGGTCAGATGGGTGGCAACAGCTCTGCTGGAGCAAGGAGCACCTCCTGACCGCCTTGTTTATTCTGCAGGACATGCTGCCCTCTGATTTCAGAAACAATAAAATTTTAGGAATTCTAGTCTGTTTTTGTTTGTATGTTTTATCTGGTACTGGTTAACTAATGATGATCAAATGAAACTTCATGAACCAGTTGCTGTATTTTCTGACACCACTAGATGGTGCTCTCTAATAAAATAAGGCCTCAGTTCATGTCCCAAATCAAACCAAGAGGGCCATCTATTGTGGTCAAAACTTCAGAAAATTGTTCACGAAGCATTGTTCGGCCATCATTAGTTAACGTTTTTTTTCATTTTTCTTTCCATAGAGTTTGAGATAATTTGTTCATGCACTGGATTGTGTTCTCTGTAAAAAAACTCCAGGTATGGTATATAAGTCAAAACATGAAAATAATCGTTTTCATTCAGTTCCTATTTTGTGTTTTAACAAAACCTTATGAGTACAATAAGACCAAATATCTGATGCTGGGGCAGGTCTGTGTACTCTCATGATTACTCCCTACCTTGTTCTCATACTTTGCCACACCCATGTCAACCAGGTACAGCACCAGTACAGCACCACCACCAGGGGGCTCTGTGGCGTCAGCGGTGCCTGGTCTACAACGTGCTTGGTGGGTGGGACCAGCTCCGCTGCACTCATAAGCATTGCTGCTCGGGGGCGCGACAATCCTGCAGCCGATGACCTTGAAGTCCAAGCACGGAGTTGCTCCGTGGCTTGGGCTGGCCCAGGCATTGAAGCGGATGTTCAACGCAGCATGGTAATTAACGTAGGAGCCTCTCTGGAAGAGTATCTCTTTGTCCTAATTACCACAGTCTTCATCTGCCCCCAGAGGCAGTTCAGATCCGAGTCCACACTCTCCTGTTATCATCGTGTTTGGTTACTACTTTCATCCATCTATCCATCCGATCTCTTTTACTGGTTTATAATTTTATTTTTATGAAATATTTATACAGTTATGGTTACAGGAGTTTGCCATATTGCATCATGTCAATTTTTCAGGTGGGAGTTAGCGTCCTCCTTAATGTGCTAGTTAGTATTCTGTTTCGTGCACCCTGCACAGTTGACTGTGCATTCTAATTAGCATACGTTTCCTGTTCGGGTTTGGGACTGTGCAGAAAGCTTGCAGGAGCCCATAAAATACCAAATATAAGAAAAGTAAACACGTGTTTTTTAAACATGTTTTTCGGCACGTGACGCATCGCATGGATATCATCCTGCGGGAGGCGCAGGTGGGGACATGAGTGCAGCACATCCAGCGCAGAAGGGGGCGATGTTGAAGCCACTGATCCCCTGGGCAACAGGAAGGAAGACACTCCCCTCTAGGGATCGTCTACTATGGTAACTGCTGCCGGACCATAGTACAAGTCCTCGCCCCATGTGGAGGTTTCCGTCTTCTCACTCATGGCCGTGGTGACATTTTGCCTCGGCTCATCCACTCCTGTCTTGTCACCCTTTTTGTCCACTTTTTAAAAGACATTTCATACTTATATTCATAGGTGGTTCAGTTTTTCCCAGCCGTCTTTCACTCCCACAAGGCAACTCTGTGTTTATTGGACCGTAGTTTTAATTATTTAGGGCTCTGTATGCACAGTTTTGCCGCGTGTCAGCTGAGATTGATGGGGAATTGACCTACAGCCCAGGCAGACTCGGTGTGGCTCTCTCTGCTCTTGGGGGTTCTTTGGGTAAAAGTGAAGAACATGTCTGTGACTGACAGACAGCAGAAAGCAAACATTCCTGCGAATTAGTTTGATACCACTGTTTCTACCCCATGTTCTGGGGAGGTGCGAATCTGCATCGCCATACAGCTGGGAGTCTTATCCAGTAGAAAAGAAAAGAAAAACACATAAAACAGATTGGATCTTTAATGGGAGATCCTAATCCAACTGACGACTAACGGAACCAGTTAAAGACACTGGGAACACAAGTAATGACAGTATTTAAGGGATACTGCCACGCCTGCAGAGGGGAAAAATACTGATACAAGTCCTATTTACACATTTTAAATATACAATGAGTCAACCATGAATACGAAAAGACATCTATATATCAGGCCTGTAGGCACAATCATGAGCTACAAAGCAGAAATAAATAATCTGCCTTTTCCCCTCACTGACTCTTTACCTTTCAGACATTCATTGAGGGATTGTTGCTTCCTGGTTGTTCATTTATCTAAGATGCAATCTGAGCAGGGCAGCCATCGCTTTTGAAATGAAAATGGCAAACATAGAAGCCATCACTGCCTGCTGTTGTTAGAATAAAATCAGTGCCTGCCTTTGTCTCTGGGGTCCATCTGGATACTTAGTGATACCTATTGATGGAGAATGCAGCTCTTTTCTCTGATGTGCATGTCAGTTTAACCCTTGTGCAAGGTTATTTTGAATCTTGGATGAATTTTTTTCTATCCAAAGGGCTCAACTGAATTATACAGCTGGATATTTTACTGGAGCCTTTCTAGCTTATTTATGCCTGTTCAGAGGTATAGCAGCAAACCCTCTAGGGATCCAGTGTGCTGTATCGGAAATCTTGTAAACGATGTAATGTAAGTCATGTAATGTAACTAATGCTGCTGTGTGTTGTAATGAGGGACGGGGCCGGTTGTGGCAATGAGGGTGGGGCCAGGGGGGCAGAAGTAATGAGGGAGGGGCCAGGGGGGCAGAAGTAATGAGGGAGGGGCCAGGGGGGCAGAAGTAATGAGGAAGAGGTTAGGAGGCCTATAGTAATGAGGGAGGGGCCAGGCAGCCTGTGGTAATGAGGGAGGGACCAGAGCCCTGTGGTAATGAGAGAGGGACTAGAACCCTGTGGTAATGAGGGAGGGACTAGGCAGCCCTGGTAATAAGGGTGGGGCCAGGCGGTCAGTGGTAATGAGGAAGGGGCCAGGGGGGCAGTAGTAATGAGGGAGGGGCCAGGCAGCCTGTGATAATGAGGGAGGGACCAGTTAACCTGTGGTAATGAGTGAAAGTCCAGGCAGCCAGTGGTAATGAAGGAGGGGCCAGGCTGCCCATGGTAATGTGGGAGGGGCCAGGTATCCAGTGCTAATGAGGGAGGGACCAGGCTGCCCATGGTAATGTGGGAGGGGCCAGGCAGCCCATAATAATGAGGGAGGTAGACAGGCAGCCTGTTTGCACAGGGAAGGGTCTCATATGTATATCTGTGTGTCCCATCAAGCCTCCACCTTCACATTCTGTTTCTTGCTCTTCTTGAGGAATGATGGGGTCCTGAACTTCTTCTTCTTCTTGCAGGGCGAGGCTTCTGCAGCAGGCGGCTTGGTGGGCGACTTGGATGGGGGCTCAGCAGGGGATGCTGAGGGGGAGGCTGGAATAGGTTCCTCCATGGACAGCGCCTTCATCCCACTTTCCAGAGGGTGGTCCTCCTCCTGTTGGTTCTGGTTCTCCTGGTTTCCATTTTGTGCCACGACCAGCAACTCATCTGGATTGGGGGGGGGGTGGCGGCATATCAGTATCGGGACAAACAGCTAGATCGTGTCATACATGCTCACTTTGGCCTGTGAGTCCGGTGTGTCGTCTAGCATATGCGTGACTGCCAGTATGTTCCCCTGTGTGTCTGACGGGGTGCCATCTGCATCAGCACCTGGTGGGGGATTGGAGGTGTCCATCTTCGGTGAGGCTGTGGGTGTGGGGGAGGCGGCCTGCATGTCTGCCAGCTGTGCCCCAGCTGCCAGAGGAAGACGTAGAGAGTGTGGAGCGAGAGGTAGACAGCAGAGCAGGGTGACATGACAGGTGGCAGAACGCGTGGGCGGGTACCTCCATTCAGGCCGACGCGCTGCTTCCGCTGTACCTCCAGGCGGTACTCTTCCAGCTCCTCATCTGTAAGCTGGCTGAAGGGGTTGGGGGGCTCAGGTTCTGGGGCCGGCGGAGGCTCAGCAGTACTGCTATCTGGGCCAGAGGGAGCCCCGGTTTGGGTCAGGTTAGGCTCTGAGGCCTAAGGTGAGGAGGAAGGGCAGGAGGGTGAAACGCATGTAAACACAAGTGACACGGTATGAACCTGGAACCCTGGCTGTCTTGCAGTAGGGTGTGGATCTCCATGTGCGGCCCTGCTCAGTCATACCTGCTTAAGATCCGTGTCGGACAGCATGCTGGCCAGGACATGGGATTGAGGCCCTGCCCACTTCACCTCCTGCCGGTTCTGCTCACGGATCTGGCAGCGGGACAAAAGGCTGGCATGTGCCACATGGTTCTATAGACACCCTAAGACAGGGGTGGGCAATCTCATCCGCAAAGGGCCGGTGTGTATGTGGGTTTTCGCTGCAACTCCCTAATTATATTACTAATTAGAGGAGTGATTGGCTGAGGAGTCCTCACACCTGGGTTTGAACAGCTGACCTACAGGTTATCCCAAAAACCTGCATACACACCGGCCCTTTGCGGATAAGATTGCCCACCCCTGCCCTAAGAGGTTGTGACCTTTTTTTTTTGTTTAGCTTCCTCACATGCCCCCCCCCCCCTTGCTCAGGATAGACCATCTTGTGTCAGAGGCTGTGGTGTAAAACCCACCTTTCTGCGTGTTTCTAGCACCTCCTGGGGGTTGGTGAAAAGTGGCACAAACTGGTTGGGATTTTCCATCTTGATGGCCAAGCCACTTCCCTGTTTCACCTCCTGAGCCTTCAACCACTAAGGATTGAAAGGGGAAGAGAACTCAGAATGTTACAACAATAATAACAGAAAAGTCAGTCACATAAGCCTGCTTATTGGCTTCTACGTTAAGTAATTAAAATTCAAGTAACTATAATTTCAAGACATTCTCCATGGAAAGCTAAAGTTAAGCTTTAAAATAGTTTTCCAATGTAAAACTTATATCAGCTTTTATCCAGTATAGACAAGATATGCATAAAGAAACAGGAAGTGGTTAGGAGAGCGCTTGATTGACTGCTTCTGTGCAATACTGTGACATTTCAAAAAATGTCCAGCAGAGGGCAGTGGAGGCACTGCAGTAATCAGCATGGGACTGTGAATTACCCCTGCATTGCAGAGAACTGGAGACAGTTAGAGAGTTAGAAACAGGAGGGGAGAGAGCAGCTGGCGACTTTCAGCAGGAAAGTTAACCCAGCTTCCAAAGTGACTTCGCAATAGTGACAGTTGCGTGAGACTGTGGATGGATCCTCAGTGTTTACCGTTCACTCCCAGTCTTTCTGCACGCGCCATATGTTTTATATGCTGATTGCATACCAGGCACATTTTTACGTGTGAGATCCACGTCGTACTTTTATCCATTCCCACCATCTGCTGACAGCACACGCATGCATGAAATGCAGAGCAAGGCCCTTCTACGTCTCTGTATAACAGAACAGTCCCTGCATGGGCTCCCTTGCCCTCACCGTGCAGCGCTGCCACCCTGGGCTCTCCTGAGTCTGGTCCACCCTGCAGTAGCTGTTGGGCGTGTTGAGCCACTTGGCCCGCTCCTGCCGCCGCCTTTGGGCGTGTGGGGGTGGGCGCAGGTGGCGGCGGCCCCCGGCCCACTCGAGGCTGAGTGCAGTCATGGCGCTGGCAGCCACCTCCACCTCCCGCCGCGCCTGTGCTCGGTCCCGCAGCACTGGGAAGTGGTACGGGTAGCCCGTCCTGTAGCCCTGGCAGGAGCAGAGAGAACCAGGCGGGGTTGTCACACTGCCGCCCCCCCCCCCCCGGCACCCACTCAGCTCCTAACAATTTACCTGCTGTTTCAGTCGCAAATCACCTGCTAACTCGCATGTTACCTAAACTCTCAGGCCTCCAGCCCTTGAGACTGATGCAGAGTTATGATCACGTCTCTTTGAATATAAATGCCTAATTTAGTATGCCTTTTGTGCACTGTGTTCGTCTGTTACTGCTATTATTTGTTTTCTTGTTCGGCTAAAGCCTAATGACCAAGGCATTTTGTGGTTTCTCTGTCACAGGGAGTTAATCCGCTCACTTGAATAGACACCCTGTAAGATACTTTGTATACACTACAGAGCACATTAAACGGGACGGAAAAGGTTGCTGTTTAGTTCTGGCCTCACCAGGTTGTCAAGCATCCTCATTAGTGCCTCAAACTCGTGCTCCCCACGCCGGCTTTTGTGCATTGGGCCGAAAGTGGACCCCGCCCAGCCTACAGTGCCAGCCGGGTAGGGCCTCTGGGTGGCCCGGTCTAACAGGATCAGGTTCTTCTCTCCTCCAGCGCTGCACATGGCTGACACCTGCAGGCAGAAAGGGGCACTGCAGCCTGATGGCATCCTGATGAATGAACTTTGCCTCCCCATAGCAAGAAGGCACGTTCAAACCATCAGCATCAGTGGGACGTTAGGAGTGTGGATGCTATTGAAGTATCTCACCTGTATCTGACAGGCTGCCTGCACATGATAGATGATGTAGAAAGCCTCCTCCACTGATTCTCCAAGAGCCATTATACCGTGGTTCCTTAGGACCAGAACCTGAGTACGAGGACCATTGTAGCATTCGTAAAGCAGCGTTCCAGCGGCACATGGTGCATCACATGGTGTTTCTGGGTATAACCTTGCAGGTGGGGCCCAGGTTCCTCTGCAGCTCCAGCCTCTCGCCGGCCTCCTCCAGGCAGCCGCCGTAGCTGTAGTAGGCTGCCCCACCCACCAGGAGGGCCTCGTGGGAGAGCGGTAGCAGGCCGCATTTCATGGCCGACACCTTTTGGGCACACAGACAGGGCAGAGCTCAGTGCTGTCGAGTCACCTGCTAGACATTCCAACGTCACTCACAGTTCAGTGGGGCACAAGGGAGGATCCACTGACACCAGGTCCAGGAGAAAGCGAGTGAGCTCTGAGACACGACATGGCAGACCCCCAGAGCGGGCGACCCTGAGCTACGCCCTTGGTCTCCATGGATACGCAGAGATTGTCGGCCATTATTGAAGCAATACGCCAGCAGGTGGCACTGTGATTAAGAAATTGTACATGCTTGCAGGATTAAAAAAAAAATTAGTTCTGCATACATATGTTTCCAGTATTAATTTGAGGCAATTAAGGCTGATTAAAGGTAGAAGGTATTTAAGTGGCATACACGTAGCATTCGTGCTGTTCCACTGCACATTTACACAAGCAGTGTACCCACCGCTGCTGTGGCAGGTGTCTGAAGGTGAAGCAGGCAGCGCACGTCAGGCCGGGCAGAGTGGATGGCAGCATGCAGGTCAAAGACGCCAAGGTCCACCCCCAGCGCGGTGCTGCCCTGCTCAACCACCTCCCCCAGGACGTTCACCTTTACCTGGGGACACACGCATCATCTTTCAGAGCCTGCGGGGGGATGGGGGGTTTCCGTGTTTGTGTCCGAAGGAACAATAAAGATGGCAGAGTGCTGTGTTTCGAAACAGTAAGTGCGCCAGCTCTGTTTGTTGTGAATGAAACTGCGACGGTATCAAAATCACCAACTTTGTTCAAAGGAGAGTGGGTGGAAAGTTCTCCCAAAGACAGCGATGTGGATGCGCGCGTGACTCACCAGGCTGCCGGCCGTCGCCTCGCTGTATGACAAGCCGTCTGGAAGCACCAGGAAGTGATCCTGCTCCTTACTCATGCGCAGCTGGAGAGACAGGCAAAGGCGCCTCAATGCGTCGAGAAACTCAAGTCAACGCATACAGGCAGATGTGTAGGGGGCAGGCAGCGATACACGGACTTTAAAGGCCACGCAGACGGGCGAAAGGCCGTGCGGCTGCAGCCGGAGGCACGGAGACACAGAGACACATCCGGGACAGATGCAGTCCGGCTGACAGCCAGTTCTGCGTGGGGACAGGTGGGCTCACCGTGAGGTACGTGCGGCTGAGCCGGGCCCAGCCGTAAAAGTCCAGTAGGCGATACACGCTGGCCAGTTTGCAGCGTTGCAGCCCTTCCCCCTTCGCCATGGAGCCGGGATCCCCGCCTCGCAGGTCATTGATCGGCATCACTGTCATCAAGGCTACAATGACCAGGGGACAGCCAGTGCAGATGGTAGCCGCACGCCATTAGGACCCACAAAGGAACAAGTAAAAATATTAGGTATCATGTTAAGCAAGTAAATAGTTTATCACTGTGCTTACAAGTGAAAACTGAATTTGACTTGATATTGACTAGTCCTTTGCATTGAGTTGATGCAAAACATCGACATGATGAGATTATCATGTGCCAAGTGATGCTAGGACACCACAAAGAGGTCATTTTAGGTCCTCAATGGGTCCTGGTACACGATTTCATTTAGAAGCAGTGGTCTACGCCCCTACAGCAGTAAAGTAGTGATGGGCAAAATGATGTAAAATGATCCAGTATATGGTGCTCTAGATTTGCTTTAGGGCATGCTCTGCTCCCATTTTTGAAAAAAGAGCACCATCTAGTGGGTTAAAAAATACAGCAAATGGTTCATTAAGCAGCATTTTGTCCATCACTACAGCAAAGGCTCTACATGCCATCAAGTGTGTTAATTCACATCTGCTAACATGTAGCATCAGTCGGGGTTTGTATGCATTAATGAGACAACAGGAGACACCTACAACATGGTGAGGTGGGGAGAGCCACAGAGGCACCATAGGAAGACAGGAAGTCAGCAATGCGCTGCAGGGCCCACAGGCTGGAGGAGCTGCTGTCCTTCTTCATCTGATCCTGGATCAGGATATCCAGCTCTTCCCTGAAGGACTGACACAGAGGAAGAGAAAGAATGCTATGATCACACATAGAATGTAATCGAAGACTGCAGTGTGAATATGATTGAAAGCATCTGTAGGACATAGATTATCGGTAAATTATAAGTAAATTCAAGTTACTTTATTGGTAGCTCTAGGTAAATCTGGTTTGTAGTAGATGAATCATCATCCATTTTGACATACAAAATAAGAGCTCAAGGTTCCTTAAAAACTGAAGGTTTAAAAAAGTGATTATTTTGAATGTTATAATATCAGGATTAGATATAATGTTGCCTTTGAATACAAGGTTGGAAGAATAGTAAAACTCACAGGACTCTGCAGGATAGTGGACAGTGATGCCTGGTCTCGTGCCAGAAGGCCATCTGGAAGTGGGAGGTCAACCGCCTGTGTGGCATCACCAGGACTGTGTGGTACAGGTGAAACACTCATCTTAACTCTCTGGAGAAGTGGCCGATAACTGGATAAATGGGGAAAGAGGAAGAAACACAGGCTTACACTATGATACAGTGCTGAAGAGGACAGTGTGTGTGTGTTTGGACAGCCACAGAATTTTCATGTAAGCACTAAACAGCAAACCAGCAGTCATCCACTTTCAAACATCTCCAAATATGGGTCACATACAAAAAAAAAAACCGTTTCTGTGTCTTGATTAAACAGGAGGAGTTTGCTAGCATGTCGGTGCTTCCTTTCATATCATATCGGCATCCTTTCCCCGCACTCCCGACCTCCGCTGCCTAGCAACCGCAGCAGGAGCGTGACAGCAGCATCCTCGGAGAGCCTATGCTTTGAGGCGCGAGGCTGCGGGGCATTTTACCCATCAGATAAAACGCGACGAGGGAATATGCGTTGTTAATCTTGCCCCTCTGGTATTACAGAAGCGATTACATCGCCAAAACGGCCTGCTACCGACACATAAACACGACACTGAACAACAACAACAACCTTGAATAAATTATTATTAAAATTATTTGTATAATTAAAATGACGTAATGTTTACGTGTTGCACGAAAACAGATCGATTATAATCCACCAATTCAAATTAAATTCCGGTGTGGGACGAAAGATAGCATCGATATTGTAAATTGTAAACAGCTATAATCATTCGACATGCACATAAAAACATCACGTCTTATTTATCCAAACGTTGTTCGGCTACACGGTTTGGGACGAGGTGTGAATTTGCAGCATACTGTAACCGTGGACGACATGCAGTACAGATCAGCCTTCTGTGTGCTTTGAGCACATAAACCCCACTTTACTCTCCGTCTCCCACTGCCTTACCTAGGATGCCGAAGGACGGCCATTGCTCGCTAACCTTCACCAAAACAAGGTTCATTTCAGAACTGAAAACAAGCAACAGTTTTTTTCAGATCAATAAGATATAATGGAAAAGACACGTTTTAATGACGCTTAATTTGAGGATACGATATAGGCGCGTTTACAGATATGTCCAGTATAAGCATTCTGTGACATTCATGTTGAATAAGCACGGTGAGCACCATCTGGAAAGAAATGCATGGGTTTGTTTCACTATCAGCATAAGGTGTGGTAGACACACATCCAGGTGACGACCACTACCATAATCCGATCAGATCTTACCTTAGCACATTTTCCACGCCTTAAGACGTTGTAATACATGTGTCATCCAAATGTGATTCAGGTGGCGATAACCAATGAAAGCAATGGAAAACGAGAATACAATAAATCTAAATGCATCCCAAAAAGCAATAACGTGCCCCGTTAATCTCCCCGCTCCAGTCCGTCAAACTGCACCGGACCAGCTCCGCCACGCCTATCGCCTGTTTGACTCTCACGCTTTCCAGTCGCGGTCCCAGCCCTGCATTCCCGTTGGTTGATAGATATTGTAAGCTTCTATGATATATTAAGGAGTCGAGGGATTAAACATTTTATAAATTTGTATTTTTGGTAGCTAAACAATCGAGATTATAAAATGTATATTGAGATTATGGTTGACTATGGTTTTCCTGTTAAAATCACACACATTTCTTTACTCCTTTTTAGCCTGGATCTGATTTAGGACTGGCTTATGTCACTTTTTTCCATCTCCTGATGAGTATTTTGGGAGTAATTAGAGATCAGTTATAGAATAGGTTGATAGTTGTGTTTTCCCAGTGTCCAACACGGTCTCCTATAGGCACAAGGCTCAACTTGACCAGTCCTGGATATCTGCTTACAAAACTAGGTTGTGTTTATGCCGCCTTGGAGTTATTTCGATGCGGAGGTATGAACACACTGCATTAGATGATGGATAAAGTGCTTTGGGGAACGACATGACCTTCACACTAAGGGTGGGTGCTAGCAAAAACATATGTTACACATTGCCACAGTATAACATATACAAGTCATGCTGGCAATATGAACAGTCATTCTCTTGGAACCAGCCCTAAAGAATTACATTGCCCCCACCTGAGGGGTCAGCCGTCCTTGAAGTCCAACACTAAGTCCCGCAGACGCTGCGAAGACCGACTTCGTCACCATGGCCGGCATGTCACAGTCCCCGTGGTTAGTTACCAGGTGCATCCTCAGTCTCGGTCCGGTCAGGCCAGGGGAAGATTCGGTGCCCGACGGTCCTTGTGCAGGACAGCAGCTTTTCGTCATGGGCAGCTGCAGCCAGGAGATCCCCGCCGTTCCCCATCAATGATTGTCTAGATCGGGCAGCTGTCCGTTTTTGTGAGTGGGACAATGCACCCAAACCGGACCCACAGTGTCAAAGCTCTGCTCTCAGCTGCCTGCATTGTTGGCACAAAATTTGCAATAATAAATATTGCAAATTGTGATATTTTTTATCCTATGAGTGCCTGAGTCGGGTTATTTTTTATAACAAAGTAAACTACTGTAAGAAGTTTCCCTATGAGAAGCTACCTGAATATTTTGACTTCAGCTCTCAATTCTGGGATTCTGTGCAACATTTTGACCTAAATAATGATGTTGCACAGAATAGTGATGTTATAGGTGTCTAGTAAAATCTATGCTCGTACTATTTCTGTATTGGAGTAACAAAATACCGCATGCATCACTGCCATAAATTTCCCAGCTCTATAAAATAGCGCAATCTATCTTCCATCCATTTTCTGAAACCACTATTCAGGGTCACAGGGGGTCCAGAGCATACAAGTACAAGGCGGGGAAGAACCCAGAATGGGCCACCAACCTATTGCAGGACACACTCTTCTCTCACATGGGCAATTTGGTAACTCCAATTAACCTCAGCATGTTTTTGGGCTGTGGGGGGAAACCAGAGTACCTGGAGGAAACCGCATGATGACACAGGGAGAACATGCGAACTTCACACATATGGAGCCGTGGCAGAGACTTGAACCCAGATCCTAGAGGCGTGAGTATGAACCACTGCACTACCATGCCACATAATTGGTCTCAAGAATTCATAATAATTTCTGGATGATTGTTTTGACATTAGCGCTCTCTGGTATCCAAAAAGCCTAGAGGAAAACAAGCAAGCTGGTTGCACTTTCTGTTCAGGTATCGTCAGCATATGAACTTTGCTATGAGGGCTTGGCTCTCTGAGGGTCATTTGAGCTTCACATATGGCTTGTTTTGCATGAGAAACAAGCCAAATCCACTTCTGCTGGAAGTAGTCAAGTGTGAAAACCTTAAATCACTCCATCAGCCAATCGCTTTGGGGGCGACCAGAGGTGATTCATTACACTCAGCTCAGCCACCGGCAGTCCGTACCAGACCAGTGCACCGTGAAGTTTCACCGCTTGCCTCTGTGTAACTCCTCCGGCACACTGAAGTGGCAGAATAACTCTTTGTGGTCTCTGCACTCTGGTCAGGAAGTGTACATGCCTCGGGCCACATAGCAAAATATTCCATCGACTCCCTCGATTTAGACCAGCACTGCATCATTCACCCGCTCCATTTGCAGCCACCATGCTGTGATTCCATTCAGGGTATCTGATTGCCCGTCTGAAATTGGTTACCACGCTTCTGCCCCGAGGACCCACCTGGAACAACACGGCCCCAGCCCCACATTGCTGCCATCTGTGTTGAGGATGAAGGGCAGCGCTGGGTCAGGGTTTCGCCAGTACTGGGGCCTCCATCAGTGCAGACCTCAGGCGGTTAAAGGCGGCGGCTTGGTCTCCAGACCATGTGAAGAGCTGCTTATCTTTGGTGAGTCAGTGGAGCAGCTTGGGGATGTTGGCAAAGTCCCATACAAATCGGCAGAGGTACAAAGTGGGATAGAGGAATCTGCGATGCTGAGTGACACTTTGCAGGGTCAGCCAGTTTTTTACCACAGCAGTCGTTCCTGGGTCTGCCGTCACACCCTCACCGCTTACTAAGAGACTTAGGGACTCTCTTGCCGCTGGAGGAGCACTTCTATCGGTCGAAGTGTAGGTCTGCAGCAGGTCATCCAGGTAGACAATGCACTGGTTCTATGGGACAAGGGCTAGTAATCACCACATCAACCTCTTGAAGGTGTCACAACATTGATGTATGAGAGCATAAGCCTTATAATAGAAGTATTGTGTGTTTGGGATTCAGTTTATTAATTATCTGCAGGAAAGGGAGAATATTGTGGCTGTGGCAGAGGCATGAGGAGCACTGAGCACTGGTCATACTGGGGAGGGGTGGCGACTGGATAAACCCTGATGGATGGGCAAACCCCAGTCTATAGGGGGTGTGCAGATTTTATGCTGTCAGTTGCTAAGATATTGGACTAAATTCATATGATGATCCAAGTGTTAAAAATACTCCCAGATAATTTTTATTAACACTTACAAAGTGTGTCACCTTTTCCCACATGATTTTTACCTTTAGTCACTGGGTCATTGTTTGTATACCTAGCATACAAGGTAAACATCTACAGAACCATCAAATGTAAATTGCTAATAAAAGGTTTCGGTCTCAGAAGAAGGTTAATTTAAACAAATTAAGACATGTGCGCTCTGCAACTAAACAAACCGGGATGTTATGGGTTAGTAATTACATAATTTCATTGTCTTAATTTGTTACCAGTGTACTTTTTGGCCTTAATTAAGTGTGCCTACTTACAAAATATTTTAGGTCTCAATATTACACTTGTCTTGTTTTCAGAAAGTTACGAACAGACCCCGCGAATTTAACTTTTGTAAGAAGATAAACTCCAAGGAAAAAAAAAACTTATCAGGGCATCCAATTTGATTCTAGAAATCAACAGATATTTCACCAAACAAAATAAGCTGCTTACCCACATACTTTACCGAACCCAAGACCTTAATTGACACATGACACCTTCCTCATATGTTAGTTACCCAGAGAGATATGAGTATGATGGGAAGCATGTGAATCCTCCACTAAAAATCGTTAGAAAGTTTAAAACCGCCTTTCTCACAATTATACAGTGCTGATCATGACTGATTAGGATTCTTCGGTTAACATTGCTTTCAATATTTATTTTTGCATCTGTACACAATAAAGCTGAGAATTCATTTGGAAAGTCCACGTTCCTCAGCGGTTTGTGTCTCCTCATCATGTGCTCTGCAAAGAAACAACAAACGGTGATTGTTTTCCTTGTGAAAGGCTGTGGTGTCAGTCAATCCTGTCTCCCATCTCTTTGTCTGCTAGCATCATTCATGCATCTAACCACTTGACACACTTAGCATTGACTATGGGCACCAGGGACAAAAAGGTGAAACTTAAAATAGAAAAAGGTAAAACGTTATTAAAAATAATAAATAAAATTAAAAAGGTAACATTTTATTGAAAAAAATCAGTTATTTGTTTGACTGTAGTTCAATAATGTATCCTAATACAGTCCTTGAAAAGTAAATTGCACACAGACAGTATTACTTGACACATCGAAGAACTTTTTTTTCCAGTGCTGCAATGACGCGACAACCCCACTAGATGTCAGGAATATTCAGCCAAAGGTCCAAGGTGAGCCTTCAACAGCTGCTTTGCCGTCATCTGTTTTTCGCGCAACACAGTCTGAGACAAAGGCATACTTGGTTTAATAAAGGGTCCAGCCTTCAGGGTTCCTCAGCTGTGTTTCATCTTAAATCCAATGTTTAATATCTAGCCAGTAAGACCGTGTGCTTCTGTGCAGTTTTTGTTGCAGCTTCTGAGCACTCTTATTTTGAAGACTTTCATGATTGTAGGTATATGGCTTTATGTAAATGCAGTGTTTACCCACTTAATTGAGCAATCCCACTGAGATGTAAAGAGCACAACTACTTGAAGAAAACGATTAGAATGTTGTATCTTATTCCAGTTAAGCTCTTAAGCAATTAGACATGATTAAGCCATTGATTGAAATCCTGGCCATAATTTAAACAGTCTCTTTGCCTCTGAAAGCCTTGTAGATTCCATTCCTCTTCTGGTGCTCTGTTTGAGTGGTTTGCATCTGCTCTCCAGTTTTCATGTTTACTGTTGAATCCAGGGCTGCCTTATAAGGTATCATTTAATTAGGGAGCACAAAGGAGTGGAAAAAATCAAAAGAAATACCTCAGTTGCAATTGGTGAAATCGCTATTATTTTGCACTAGTTTTAATATTTCAATATTCAATATTTCTTGTGAAACCGATGTGAGCTAATTAGTTAGCAGCCAGATACCCTGTGCTATTGAAATGTGAAATATAATTCAATTGACTAAATTTGTTTTCTACTGCTCTGTGGAGATGTGTATGTGTGTGTGTGTGTGTGTGTGTGTGTGTGTGTGTGTGCTTGGGGTGGTGGGGGGGGGGGTGCTCAGCAGAATCTTGCCTATGGCACCAGAACACCCACCTGAACTAACACTGCTTGGATCTATTTTGTCTTCTTACATTGGTGTATATGTTGACGCTTCCATGTCCCATTCTCGAAAGTGTGGGGAAGCAGTAAAAAAGGCCAATAGGATGTTGGGTTATATCTCCAGGTGCGTGGAGTTTAAGTCAAGGGAG
>JABFEA020000119.1:8094895-8110077 GCA_019775915.2 Cyphomyrus plagiostoma | reverse complement strand
CAGAGTTGTCAAAATCTTATCTAGCTCTGATTTAAAGGAACCCGCTACACTAGCAGGAAGACTATTACATACTCTAATTACATGCTGTGTAAAGAAGTGTTTCCTCAAGTTTGTTTTAAAATGCTCTCCCGCTAATTTACACTTATGACCACGAGTTCTAATATTCTAGGCTTTTGATGGTAGCCAAGTTCATTTTACATGAGGATCCTTTATAGCAGTTTCTCAGCTGAAGGCTTCTGTGCCTCCATAGAAGGGGCAACCATGCTGTCACCTCCATGGCTTATGTCAGGGCAGCAGGTCTCTCCTCCATGCTGAGATGAGTCATTCCTCATCACAAATTCATTGGCTAACCCTGGAAACTACAGTGAATTGCTCCTGTTGAACAGAAGATGTGGAAGGAAAAAAATAATAAATGCATGATTGTAAGACGCATTATGTTGCAAAAGAAATATAATTATTAATTGGGTGTTAAATGATTATAATGGTTATGATCATTTACTTATTCTACTGAGAAATGCTGTGAAATGGTCTAATACGTCTTTAATTCTTCCTGTGATTGCTTTTCAAATTGTCATTGTTCACTTTAATCTGTGCTTTACTTATACGCTGAATCTTTTTAAAAACCAAGTAAAAGTGTGTACCCAGTGTCTTTACAACAGAGATGTGACACGAGGCTGAATAGGAACCGTCACACCATTTATTATCTGTTAGACGTGTACCGAGCAGCAATTAGCCAGCAGCATTGAGATGCAGAGCACAGACACACCGGAAATGCCACGTTCTTGCTTTTTCACAGGTTGCTTTGCCGTTTCGACTGACAAGACAGCTGAGCACAACCAAATTGCCACAAGTTTAAAAACATACAACACAAAGCAAAAAACACAGCAAAATGAAAATAACTTCAAACGAATATTGCCACTGAATTCCTGCTGAAACATAATCAGTACACAAGGAACCTCACTAATACTACAGAGAGTAATCATATAGCACTAAACCGTAATTCTCACACTACTGGATTGTTTACTACTGCATGCTGTGATACAATCTAATGCCTGTGTGG
This sequence comes from Cyphomyrus plagiostoma, assembly GCA_019775915.2. Taxonomy (NCBI): domain Eukaryota; kingdom Metazoa; phylum Chordata; class Actinopteri; order Osteoglossiformes; family Mormyridae; genus Cyphomyrus; species Cyphomyrus plagiostoma. Next base: position 8,109,017 of record JABFEA020000119.1, on the reverse strand, counting down.
AAAGCAGTTATAATCAATAACTTCTGAAATCAAAAGACAATGGAACAGTTTTGCTATCTGATCGACAATATTAACCTTTCAGATAGACATCACGATGCCTTGCAAAGAATACATGCACGAGTTCCTGGATCTCTCTATAAATTCTTTCCTTTGTTTGACTGGAACAGTAGGTTAACTGGCCAGTAACCCACTGGATATGCATTTATGGTGACTTTTTCTTCCAAATGTATGGGCAGCACCATATGTGAGCAGCGCACTTAATGGTTTTCTTTGGAGATGATTTCAATCATAGTAGGACTTGCTGTTTGCCAGCTCCAGTTAACGTGTGCTGCTTCGCCTTCCATGTCATGTGACCTCTTATTTGTTCCATCCTTTTTTTCACCCTCATCTGCACATCACGCTGATTTTGGACACAGCATCCCCACTACCTCAAACTTCCTCTGCTCCATTTCCAGACGAACGCAGTCTGTCTGGCTACCGTCTGTATGCACTCTGTTCCTTGACCCAAGGATGAAGGTGTGGGTGTTGACTGCTGTCTCCTGGTGGGCGCACGCCCTTCCGTTTCCTCTGACGCCGAGCCACTCTTGCCAGCGGCCACACAACCCAGCCTGCCAGGCAGCCTGGAAACCTCTCTTGAAGTTCTCGTTGAAGTAGCCGTAGATGATGGGGTTGACGCCGGAGTTGGAAAAGGCCAGCCAGTGAGCAAAGGGAAAGATGTACCCTGTCAGGAGATCTAGCTGGTCTCCTTCTGGCCTTGCATAGTCTATCAGAAGCATAAGGGTCCAGAGTGGCAACCAGGACAGCATGAAGAGCAAAGCTACCATTATCAGCATCTTTATAGCCTTGATCTTCTTGGGAGATATGCCTGCTCTCCCCTGTGAGCCATTATGGGGCAGCCTTTCGGGGATTCTGGCAGCTGACAGTCCTCCGGTGGTGTACAGCTTGGCTCCGATACGACAGTACATCAGGGTGATGAGGACGAGGGGTAAGACATATATGTGAGCAAACAGGACTGTAGTGTAGACCTTCCTCATCTCCGGCTCAGGCCAGCTCTCGTAGCAGTAATAGAGAGGGTAGGTCTTGTTGATGTCCTCGCTGTCTACCATGTAGTGACCTTCCTCCCGTTTGACCTGCAGCATGGCAGCCGAGGGGCACATGATCAGCAGCGCCAGGATCCAGATCAGCGCTGTGGTCATCCTCGCTACCTGCGGCGTTAGCTTCGGCTTGAACGGGCAAACGATGCAGCGATACCTGAGAACAACAAGGACTGTGATGGTGGAGCTACACAGACAGGTGAACACACCTCCACATGAGTACGTTTTCTGGTAATTGCCACCTTTCTGTGTGATATAACCCCCCCCCCCCCCACTTGATTAGGTTTGAATAGCAAAACAAGAGGGGCACACTTATTGCGGGAAGGCATGTGCCTTCCTACGTACCTCTCTCAAAATCTGATTGTACCCCTTTCTTTCCTACTACAATTGCTACTTATCTTTCCTCCAAGGGCATAGATTTGGATATGGACAGTAGGGATATGTCCCTACCCAATACTGTGGAGGTACTGTATGTTTAGGGACGTGTGGATTTCGGGGCTGATTTGGTCCCTGCAAATGCTGAAACCAAACCTACCCCCTCGCTTCCGTCCCTGTCCTGTTTCCTATGCTTCCATTAATCTCACCTTTTCCCGCCCGACGGACCCATACCTGTCCACAGCAATGGCCACCAGAGTGAAAACGGAGGCGGACACAGACGTCCCCTGAACCAGGCCACTCAGCTTGCACACTGCGTTGGAGAAAGGCCAGCCTGTTGGCAGAAACCCGGTCTGGTTATTATTGCAGTGAAGGTCAGTCACTTAACTGACAAGCCCTCATTTCGGTGCTTTAAAATGCCCGGTTATTCATCTGCACTCACTGGCTAAAATTTATCTGGTGATAATGAAAACAACAACTTTGTACAAGTGTTCGGTAATTTCCTGGCGGTGTCGACGAAAGATGTAATTCACCTGAATGTGATGAATCGCTACACCTGTCGAGAAAATGCCCCTAAGATCCCAGGTCAATTTCAACAGTGCACTCATCATTCTTATTTGTCTGTCTCAGAATTTTCAGTTTCAGAGAAACAAGAAACCAACATTTTGTGTTAACAGGGTGGTGCCTCGCCATTATTGGGGTCGACTGGCACCCTAGACAAAACACCCCCCCCCCCAACACCCCAAAGCAGCCAAAATCAACTTTTGTTAATTCATGTGTATTAAAAACATTTCTGGCTGCTACAGCCAGCTTAAATTTGTTTCACAAGGAGCGAAATATTAAAAATAGTGTAAAATAACATTAATATCTTAGAATGCAACCAAAAATATTTCTTCAGATTTTTTTCACTTGCTTCTTTGTGCCCCCTAATCAAATGGCACCCTAGGCGATCGCCTATGTCAGCTAATGGGCAGGCAGGCCCCGGTGATTATGTCTTATCTGCATAAACAAATATAATCAAGCAGGTGGCTGTTTGCAGTACAGAAAATTAGAAGGCAGTGTAATTAGGGCTGTCATGCCTCAGACATCTTAAGATTCTCAATGGGAAATAAATCATCCTTTAAGGAAACTCATTCATAATGCAGCACATTCTGCAAGGATGAATCTTTCATATGAGTAACTATTCACACAGAGCTTCCAGAACTTAAGCGAACCAGTACACGGTTATGAAAGGAACAGAATAGCAGGCAGGCCCTGTAGGACTGTTTCAGAATCCCATAGAACCTTGCTAACTCCATTTCACCCCCAAAGGATATGATTCAATTACTTACGCTTCCCATTGTTGTGTGGCTGTTGGCAGAGGTTTGGCTGGTTTGGTTTGATACAAAATGGTGGCACAGTGATAGTGGTTTGAGTCTGCCCTGACTCCATCCATATGGAGTTTGAATCGTTGTGGGGTTTTCTCCGGTTTCCCCCCACAGTCCAAAAACACGCTGAGGTTAATTTGAGTTACCAAATTGCGTGTGTGGGTGTGTGCCTAGTGATGGGTGGTTCCCTGCCATGCTCCTTTAGCCTCCAGGATAGGCTTCGGACCCCCGGGACCCTGCATAGCAGGTACAGAAGATGGATGGATGCAGGTGTTTCTGGGATGATTTCATAGACTTCAGGCATCCAGTGATATTTGTTGACCGACTCGATGAGTAGCACTGAAAAAGAACTCCATATTTTTAAAAGTAATTGAATGGTCATTTTTTTTTTGTTTATATTATCTATTGAATTTTGCTGTACAGCTGGTGCTTGGTACAGCCTATGCAATTACCCAGGAATATTGGTAAATCAATGGGCAGAGTCGTTTGATGTAAACATCACTGGTGTCTCCGTACACACACTCCGTGTGTGTGTGTGTGTGTGTGTGTGTGTGTGTGACTTTTGAGTCACATCACCTTTGTAGATGTTTTGGGGATTTACCTTCTGGTGATGCCAAATTAAAGCAATTGGATATTTATCCAGTCAAATGTTTTAGACAAAGACTTTCTAGAGGGTTTTTTCCAATATGCATAAACAGAATAATTTAATGAATAGCAGTTCTAGTAATACAGCGGAGCTTCTTAATTACCATGGAGAGCCTGAATGCAAACTGCACATTGTGGCCATTTGCAGTTTAAATCCATTCCAAAAGTATAGACTGTAAAAAAACATCCGTATGGTAACGCTGTCACCCAATCATGGAGCACAGGCAGTACAGTGATGGGAGAAATGTATACAGGGTGCCATTTATAAAAAAAAAATCCTCACTGCTGTAGCATTTTTGTGGATTAATAGATATCAAGTCACAGTTTGGGGTGGGCTGATGGGGGGTGTTATGTTATGTCCTTGTGTTAATGCTTGTTCATGTTCTTCTGTTGTCTTTCAATAAAAATTCTGCTGTATGCTTGTAAATTGTATTTATAAGTATCAGATATAACAAGCAGGTAAAGTTGTGGATCAAAGAAAGTTTGTATTTAGTCTTCCGTGGGATATAAATGCAGCCTTTTATATAAAATGAAAGCAGCACACAGTGTAAACAGGGTACCAGAAAGGTGCATGCGCCATCCTGACAGGGAAATGCTGCATAAGAGCATCTCTTGACCCTTTTTCCAGCAAGCTTTTGAAGTGACATCATCTCAGACATCCTAATTAAAGAATAGACTTCAGGGCCTCCAGTGACAGGAAAAAAACAATCTATTCAATTAGGTGAGGCAATTGGAAATAAAAATAATGAAAATAAGAAAATTAATGAATGAATCACTGAATTTTCATTTTAATTTTGATAACCAGTTATTCACTTAAGGGTGATGACTATTGAAATATGCATTTAAAACTAGAACATTAACTACATTTCACGGAGACAAACTCATTTACATTCTGCAGCCAGAAAAACCTAATTATAGCTGCAGTGGCCCAAATAGGCAAACATTACAACGCAATAATACAGAAGTAAATTTGTATTATTATTGCAGTAACTATTAAAGTTTAGCTTTTGATACAGAGCCCTCCACAATTATTGGCACCCCTTGTAAAGATTTATAAAAAGGGTTAGAATAAGATGTATAATTTACAGGGGAATCAACACAAAACTGATTAGCTGACTGCAGAATCAAGCTTCTGCCATGGCCATCTCAGTCCCCTGGCTTGAACCCCACTGAAAACCTGTAGGCTGAGCTGAAGAGGACAGTGTACAGGAGATGGCTTAGGACCCTGGATGATCTGGAGATATTCTGTAAAGAGGAATGAACTCAGATGTCCTGCCTGGTATTCTTCAGTCTTATAAAATGTTTTAGGGGAAGACAGTGTTGTTAAACTGGCAAAGGGAGGTTTTAAAAGTATTAAAAGCAGGGGTGCCAATAATTTAGTTAAAGATAAATTTATTCCAAGAAAAAGAAATTCATTAAGAAATAATTATGTTATTGAAAGGTTGGATTTTTATCAATTTTCACTTCACCAAAAGGTACATATTTTTCAAACCTTTTTTACAAATCTTTTCAAGGGGTGCCAATAATCGTGGAGGGCTCTGCATATGTAGTTCCGCCTCACACATTCAGGGTTTGCCTGTGGAGCACCACTGTGTGTCTGCAGTTGGTATGTCCTCCCACTTCTGTGCGGGTTTCCTGCCACAGACCCAAGGTGTACAGTGAGCTGTACGAGTTCCAGAGCTGGAGATTTCAGGTGCAGAAAGTTCAAATCCAGACCAAGATTTTGTTACAGCCAACCAGTTGAGTTACTCCGTGACTGTGACTCTTTATGCTCAACTGGCTGGTTGAAACAAAATCTTGGTCTGGATTAGTACTCTCTGGACCTGAAATCTCCAGCTCTGCCGAGTTGCCCATGGCATATGCGTATGAACCCTGATATGGACTTTCCCCTGCTTTCTACACCGTGTGCTTCCTAGGAGGTGCAGCCGTGCTCCCTCCAGGACCCAGACTGGTAAATAAAAATTAGTGCTTTCCCCCCTGCTTGCTTGCTTAATTTAAGATTTTTTTTTCCATTGGACCCATCCCTACCAAGTCCATCTTCTACCGCTATATGTCATTGCATCACATCCATTACCTGTGATGAGGTTGTCCACAAGTGTGGTTGGGATGCAGAAGACGCCGACCAACAGGTCACTGATGGCCAGGTTGAAGATGAAGAGGTTGGTGACGGTTCGCATGCAGCGGTTTCTTAGCACTATCAGGCACACCAGCCCATTACCCACCATGCACAGCAAGAAGATAAACAAGTAGGCCATGATGAAACTGGCGGCCACAGTCACTGAGTGCTGGTAGTAAGGATGAGACAGGATGACGCCAGTCATGTTAGAGACGTTGCGGGCGGCCAGGGTAGAGTTTGTGCTGTAGGCAAAGCTGGAATTTCCATAAACAGCATCCACTGCATCCCACCTCCACATCTGGTCCCCTTGTCCCACCATATCTACTCTGTCATCCTCCAACGTCTTCCCCATGAATGTGGCAGTACAGGTCTCCTGTGGACACACAGAACACCGTGAATGAGTTTGTCTTTCGGGCTGATGATTGTGATTTTTGTTTTTACTCAACCCAAATTCTTGTTTGTTGCTGTCAGTGACATTCGTGGTATGATAGTGCATCAAATCACTCCACTGGAATAAAGATTAAATTCTTATGGGTTTTCTTAAAGACCTACTACCTCCAGATGACTTTAATTTAATAAAAGCATTATTTAAAGTACATGCTGTTACCTGTAATAAGTGATATTTCAATTCTCACAAATTCATTATAAATTCGAACATACAGTGGTACCTCAGTTCTCGAACTCATTAGAACTCAAATTTCTTAAAAGTTGAACCAACCAGGTCGAAAAAAATTACCTAGAGCTCGATTTGAATCTCAGAAGTCAAACCTTGAGCACTGACCTAAGATAACTTGTACGTATGGGAAAATGAGGTACGTAGCACTTCTATCAGCTGGAACAAAGGGTAAAGCTTCAGTCTTAGCCTTGCATGAGATGTGATAGCATCGTGCATGTTTACACTAACTGAATATATATATTTAGACAGTAAAAATACATTTAGACAATGATAGACAGTAACAGTATTTATTCTAATATAATAAAATACATTTAAAAATAGAGATTTCTTATTCATTATTTTAATATTAATAATAAACGATTAATACATTTAATTACAATTATATTCTTGTGCTGAGCGGGACGGAACGGAGACAAAGGTGCAGATGTCAGGGTATCAGGGAATACGGGGTTTAATTACAGGTAAGGCAGGCAAAACGCAGACGGACAATACAATGACAGGACTGGGGAAACAAACTGAAACGCGGACTTAATACAGAGGACTAATGACAACAACCGGAAACAACTGATCACACGGGGATTCCACACGGGGTTAACGAGGGGGCGTGGCATACTTAAGGAGTGAACGATCGGTGCAGGACACATTGTTTAGATGCATTCATTTTCTTACTTTACAAATTACTGTTTTGATAAATGTTCTTAGATGTGTTTAGTACAGTATATGTTCTTCTTGTTTTATCCGGTTCATTTTGTGTTTAAATGCTAAAAAAACATATTTAGGTGTAATTTTTGGGGCCGGGAACCAATTAATTGTTTTTCCATTATTTCTTATGGAGAAAATTCGATCAGAACTCGAACGTTTTAGGATTTGATCTGGAGTTCTGAACAGATTAAGTTCGCGTTCTCAGGTACCACTGTATATGAATTACACCACGACCATGAAATCTTGTTTTTCATTTTTCCTTGCTATTTGTTATTAATCTATTATCAGCAATGGTTTGACCACATGCTTTAAATGTTTTGCATTTGCTTTGTCCCCATTTATGCAGCTGGTTATTGTTTACATTGACAATTCCAGTTAATTACCTTGCTCGAGAGTAGCGGGGCCCCTGGGGCCTAATTTTTATGGCCCCATTTACACGTCCTTCACTTCTCTGACACCAGTAAGCCAATCATTGACTATCCCAGTTATTATTGTGTTGTCTTCTGTGAATAAATTCATGATGAAAAATAGCCCATTTGATAATTGTGAAGATAACATAATGCAACCTTTTATTTAAATGCTGTTATTTCGCAATTGTGTTTGTACAATTTACATAACAAAACCATTGCCAATTATACAAGCTGACATTTTAAGCTATGTAAAAGACAGTTCCCTTGACTACCTAGGATTATATGGCAATATATTAATTAATAATTGTGCATTGGTTGACATTCTAATTGTATGGAAATTATAATCATTCCAATTCTTTGTGCAAACAAAATATTTTGACCAACGTGATTTCAATTTAGGGAACACATTGTATCAAACACCTTCCAGAATGAGTACATGTTTGTACATGGCTGTAACGCAGCCACGGTCAGAAAATGACTGTGTGCTAATACCATAAACCTCTGGACTGTGTGTCCTGTTCATGACCATGAAAGCACTGGCTGAACGTCTGTTCTAATTCAAAAACATTTTAACTATTGACTATGCCTGACTTCACCACTGCATTCTATTCTTCCTATTCTATTAAAACAGAGTGTGCTATTCTACCACACACTGTCTTTTTCTCCTGGGCACAGTGCTGATTTAATCTATGAAATGATGTACATTTTAAAAATGAATAATTTCAACAGGATAGTGCAGAATACAGGCCCATGTAAGGGTGACTGTCAAGAGAAGCAGAATTTCAGTATTGGCTTCCTGTACCTTTTTTCCCAATCCATGGATTCACACCTGCTAATATGAGGAAGTGGTGACCTCTAAGCAGTGAACACGGAGATGTGCTCTTGGTACATGATAACAATAAAAACATGAGATCAGCTGCTGCCAGAGTCTGCCGTAGGCTTTGGAAACACAGCTGGTGAAATCTATTGCTCCTTGGTTGCTATGCAAGCCTCCTCTGGGAAAACAAACTGAATGATTCCTCATACAATGTCAGCGCAAGCTACAGTACAGTGTGTTTTGGATATCCCTAGACTGAGCAATGAGCAGAGATTATGCACGAACTGACACTGGGAAATATGTTAATCTCTGACTATTACAGAAATGCAATAAGATCAGTACACCTTCTAGCCTCCAGAACCCAACAGGCAAAGAAGAGAAATATATAGTTACAGAGCTCTCTTGTTCTCATTCATTCTGTATTCCGTGGTATTCCACCTATTATGAGTCGCGTGGCTGCTAAAACTGCTGCCATGACTCGGTAATGTTTAGGTAATTTCAACTTTGACATCCCGATTACAGTGAAGCAGAAGGAGTCTTGTGACGATTGCTTTTATGTTATTCCAATTAAGTGCTGTGACTTGCATGATAAAACAGACAGCTGAATATTGTCCATGCTGAATCTCATCTATGGGTGCAGTTCAGCCTATTACATTTACTTAAGTACAAACTGTAATTAGAAAAAATACAAATTCTGTTTGTTCTGCCAAATTCTGTCAATTTTTTTTTTTGATTTTTGCAGCCAATAACCTTTGCTCCATTCAAACCATGAAGATACATTTATTAGTAAGTCATACTCCCTGTTTGAAATCACCATAACCCTGTACTGGATAGACCATTATGGATGACGGATGGATGGATGGATGGATGGATGGATGGATGTGAAAGAATACAAGGAGTTGTATCAATCTCATGAAAGGAAATATGTAAGGTTTGTAATCTGCACTAATGTCTTAATTCATGGCAAACTACAGAGTACAGGAACCCGAAAACTGTGCTATCCACACAATATAAAGTTGGCAAGGATCATGACATTCTATAGGACCTTTGGCTTCAGCTACCCCAAACAAAATTAGTTACCCATAAAAAGTTAGGTTCTGGTTCATTCCTGTATAAAACTAGCAGTGGCCTATATCTGGGAAGGGGGACTTAGCATTGAAAGTTCTTGGAAAAATCTTGGTACCACTTTACATTAGGGGCTGCACAGGGTAGTCGACTCGACAAGTCAGTTTTACTGCTCTGTGATGATACTTTAAGCTTGATATCTACTACTTGTTGATCAAATGAGTATGACCCTAACAACAGGGATGCCTTAGAGAATACCAGTTATGCAGAAGTGCCGGGAAACTGACAGAAGTACTGGAACAAAAATTGAGCAGAATAATTTTTGCACCTCAAATACATTTAATGCATTGATGATACATTTTTTTTGTGTTTACATATTTTTACCTCAACTGATAACCAATATACTTTTGTCTAATATCGCCGGTGCTGGCAGTCAAACTTAGCAGAATAACGTTACATCGTTTTTCATTCTGCAGACAACAAAATATCAATTTGCTGGCCAGATTTAATAATGAATGATAATCATGTCACTGGTTGTGTAAATAAAATATAAATATTTATTTAGCATCAATTTCACAGTTTCTGTTGTGTGGTAGGAGAGTGACGCATGAAAGTCCCCAGTCAAGCTGGCCATGGAACACGACAAGTTCTTAGTTCCTTGGGTGTTCTCCTTGCTGAGGCTAACCCCAGTAATGATTTTCTTTAGTTCCTGGGTTAATCCTGTAGTGGTGTTTTTCCGTATTTCACTGTTTGTGGAAATGCTCAGTTATCCTTGTTGTTCTAGTCTCCCGTGAAGTTTGACCTTTTATCTGTTGATTGCCCTCCCCTGTGCTTGTGTTCCTTCTGCTTGTCAACAGCCCACATTTGCCCCTTGTTAGCCTCGTTATCCATGCATATTTGTGCCTCTCCTTGCCGTTGTGATTGTTACTGTGTTTTGTTGCCCTGTGTTTACTGCTTGTCTATTAAGGTGCTTCCTGTGTTGCCTTCCAGCCTTAGTTTTGTCATTAACCTATTTTGTTTTGCTACGTCAGTCATCTTACCCCTCCCTCCATCGCGTCCCGCTGTAACACACCTGCCTTTTTCAGATATTATCAATGAGATATGCCTAGAAACCATTCATATTCCAATGTGGGTACAGTCCAGCAGTATCGAAATGTCAATTTCGGTAAATCTAGGGTGTGTCTCATTTCTGTCACACCTGCAACGCCGGCTGCGAGCGACTGAAGACACGCCCACTACTTAAAGCTACCCGGTTTACCGACTCACTTGCACCTGGCTTAACGACCCCTATTTTTGATCACCCTTCGGATTTAGACGCGCGGCACGGATGGATCTCTGGTTTTGAGCCTGCTTCTTGTTTGGATTACGGTTTGGCCATGCCCATTAAAAGGCTTCTGAACATCCCCGAGCATCCTGGTGTAACAATTTCCAGCAAAGTGGACTGCATTACAGGACTTTTATGTAATTAGTTTGTTTTTCAGGCAAGCCATTTAATTGGCTAAGCTCTGCCTGTGATCGCAAGACCACTGAAGCTACTCTTCAGCAAAGCCCTTAACCCCCAGCTCCAGGGTGTTGCACACTGGATGACCCTGCTGTGACCCCCAAGCTTGCTCTCACCTTCACATGTGTCAGTGTGTCTCAAGAAGAGCGAGATGAAGTAGGCAAAGAGCAGATTTCCAATGTACCTAATGTACCTGTACTCATACTTGTGCAAATGGAAAATAAAGGATCATTTCAATTTCATTTTCATCATGTTTATTGCTGTCGTAATTGGATCACAACTTGCTAATTTCACACTTGGGACGGAATAGGAGTGAAATACACAATGTTTGTAGCGTTTTTTGTTCCCCTCTAAATAAACTGTTTAACGCTGATTTCTGCATCACCCCAATGTTCCAAATTGGACTACATCCAAATGAATAGTAGGGGAGAAAGGGAACGGTTGTAACCTTTTTGCCTGTACCTTGGAGCTCTTTTAAGGATTTGCATTCAATCATGTGATAGAAACTACCCACGTGTGTCTTCAATTAAATGGCACGTTTTATCTCTGTATCACAAACAGACAATGAATGTTATAGCCTCAAACACAAGGAGGTAAATGTCAGAATTTACCCCATAGTCAGTAGTAGTTGTAACACAGCCTTGGTTTAAATGTAACACTATAAATGATGTAAAAAAAAATTGTTATAAATAATTAGAAGATTTCTGGGTATATATGCATATGTGTACAATATATGTTAATCACATAAAAACTAAACAAAATATGGAACTGTGCACCAGTTTCAATGACTGAATAATAGTGTGCATATCTGCATGTGTGTGTGTGATGTCAGTCACTATCAGACTCATAGTGGTGGCAGGTGTATTGAACCCCCCCTCTGGTGGACAGGCTTGATGGACCCACCTTGGATAGTCTCTGCCAGAGGTGGGGGATTTGATCCATGGAAAGCCAATGTGGGTGCGGGTTTTTGGGATGATCTCTAAATCGACCAATAGTAAAACAAAAGTGGTTCAACGCCAGTCCTGGGAACCCACTGCTATTGGCTGATGAACAGGTCATCCCAAAAACCAGCACCCACAACAGCTCTCCATGGATCAGGTTCTCCACCCCCCGGTCTATACATTTCACCCAACTTTACTTTGACTTTGAAATGCTCCACACACACAATAGAGAAGTTTCCAGGGCTTAAGAAGTGGCCTGGTGGGAAGTTGGAGAAATATCCCAGACTGTGGTAGCCATGAACAAGCTTACCTTGCAGTAAAGAGCAACAATATCAGCACTCACAACTTGTATAAAAGATATTTACATAAGAACATACAGTGGAACCCGCTTATAGTGATCAAGATACGCAAGTATTATAGTGTACTTGACATACACATATTTCAGTAATTTAATTTCTATAGTAGTGTAAATTGAAAAGCTGCACTGCATTTTGAGAGTCATTAACATTTCGTAAATATCAATGCTGTCTGTTCCATTACCTTATATAGAAATGTCAATTAGATGGTAATCTGCCTGAGACATGAAGAAAAAAAATAGGTTCTAATCACCAATTGCTTATAGCGATCAATTTCACCCAGAGAGCCATGATCACTATAAGCGGATTCCACTGTAATAAAAAAAAAATCACTTTCTTACCTCAAATTCCTTTATTCTTAACAAATCTGAGTGTGTCTGTTACAGGGTGTTCCTCTTCAAGTGTGAAATAAAGACTAAACTGATTTTGCATTGGTAGATTGATTTGTACCTCATTCCTAACTCGAGAAATAGACAACTAACCCGTTACAGTCCTCTCCAGTCTCCCCCACTGAATGCAAAGTTGTGTAATTTAAGCAACCTGGGCTGTTTATATACAGAATGTATCAGATTTGGTTCTTTGAAGTTTAAGGTTACATATTCCATAATCCCATAATCATTATTTAAAGCATGGAAATTCTTTTTTTGTAAGAGTTTAATGTTATTGTGATTACTGAAACTTCTCCAGTCCTACTGTATGTGGCTAATGCATCTTGTATAAAACAGTTGGTTGTTTGCCTCACTGTACTAGGTTACTCAGAGAGGCTCTGTGTAATTGATAAAGTGTTGATTAAGTGTCTATGGCAGGAGACACAGAGAGACCCAGGAGACACATTTTTGAAGATATTACCAGAGATGAATGCTGCACTAATGTAAATCACTGATTCTCAAACTTTTTTTGCACTGAGCCTCATTTTTACCATGCCAGCTAAATTGCGATCCTATATCAAATATAAGTTTAAATTAATGCTATGATCGAACATGCAGTGCGCTCTGTAATTTACGCCCATCAATGCCTATTGCACAAATCTGAATGGATGCGCCAGTGAATTTTAAATTAAACATCTGTGGCTTCTTGGATTGGTTGAGTAGTTTTGCGCTATGCATTTGCAGACCCAAGACTCGTCTATATTTAATTCTAGGATTGGGGCTGGGAAATCTCATCGTGGATCAGCATAGGAGCTCTCAGGTTTTAAAATGCTTTTACTTCCAACTCTGCCTTGGGACCCTTTCAGAACTTATTGTGACCCATGGGTTGGGAATCGGTGATATATACTGTACAGTGGTACCTCAGTTCTCAAACTCGAATTTCTTGAAAGGTGAACAAACCAGTTTGACCTAGAACTCGATCTGAATATCAGAAGTCGAACCGTGAACGCTGATCTAATATAAATTGTATGCACCAGGAAATGAGTCATACTACAATGCAACTCTTACTTGAATGCCTTCTTCACAGACTGGACAATTAACCAAATAAAGCAGTGCAACATTACAGTAACTAACAATAAATAAACCACTAACTTACGTGTACTATTAGAGTATTTATGTCATTTATTTAAACTTTATTTTACCAGGCAAATTAACTGAAAACCAGATCTCACTGCTTAACGTGATATTCGGGAGAAATAGCAGATTACGCATCGGAACTGCACGGGAAACAAACGTCATGCGTGTAACTAAACTCTTCAGGCAATAAGGGCAAGGGTGTGTCGTCACGGAGGCAGTTCCAGTTTGTGCAGCCGGGTGAGAGGTCGCAACACATCTAACCAAAATGCATTGCGCCAGGATCAGAATGAGTTGCTTTAAGCCAGAGCTGTAAGCAAGGGGAACGCACCCAATGACCGGACTGGGGAAACAAACTGAAACATGGAGTTAATACAGAGAAATAACGACAACAACCAGAAACAGATGGTCACCTGGGGATCCCACATGAGGTTAATGAGGGGGCGTGGCACATGGAAGGAGCGGACGATCGGGGCAAGACAGGGGTAATGTTGGAATAAGATCTTTATCGTTTTGGAAGCCATTAAGAAAAAATGCTCTTCTTGTTTTATCCTG
>JABFEA020000119.1:8045179-8057032 GCA_019775915.2 Cyphomyrus plagiostoma | reverse complement strand
AACCAGGTGGAGACCAGAACCCGGGTCCCAGAGGTGTGAGGCAACAGTGCTAACCACTGCACCACCATGCCGCCCCCTAATATAATATAATATATATATATATGATTATATAACAACTATGTAGAAGTGTCATTTAAAATACAAACTAATAAGGTCACTCTGAAAGCTAACAGAAACTAAACAAAATTTCCAACGGAACTGAAAATGAATCAAGTCATTAACAAGGTTAGGTCACACCAGCATTTTCTTGCACTCATACACAATGGCAGTGTTTGCCCCCTATGGGTGGAAATGGGTATGACAAGCCTCTGACTAAATCGTCATTATCACTTAATTTTTCTTCACCAGCTGCCGTCAATCTGGCCCAGCTGAAGTTGTTCAGGCATTATTACGTGATGGTAAGTGATTTCCCGCCGCCTTCCGTTACGCGGCTGCTTCTGACACCCACACCCAGCACGGTGCTCCGGAGCCATGCTGGTAATTATATGGCCCCTAACAGTGATAAGCTCATATTTGGCTACAGCTGTAGCTGTCATTAATCTTAAAATAGCTCTGGGAAATGCGCATTTTAACGCTTTGCCTGAGTGTTTTTCTGCATTAGTGTGTTAGCGTACCGCACTCGGAGAGAAGCCACTATCTGATGCTCCAGCGTCTCTAGCTGAATGACATGAGTGAGAATCTCATAAAAGTCTATGGTTTCTCGCTTGTGGAACACAGGCCGTGGGCTTGTCTCAGGTCTAACCAGGGCACGGTTTACCTTGCTGCTGATTCATCACATTTCCGTCTCCCTCCTTCAGATCGTGTGCTACATCTACTTCACCCGCATAATTGCTATCCTCATCAAGTTTATCGTTCCCTTCCAGTGGAAGTGGCTGTACCAGGTGAGTGTAGCCTGGGGGCAGAGCTTGCCTGCAGGGACCGTGGGACTGGGACCGTGGGACTGGGACCGTGAGACTTTCACTGTTTTGTAATGTCTTGGAGAAAAATTGGTTGTGGTCCCATTGCTGTTGTCATGTGTGAACAAGCATAGCGTGGTTTTGTATATGACTTTCATCATGTGAGTTTGATAACTATCAGGTTAAAATGGCTTCTGACTATTTCTTCTGTCTGGTTTCTGCATGTGTGAAAAATCATAGTTTGTTTCTAATACCAAACGGCAGATATGGTTTCCACTCCCCTGAACGGTAATGCTGTATCCATGCCATGGAGCCTATGCTCCCTCTCGCTCTGTAGCGGCCAATAAGGATCCTTGCACCCCTCACTCGGCCCTGACCCATGTCTCCCAACCCCCCACTCGGCCCTGACCCATGTCTCCCAAACCCCCACTCGCCCACTCGGCCCTGATCCATGTCTCCCAACCTTTGCTTTCTGCTCTCTTGTTCCCAGCTCCTGGATGAATTGGCCACGCTTGTTTTCTTCTTCCTGACGGGGCACAAATTCCGGCCTGCGTCCCACAACCCCTACTTGCTCCTCTCAATGGAGGAAGACGAGGACCTGGAGATGGAGGATGTGTAAGCTTTAGAGTTCTTTTCTCCCCATCTTCTCACTCTTTCCTTTGTCGCTTCTCTGTCTCCCTGCTTGCGTCCTCCTATATGGTGCCATCCCTCCTGCCTACCTTGCAGACTGTTCCACACCCCTGCAGACTTGGCCCGTTTCATCTCCAGACAAAGATTCCATAAATAACTTAAACCGGGAGCACCGATTGTCCTTTTCCTCTCTTCTCTTACCACGCATTTCTCTTATTTTTCCACCTGGTGGAAGTAGATTTTTTTTTATATTGCTAAATAAGGAAACTCAACTGATTTCTTTTTCCAAAGTCCATTATCCAGTGCATCTGCTACTTCATGAGTTATGACCTGATATGAAACGTTTTGTGTTTGGTTACATTTGTAATGCTGGAATTGCTTCGTCTGATGTTAAACTCTCACCTGTTCTCCAGATTGTTCTCCCTTATTTACATTTTTTAGCAGAAGCTTTTACCCCAAGCGAGGGCAGTCAGATCTGGAATCACCTGGGGTTTGTGAGACCACAGGCCCAATGGTGAAATTAGTCTGCTGACCGCAGGATTTGAACTGGAAACCTTCTGATGAACAAGCACGTCGTTCTAACCCTCTGAGGCACACATACCTCCCAACTATTCGGTTGTGGTATTTGTGTGCAAAGTAAATCTCTACTGGTGCTTTTCCATTGGTGTACTGGAGCCACCCTGTACCTGACCTGTACCGCAAAGACACACAAGTTACAGTGCGGTTCCAGCTCCTTTTGCTGTCCCCCTGTGGAAGGGTCGGCTTGGTAAAGGCGTCGCTTGGCTTAGAAAGCGACAGTCACCTGTCATGATTACTGTGTGCAAATTTCTGCTAACATGTCTGTGAGAATCGCTGCGTTATGTTAGAATCAAATGTTAGTGGAATTAGCATTAACTGTTCAGCTGTTCTATAGCATTTTTTTTTAAGTAGCGATTGGAAGTGATCAAGTTCCAAGTTATCATACGTTCATCAGTACATTGCAATGTATGATACTACTAGTAATGTGCCATTTTTTTAGATCATCTAAGACATCCATGCATATCAATGCAGATCAACAGTATCCCTGTGCATCTTGAACAAATATTATGGGGGTGACATGACCCGCTTGCTTTAGTTACGCCTTTGGGACTTCTGGTACGGGTCTGGTCCGACTCGGTTCTTGGTGGCAGAGGATAAGTACCATAAGTTCTACCAGAACCTGATCTAAAAGCTATGAAGAGTAAAGGGAAGGTTTCTCCTTAATCCAGCACCTTGAGCTTCATGAGATGTGTTGGGGAAGTGGCTGCCAGTCCCTAAGATGGCCCATGACCCCCCCCACCCCCCGGGCCTGGTCAGAAGTCCAGTCCTGTGGATCCGATGGGCTCCCTGAAAACACCTGTGTAGTGTATTGCACTGTGGCCTGTACCTGCCTGTTTTGAGACAGACCTGTGAGGCTTCGCTCCAGCGCACCGGTACTGATCATTTCCGGTGTCTAATGGTGAAGGAGGCTTGCGAGTTTTGTCTGCTTTTTTTCGTGTTTCCTCTCGCAGTTCAAAAAAACACATTTAGGTGAATAGTCAGATGGATGGATGGATGGGCAGGCTTATGATAGTCAACATCTTTTAAATTTCAACTCCTCAGTGACTCGATTCACGCCATTAGAAAATGATAGACTCAGAGTTAGACACTGAGAAATAAAAGCAGGCTGGTGCATGGACTGAGAATCATGCAATAAATTATAGACAATGCCCCCCCCCTCGCATGCTTCATTCTCATGGGAATAACATTTTACTTATTAAAAAACCCCATGTTTCCTTCAGTGGACTGCGAACTGACCTCTTTAGATTCTCAAGAATATAGATAGAATATATATACCGGTATATATAATTAATGTGAAATGAGCCCCTCCCTGCTCTATGCATGTGCCATATGGTGCCCCGACCCACATTTCAGCCTGTGCAGGGGACCTGGACAGTGCTTTTAACACCTGCTCCATGACAGCAGCCTTTGGTGGGGGAGGGGGCATGCTGTGATATTTTTTCCCGTCCTGGGGAGGAGCGGCGACCTTGAGCTGCTAGACTACAGCTGAGAGCTGCTCAGCGGTTCCCCACTGGGCTGAGCAGCGACCCAACTTGGTGCTGGAGCTTCCTGCTTTGGGCCTGTGTCGGAGGAGGACGACCAGGTATCTCACTGCAGGCTCCTCCAAAGCTGCTCAGTGTGTGGAGATGATCTGTGGGTGCGTACACTTAAAGCAGGGTCAGTGAGTCCCCAGGGCAGGTGGGGGTTAGAGGCCTTGCCCAGGGCCGCCACAGAGAGCGCTTTGCCGAGCCAGGAATTAGAACCGGTGACCTTCTGGTCATAGGCGCCGTTCCCTAACCTGCAGGGCCGTACACCACCACTGCAGTGCGTCTTCCTCTGTAACAGATTTTTATAAGTTTTGGGGTGCGAGGCCACATTCTTAGTTCGGCACAAAAGCAGTCAATTATTAGGATTGAAGTTAGCTGATGGATATGGATGTGTGAATCTCGACTCTTCGGGTCTATCCTTGGTTGTTGGGTCTGGGTGATACAGAGCCAGACGTGTGTGTGCCCGGGGTCAGGTGAGGCTTTTGGCTGGTGGAGGTCACCCCTGCTCTCCAGCTGCTGACCCTCAGTGTGCCGAGCTGCGAGCGGCAGATGTGAGTCCGCTTTCTGGCAGCCTAACGTGATGAAGGGATGCCAGGTCGCTCCTTCACTGGCACCTTCTCCACAGATTAACAGCATATTCCTGCCTCTACTTTTCCAGCCATCTGCGGAGGTATGACTTTAGCAGGTGTCTCTGTCAGCACAGACCTTGATTAGCAAAAATGGAGATGAATAACATTGTGGTTGAGGCTTTTTTCGGTTGGGTACGAGTGTCTCAGTGAGTTCAGATCCCGTGCTCACTGACGTTCCTGTCCCTCATCCATTCCAGGGTCACCACGTCGACGACGGGTATGACAGAGGGTGTGAAGAAGGTGAAGAAGGTCTCCAATGGGCCTTCAGAGGAGAGAGAGAGCATGGCTTGATCGAGAAGATCTTCACAATGTGGGTGGGTGGGTGGGGGGCGGCTGGCAGACGTAAACACCCCCCCTCTTCATCTGGACCTTGTGGCTGCAGTTCTGAACTGGCCCCAAGGCTTCAGGATCCTTTGGGACTTGTCTATACTTGGTTTTTTGTGAAGGACAACTGCTGTCGAACAGCCACATCAACAGAGCCACACACACACACTCTTGCACAAGTACGCCCACATTTTGGTGCCCTGATGTAACAACACTTCTCCCTCTCCCTCATTTTACTTCTCCGTTTCAGTGGACCGTCAAGGAAAACTCATTGAATTGTCAGTATTTATTTAGATTTTGTGGTGGCGGTCTTTTTTTTTTTTTTATTTTATTTTATTTTTTTTATTTATTGTGTTTAATATGATAGCGAATATTATTAATGTGATTTATAAGATGCACAAACAAGGGCTCTGCTCACTTTTTGGGTTACTTCAGGCTGTTGGGTACTCTACATGGCACTCAATGTACAAAGTGGATTGGGCCATAACAGATGTTCACCTATTTACACCCCCATAAATATTTATTGAAGATGTTGAGATACTTGGCGATGTGGCTCCCTCAAACCTGGTACTGGCTAAAACGGCTGTCTGATATCATTTATACGTTTTTCCTGTCCGTGACATGGCGCCAACGTTGATTTGATGGTTGGGCTGCACTGGATTATGGGATACACTTACCCGCAACCGCCTTGCCACCCGCGAGGCCGCTTTCAGGGTGTAACACTGTCCTACTTCTGTATGCTTCCCTGTGGGGACGGGAGGAGGGTGCATCGATTTAGCTATTTTGTAATGTAAACATGAGTAGCATGTTTGAAACCATTTAAGAAATAACATTCAAATCCACATGTGGATTTTGATTGTCTTGCTGTGAAAATGGAGAGTCGGGGTTGTAGTTTTCTTGCCATCAGGATTCTGTCCAAGGTACGGGTCCCTACCAGACAGATCCGTCATGGGGAACGATGCTTGTGTCTCCTGCGGCAATCCTGACTGTGCAGGTTGAGATGTACAAGAGTGTGTTTTTTCTGCCTCTTGGTTGTTATTTTTCATTTTGGATTTGGATTCTTTTCTGTTTCATATTTGTAAATAATAAGCGTCTTCTGTCTGTCTGTTGTAACAAACTGGGCAAACTTCAGATCTTTATGTTCTTAAATCATTCATTTTTTTTTGCACCCATAATAAATGACAGTCTAATCATCTGTCAAATGATATTAAAAGTGGGGAATTTTATGGAATGTATATCATGTATATTCTAATTATATTTAAGAAATGAATAAAGTGAAACAGAACAGATATCCTATAAAGATATAAATTACCCTCACGGTGGATTCCAAAAGTGTGAGCTCACTAATGCAGATGTTTTTATTTTGCAATTTAATATGAAATTGCAAATTTTTCAAAGGATATTATCGTAACAACACCGTAACAATTTGAGTGAAAGCTTGGAGCTGATAGTCTGTGCAAAACCTGATGGTCCATGTTATCCAGACAAAGGTCACAAAGGTCATCTTGTGATCTAATAAGGTGCTGGGCTTCAAGTGTGGTGGGGAGACTGAGGAAGAAAGTCCATGAAAGTCAAAACTTATTGCTGTTTTTAGGTTCTTGCAAAGCTCTTATATTTGGGCTTGATGTCTTGCAGTATGAATCCCTCTCCATACCGATCCAAAGCAGATGATGCCGTATGTCTCTGAAGTATGGAGTAGTACTTTTTCCTTGTCAGAGTATAATCGATTCATTACTTTTGTCTCTGACTCCAGAGTAGGTAAAACTCCCCTACGCTTGAATATTCCATTCTCTATGTTTTCCTGTTATTTAAATGCCCTCCTCTGTTCTTACATAAACCCTCAAACTCTGATTCATCATCAGGCAGAAACTTTAGAAAGGTTTTCAATGTGTAAGAATAAAATACACTTTATATGTATGTGTAGTATTAGGATGCAATACAGTTTATACACTCTTCCTTTTAAATTAATACTATTATTAATACTTTAAGAGCTTGTGGTTTGTGGTGTGAGCTCCAGGTCCAGGCAATGAACTTCTGCTGGTTCCCACATGGTAGTGGAAAGTAAACCAGGATGGAGAGTGTTTCTTGGAAGGTTTGTGAGGAGGGACCAGTGTAAGGAATGCTATGGTTTGTTCTTGGTTATGTACCTTTCGTGTTCCTTGACCCAGTTAGGAGAAGATACTCTCTATTGATACCAGTATTATTTAGCGCTTGGTTGAAGTGGACATGTTCTTCTGTGCTGGGCAGTTGTCCTCCAGTCTGTCTCACCAGGTGGAAAGAGATGGCATCAGCAGTTTGTGTGCCTGGGGCTCTCTCCCTGTCCTCCTTCCCATCACTGGCATTTGGAATACTCTGGAGAACACAATCCAGCCCTCTGCTTGGAGCATTTAGTGGCCAGCAGCTAATGTATCCCGTTAGTATTCTTCCTGCACGGTTCCTGAGCTAATTGTGTGGGAATTGTGATTGCTGTCAGCGTGAGTTGGATTGTTGATGGGTTGTCATCAAGTCACAAACCTTGAGACATAACTGAAATCGCTTAAGTAAATCCATTGGTATAAATTAGGGCTGGGCCGTATGGCAAAATAATTTGTTTTATATCAATCAATCTTGATCATTATTGCAATATATAGTGATTTAAGTAAGTATTTCTTTAAGGCTCCATTTTTGCTTAAATTTCTTTAGGATTCCCCCGTAAACGGATTCAGAACATGAAAAATTATCACAAATTCAATGGACTGCAGACTTTAATGACTGTACCCATGTGCATCCTGTATCCAACTGGGTTTCTGTTTTCAGTTTTAGTTGGCACATGTTTTTGGCAGAGTTTACAGTACGCTGCACGTCGCATTTTTAATTGCCAAAGTGCCGCCACATCACTGACGTCTTTTTCACCCTGTTTATCTACAATCCCTCCTTTGTAAAGGTATGGCTGCAAGGCTGCCATCTGTCATGCATCTGGCATCACACCGACACTTTCACACTCGTGCATGAAGTCTACAGCAAATATATATTATTTCATTATAAACCTAAAATTAGCAACATGAAAAGCTTTGGGGTAGTTGGCGAACCCTACAGACTGTTTATAAGGTAAACTGTTACATACATGTAAATGCATGTGCAGACTTGTCTCTAATTGAAAATCTCACTCCAACCAGCTGACCAAAGTTGGCGACCCTGCTTGTACGATTTATTTGAAATGCGTAGAAAAAAATGTGACATGGCTCCCCCTAGTACTGAGTGGTGTAGACTGTTTATGATGTATCGATTTTTTTTTTTTTTTTTACACGAGATCCAACATAATGCAATACCGTCTATATCCTTATACTCTAATTGTGTGTTATAGTTAAGACCTTATTAAACATTTTTATTAAAAACCAATAGTATTCTTTCCTGGCTGTAAGCAGCCGTGAGGTTAGACAGACTCCCAGAATTCTCAGCTAAAATCAAACCATTCAGTGAGGTATACAGCTGCAGCAATGTGATAGGGGTCTCTAACAAGGGGCCTGTTATCATTTGATACCCTAACCCTTGTGATAAACCCTTCCTACTCCACACTTGGCTCCCAGCTGCAGCGATATATACCTGGATTTTAGAGCCATTTGCCAAAGATTAGATTTAATTTTTTGTTCATAAACATTCACCTTCTGTTTTGAGAATAATTATAAAATGAGAAGCAAACAGTGTTGGTGGACATAGTGGAGAGAAACCAGATTACCTGAGTCAAGAGAAATTACATTGTTTGGCAGTGTGACCAAATTAAACTGCTTATATTAATAAAAAAAAGGCAACTGTTGTCATCTTTGCAGAATGCATACAAGAGTAATAATATCACAGCCTGTGTAGGGTCGCGGCAAACACGTTCTGGACACAGGGGGTTTCTTGGATGAAAAAGATTGAGAAGCACTGCTTTAGAAGTCGATAAGTTGATATATTGTTCACATCACCCTGCTCTGCTCATCACCCTCAGTTATAGCGTTGGTCCTCTGATATCAGCATCACGAGAAGCGTCACTTAAAAGAAAACAGCAGCCCAAGCTGTGGGCTCCAGTGCCTGTTTAAAGTTTTCATCTCTCCTGTCCAAGCTTCACTGGACGGCTCAAGCTGAGATGCCAGATGCTGCCTGCATGCTCGTGTGGATTTGGACTATTTTCGACAAATGCTTGCATTGCTGTGTCTCAAATTTGAGTCAACAATCCAAGCTCTTGAGGCTGTTTCTCCACAGCGACTGTAAGAAACTGCCTGAGATGTACTGTGTACATATTTAAACCAGAGTTAATATTTTCGGAAAATATCCATGAATATGCAATTACCCACATCACATTCAGAAGATTTTTTCATAGCCCACTTGCTGTTAATTAAAACTTGAACTGATTTTTGCTCTTTCTACCATCTAGCAGATTTTCCTTAATGAAGTCATGAAAATACAATATTGGACAGACATACATGTGAGTGGAGGGAAAATCTCAAATTCAATAGTCGGCTCTAGAAGATCAAATAAAAATGAGGTAACCTCATTGAAACGAGACCAGTGCGGTTAGAACAGTGAGGGACAGAGGAAGTGCATCTGAACAGATTTGTGTGAGTGTGGCTCTTTTGAAGGACAGTGTTGTTTATATTTTCTGGTATTTTCTATTGGGAAACTTGGGAGATACTGAGACAGTGGGACTATGCAGCAACCACTGATGAAAGAGGCCAGAGTGAGCTCACTGTTCACCCAGGTATGGGGGTCTGATTTCCTTCTATGTGAAACCCCAGCCAGAATATGCTTACCTCGGGAAGCGAGGTTAAGGAGCATGTAGCTCAGAGGTGCTCCCCTTCCCAGACATCACTGTCTGACGTTAAACTATGTCACAAGGCAGCATGCTGAATGTTCCTGAATTGAATGTGACACAATAGATTTAATTTGTAGTATACTTGATATATTAAATATAATGTATTGTGCATTTTAATACACACATTTTAGTTTACCTATGCACAGTGATACATTCTATTAAAAGATTCTTTCATATTTTCCTGTATAATTAAGCAGAATTTAGGGAAGGAAGTGTGATGGTTTAACATGACATAGACTTGTTTGCAGGAGGTGGGGTTGTGTGGGAGCAGGCAGCTAAGAGTTGGTGACTTGTTACCACGGACAACGCTATCAACACGCCACACACACACACACACACACACACACACACACGCTCACAGGCTGGGAGTCTGCCTGCCTCTCCGCCGCGCTCTCTCATATCCTACAGTCTGAAAACAGCGGCACTGAGCTTGCATCTCGGAGCTGCTAAGTGGGCTATCTCCTGGGGACTTGCTCCTGAAACGAGGCGTTGGATCTCAGTGGGTGGGGGGTGGGCTCCAGGTGGTAGATTCCCAGTAGGTGATTCTTGAAGAGAGCCCCCCAGCCTCTGCCCCCCTGCGGGGTGGAGCTGACACAAAGCAGAGGTCGACATGGGAGCAGGAACGCGACATGGTTGAGGGGATTTTCTGTTGCCAACCACCCCAGCCAGCTTTCGTGAGAGGGGGCTGCTCTTAGCTCAACGACACCGCCGCGTCTTCCAGACTCAAGAACGTGAGGGGAGGGGCGGGGGCAAGGTGTTCCCCCAGCTTCGGCCATGGGGAAGTCCAACAGCAAGCTGAAGCCAGAGGTGGTGGAGGAGCTGACCAGCAAGACCTACTGTGAGTACCAGCTCTCTCTCTTGTGTGAGTACCAGCTCTCTCTCTTGTGTGAGTACCAGCTCTCTCTCTTGTGTGAGTACCAGCTCTCTCTTGTGTGAGTACCAGCTCTCTCTCTTGTGTGAGTACCAGCTCTCTCTCTTTTGCTCCTCAACTTAACCCTGCTGCACAGGGTCAGAGTGAATCTCTAGAGTTTACTTCTTGTCTCTTGGACTCAGCTTCTTGGTCCTGTGGAGCAGGGATGCACGGGATTCTATCACATTCTGATAGAATATAGACTCATGTCCCTGACATATATTGACTGTGCCATTTCTGGGGCTCAGCCAAGATGCAACAATATACACTATGAAAAATATCTATGTATGGAAGACTAAGCAGGAACCTTTTTTTTTTAAAAAAAATCTGTTCTAAATTACTAATTTAATGCAATTCAAACTTGATGGATGTAACATTTAGACTCATATTGGCCAAACAAAATGTCTCAGAGCATGGATGAGCTTAGTATCAACAAATCAATTTACAGATATTTTTCTGGAACCCCTTAGGCTGAATCTTGACAAATGAAAATTCATAGCACTTTATTAGCATTGTGGATGGACCTTTGCATGGAACTGCCTTTTAATTAATTATTTTTTTGTTGGGCTAATGAGTAATTAATTCGAGAGCCTTAACTGTAGTACTGCACTCATGAACAGACAGGAGTATGTCTGTAATTTCCCTAAAGACCTAGATGCTTTGCGAATCCCATCCACGTGTCTTTTCAGGTTCTGTTTGGCTATTTAATTTAACCCCCTGTGGATGATTTACATCATGAGCACTGGTCAGTTTCCCTTTCTACCTTCCCTATGAACAAAGGCTCTGTTTACTGTTGCCTTCAGGTCGGCCCGACTGACTTCATCACGGGCTGGATCCTGTTTCCCATAAGCTAGTTTCCATCCGATGTGACTCGCATGACTTATGCCTGGAGGCCATTCCTACGGTACGACAGCAGGTGCTCTCCTGAGGCCTGTTGTGACCTCCCCTTACAGTTGGCTATCTAACAGCTGAGCACCATGTCGTGACCTGCTTTTTTTGCGTGGGCCAATAATCAAATGGGCCAATAAGCCGTCAGCTCCATGTCCTCGTTGTTAAGGTAGCGCACCACTCACAAAGATGGGCTTCAGAATCCTGTCCCTTCAGGTTATTCTTCATTGTGTCACACAATACGGTCTAGGTCCTATTAGGGTCAGTCATACCACAGACTGAGGTTACTGTCAGTAATGAATGGGCACTGTAAATTTCCATGGTGTAGAACTTAATGGGTTCTTTAGTGTCCCGCCATTGTCCAGGTTGCTGTACCTGTTGGTGTGTGTGTGCGTCTGCGAGTGTGTGGGCGCGTGTCAGCCTTTGTGCCGCTGTCTCCCCACCCATGCCCCCCCTGCCCCCCGGCTCACTCCGCCCCTGCCTCCATTCCCTGCCAGTTTCCTTTTCTTCCCTCTCCCTGCTTCTGGCTGGTGTGTAATTAGGGTCACCCGTAACTGAAAAGGCGCCGCGCGGGGGGGGGGGGGGGGGGGGGGGGGGGGGGGGGGGGGGGGGGGGGGGGGGGGGGGGGGGGGGGGGGGGG
>JABFEA020000119.1:8011780-8030481 GCA_019775915.2 Cyphomyrus plagiostoma | reverse complement strand
GCTGCAAGATGCTATCCTATCAATATGGGCCAACATTTCTAAAGAATGCTTTCAGCACCTTGTTGAATCAATGCCACACAGAATTAAGGCAGTTCTGAAGGCGAAAGGGGGTCAAACACCGTATTAGTATGGTGTTCCTAATAATCCATTAGGTGAGTGTATACTTCCCAGTCTTCATTTGTGCCGTCAAACTCTTCTGTTTTCCCTATGTGTGCCATCTGTTCCTCCTCGTTTAGCCATTGGCTTAGCTTGTACTCGCGAGCGTCTTTTTACCTTGGTTTACCTTGGTTTTCCTTCTCCATGAAAACTGTCAGTGCAGCCGGGGGCCTCTCGTTTGCGTGCAGGTTCAGACTCGTCGCCAGTTTGTGGTGTTTCTAAACACCGGAATGAATTAATCAGGATCAGACACAGGCTGGGAGTGAGTTACTTTTACTGTCAGCTTCTGAGAGCCTCACAGCCATCTGCCAACCGGCATATCAATGCGCATAAACTGACGAACACTTTTCAGGCTTGAACTACAGGGAATACAGAAGAGATAACTTCACATAAAAAGTTAGTCCAAACACTACAGCATCCATTTCTAGTGAGTTATGCTATGTAAATGGTGTCAGACTGGGCATTGCAAAAAGAGAGAAGAGAAGCATATGCACCCTCTTGTGTAACTCTGGGGTTGACTGCAAATGAGCAAATCGAAAAGCTAGTGTTTTCCTTTAACATAAGCTTAAGACGAACACTTATTTTAGAAAACAAAACTGATCAAACCATAAAGAAAGATAACAGTATAATACAAGTATGGCCATGGCACTAAATACAATGCAAAGATTCAGTTTTGTAGAATTAGACCTACAGTACAATACTAAACTGAGAAACTACATTCAGTATGGTACAGACTTATAGTTTTTAAACTGGTGATCAAGTGTGGGAGTGGTTGGGAGGGTTCCACTGCAAATGCCTCCTACAACATTATTCAGAGTTTAAAAGTTTAAAGTTTGCTTCTTACTTCCCTGTCAGTTGGACCACTAAAATGCAATACAAATTCGGGAGAATGTTGCAGAGGTATAGCTTGCATAATTTTTGAAAATAATGTTGTGAGCCCTCCTGACCAAACATACAGTGATATCATGAAAGGTGACAGTACATTGTACCCCATAGAGTTATCCTCTTCTAAACTGGCAGTAGTCCACTGGATCCTTGGTGCATCAAGGAGGGGTAGGGTGGGAGAGAGAAAACAAGAACATTAAAATTTAACATGCAAAAGAAAAGGTTAACTAAGACTCAAAGGTTTTTAAAAAAACAACAACAACAGTAGAAAGTGTTTCTATTTTGAGGTGAAGAAATGGGTCTCAGCCAGAGGTTGGGTTCTCTGTGACTGAGACTTTTTATATTCAACTGGGTGGTTGAAACAAAATCTTGGTCTGGATTTCTACTCTCTGGACCTGAAATCTCCACCTCTGGTCTCACCTAATACATGTCAGGACATGATAAAAATCATCTGGTGCTTACCAGGTTCTAAAATATATCTATCCTCAAGTGCACAAAAACATAGATTCCACCAATCATTATTTATAAAAAGGCCAAAATGGATAAGACATGTGAAAAGGCACACCCTTGCTGCTTCCATATAATTTAAATGGTTAAGCAACCGGACAGGGCTCCACAGTGTGGCTATATGCACATCGATGAGGCCAGAATTATTTTTTAAAAATATCTTTTTAAAAAAAATAGCTGGCTGTGTACAAGGTCTTAAATGGAACTCTGACATGATGAAACCTACAGCCCTGTTTTTACAGGTCTTTGTGCATCATCTGAAGCCAAAAATAATAATAAAAAAGAAAAGAATTGGTTCAATACTGACCGAGCTGTTGTGATGGACGCCCCTTTGTACTGGTGTAATTTCCACAGTCCCAGCTTAACAGCTCATGGAGATGACCAGTCATCGTAAATATATATGAAGATTAAGGACGCAGAAGTGTGCGTTTGGTCCACCCTCAGTCCACTGCTTTATTCTGGCTGTATACAGTTGTGAACATGCAAAGGGGATACAGTCAGAGGTATCACGCCACCTTCAGAGCACAAATATGCATCTATCAGTATAAACATTCAACATGACATTAAAATGGCTAAACAAATATACAGCAGTCAGCGTTTCAGTTCTCCATACTGAGCGTACTTAAGTTCTCCAGTGTCTTATTTAAAAATTGTATTTTTCAGCCAAGATTTATGTCGCATACAGGAAGTCGTGAGTTTTATTAGCGGAACGAGAGAAACAGAAACGCAATCGGCGGGCGAAGGTAAGGGTCCAAAATTCCGGTTGCCGGGACGATCGGGAACAGTCAAAATGAACAAGTCGTCGGGCTGGATTGAAGTCGGGGGGAAACGAAGCGAGAAGATTCCGGAGCCGGGCAATTTGGTTTCCCTATGTTTCCCCTGCCTATCAGGAAATAATGTTTTCCCTAATATTAAAGAAAAGAGGTATGTGAAATGTCTGAAAATCACTCAGGTACATTATTACATGTGAATACTGTATTAATATGAATGTGAATACTGTTTTAACAGGGGGAACCAAATATCCTGTATGTCAGGAAATAATGTTTCTCATAATATTTAGGCAAATATATATGCCCGTGTTCCGGGCAATTCAGTTTCCCTGTTTCCCCTGTTGCGCGCTGATTTGTATACGGTTTCGCTATTGTTTTCATGTCTTTTTACGAAGCTCTTGAGATGAACAAGCCATATATTTTAAAACATCACATGTGTTTCGATGTTTTTTGTTTTTACAGATAATAAATGAAAGTATTTAATTCGCATGATAGAGATATTTATTGATGAAAACGGTATAGTATTGCTTATAAGACTATATATTATGCGTGGCGATCTACTGTGTTCACATATAATAATGTAGGCCTACCTGAGTGATTTTCAGACATGTCACATACATATTTGCCTAAATCTTAGGAGAAACATTACTGTATTTCCTGACATCCAGGATATTTGGTTCCCCCTGGACCTCGGGACTAATACAGCATTCACATGTAATAATGTACCTGAGTGATTTTCAGACATCTCACAGACATATTTGCTTTAATATTAGGGGAAACATAGGGAAACCGAACACCGGGATGATCTGTCCGACAGGTAGAGCACCAGAGATGCGGGGCAGACACACAGGCGGAGTACGAGGGGCTGAGGATCAGGATGGGTACGGATCAGGGCTAGACGGAAGCCGTATGTAGGTATGCTCAGTAAGTCTCATGCGAACAATCAACAGTACATCGCGAGAAATAAACAGAATTAAATAAGGAGTCGAACTGGTGTTTCTAATTAGATGAGGCTAGGAGGGCGTGACAATTTCCTTGGACAGATATTACAGCCATCTACCTATATTTAGAGACATCAGTTTTCGTTTATTATGAGGAAATTATGTGTTCGTAGTGTGGGAAAGTCTTTTCTCCCATTGGGTTGTTGTCGTTTATCCATTTTCTGTTTCTGCTTGACTTCTGTGGGGAAATGCTGTGCCTACGCCTCCCCAGTGGCCATATGATGCATCCGCACTACTGTTCAGTTTTCACAACCGTATAAACAGAGATGCTGAGCCGCCACCAGTTACAGAAACCACATCTATAACCATCGTTTAACTACCATTGAGCATTGCTTTATAATGGAATACAGTAAAGGATTGTGGCTGGTTACCATCGCTTTACTGTCAGAAGTAATAAACGGTGTTCGTCTTTAATCAGATGGCCTGTACGTGGTGGTTCAAGCTTCCGAAAACTGAACCTACCTCTGAAGGGTTAAGCGAATTCTTCTGTTACATGCAGTGATACGCACCCATCCAAAATGTTAGTTTCTGCCACCATTTTTCATTCCATCAAGCAAAGTCAGCAGTTCTCCAAGTATCTGAGGAGTTTAGTTTGGGAGAATATACGTCGAGGAAACGTGATTGTGCCTGGGTATCAGAGACATTAGCGCCCCCTAGAGATACCATGCAAAAGTGTTCTGACATTTTGGCATACTTTATCAGAATAGCATATCTGGCCTCTGGCCAACGCGTAGACCTGTCCACCACCATTAGCAGGTGAGTAAAACCCAAGGAAGGGGGAAAAGGCTCGACCAGGTCCACATGTATATGGTCAAAACGAGGTTTGGGCACCACAAAAATCGCCAGGGGTACCTTGGTATGCTGGTGTACTTTAGCACGCTGACACTGAATGCAGGAGGTGGCTTAACTATAGATATCCTTCCACAGCCCAGGCCAGACAAACTTGGTGGCCATCAGACGCTGAGACGCTTGTCTTCCTGTGTGTTAAATCCCGTGCACCACCTCGAACATGTGACGACGCCAACCGGCCGGCACTATAGGCCTAGCCAGACCGATTGAGACATCACATAGGAGAGTGCCACAGTCAAGGAAGGGAACATCTGCCAGTTACAGACTGGTAACTGTGGTCCAATATGCCTGCACCTCCGGTCTGCTGCCAATTGAGCGTATTCAATTCCTAAGTGCACAGCACCTGCCACCGAGCAGGAGACAGTCAGCAACTCGCTTATGCTTCCCTGCCACATGGCAGATGTCAGTCATGAACTCTGATATAAAGGAGAGCTGCCGCGGCTGATAAGCAGACTAAGGCTTAGATGTCTCAGCCATTGCACACATCAGGGGCTTGTGGTCGACAAAAACTGTTAACAGTTTTAAAAACTGTTAAAACTGTCAGCCCTCTATGAGGAACTGAAAGTTACACACAGCCAAGTACAGGCTAAGAAGCTCACAGTCAAAGGTGCTGTACCTCTGCTCATGCAGTCTGAGCTGTCGGCAGAAATAAGCCAGTGGTTGTCAGGCACCGTCCACAAACTGCTCATGCGCAGCCCACACATCACAAAAACTCAAAAATAGTTTCCATTTCAGTTTGAACAGACTTTTTGGTAGAATCACAAGGGAGAATTAAGTTAGCCGCCATAAAGACAAATAACTTTTTTTTTTAGGTATTTCAGATCACAGTACCAGAAGATTCTCTTCATTGTGGAGAAAAATAATTCACTAAATATGTATAAGGAATAATATTGTGTAATTTGCTTTGATTATTGAAACCAAGGACTTCCTTGTTCTCAAACTAGTAAACCAATGACGAGACAAATAACCTACGTTCTCGTTCGTGGCCCATCATCTACAGGTCACACTTTATTACTTTATAAGGGTTAAATGCAGCCTTCATGAAATGAAACAGTGATAAATGTCTTCTAAATGTGCAAAAGAAATTTTATATTTCTGTTGCATAATTAGATTGACGAAACTATGTGTTTTCCCCCTTCGAATCTAAAAAAAGCGGTGCGCGCTTCCGACGGGGTGCAGAATTCAGCACAACACTGGAATAAGGAGCTGCAAACAAGGAGCCAATTTAAGCCTTGAGAACGTTGCAGTTGGCTGACATTTTAAAGGAAAGTAAAAGTTTCAGGTATGACGAAACAATGATTTATCTTCGTTTTGCGCTAATTATATTTTTAGTTGTACAGCTGTTGTGATTGCGGACGGCGCTGATCGTTACAACAGCGCATACAGGTTTTTGTGAAACTATGCTGTCCGCCCTCAAAAATATCCATATATATAGGGGAGAGCGGGGACATTTGCAACATGTGGCAGTTGCAACACTGCAGATTTCTCCAATGAGAAACAAGCTAGAGTTAAGACACTCACACTGCAAATGCTCAGTTGCACCGTCCGTCTTTCTGCAAGATTGCAGCCAGTTTTGATAATGTCTTCTGGGGAAACCAAAAACCAAGTTAAGAAAGTCATTCTTTTTATGATCATTATTTTTCTCATGCTAATAACTGCTTGCATGAAGTATTGTAAAGTTGTATCATTTGAATCTGCAGTTTTTTTTGTTTTTTTTTTTAGCTTTTAACAGACTTAGCTACCATGTTTCAAAGCTAATGTGCCAAGCTAGAACAGACAGTTCAAAAGTGGCTGGCCATGTTGGGTCAGTTGCAACATTTTTGTTGCAACCGTCTCCACACTGTATTGCAACTCTCCCTATGTGGGGACGGTTGCAACGTTTCTCTCTCTCCATTAAAATGTTATTTACTTTAATGTTATAATATTTAAACATGTTGTGGCAGTATGGGTTGATAGGTGACAGATGTGCTACCCCGATTGTGATTATCAGTCGCAAAACTAGATAACAATAAAGAGAGCCCAAATAGACAAAGGATACAAAAGCATTGTTCCTTTATTTGGTGTGGAAAATGGTGTTACATTTATGTGCGTGGGAAAAAGTATAGAATTATTAGTTCATTTTATAGGGAAATTCAGATGAATCAGGCGTGTGTGGCGTACGCCCGGACAGAGAGACACGGATCCAATAGTGCGGGTTACTGCAGACTTCACTGGCAGTGAATAAGCAGCGGTACAGGTAAGGGTTATGCAGAGGCAGGGTCGTGGTACGGGCATGGGGGTCAGAAGCCAGGGAATCCGTCCGACAGGTAGGCACAGGACACGACCACACAGGGAGGTTTATTCGTTTATTCGTATTGCAAGGTTTATTCGTATTGTGGTTTATTCGTATTGCAAGGTTTATTCGTATTGTGGTTTATTCGTATTGCAAGCGTTGTCATTGTTCTTGTATTTATTGTATGTTGTTTTGTACTGTTGTGTATTGTATTTCATTTTTATTGTTTTATTTATTCCTCCTGGTACTTATTGCTCAGTTGTGATTGACTTTGCTGTTTGATGTGCCATAGTGCTGTATTTTCATGCATGTGGAATGACCCCCCCCCCCCCCCACCACATACTGTACATTTGTTGGTAGGGTCTTGTATTCATGTGTTTGGAATAGTTCCGTTAAAAGTGAGAATATCCTTCTGGGTAAGTCACTATGAGAGAAAACACACACACACACACAGATGTGGACAAATTTGTTGGTACCCTTCCCCACAAAAAAAAAAAAAAAACACACGACGGTCTCTGAAATAACTTGAATTTGACAAAAGTTTAATGGCATCCCTTATTGTTTATTCCATATTTAACACAAACCAGACTTTGGTTTTGATTATTGATTTAGTTGAATATTTTAAATAAACAACCAAAAAGATGGCATCTTAATTTAATATTTTGTGGAACCACCTTTTTCAGCAGTCACTGCCACCAAGTGATTCCTGTACTTCACAATGAGACGTCTGCATTTCCCAGCAGGTAGTCTGGCCCACTCTGCCTGAGCAAACAACTCAAGCTGTCTCAGGTTTGAAAGGTGGCGTTACCATACTGAAATTTTCAGATCTTTCCTTAGATGTTCAATAGGATTAAGATCTGAGCTCAGAGAGGGCCATTTAAGAATAGTCCATTGTTTTTTTCTTTTTCCCCACAGCTTTTAACTGTATGTTTTGGATCATTATCCAGGTGGAGGACCCATGACCTGCGACTGAGGCTGAGCTTTTTGTCACTCCAGGATGCTTTGGTAGTCTTGAGACTTCATTTAAGGTTCCCCATGTCAGATGCAAAGCATCTTATTTTATTTAAACACAGAGCTGAAGGGACTGGCCAAAGAGCTCCAGTTTTGTCTCATCATTCTCCCAGAAACTGTGGGCCTTTTTGGAAAAAAAAAAGAAAAGAAAAAAATGTACCTTGACCTCAGAACTCAGCTTGAATGGTTTTGGATGGTTTCCTAGGCTCTTTTTCTACCATCAGCACTATTCTTTTGATCATCCTGAAGTTGCAGTTCCTCTTGCATAAACGTCCTGGGAGGTTGGCTATAGTCCCCAGGAACCTTATACTTTTTAATAACATTAGCAACTGTGGTCACAGGAACATGAAGCTGCTTGGAGATGGTCTTACAGCCTTTACCTTTAACATAGTTATCTATAATCTTCTTTCTGAGCTCCTCAGACAACTCTCTCCCCTACTTTCTCTGGTCCATGTTCATTGTGATGCACACAATGATACCAAACAACACAGTAGTACGTTCTTTCCCTTTAAATAGGTAGAATGGCTGATGAAAACTTGAAGGCACCTGTGACACTAATTAAGATTAAACACCTAGTTTGAAATATAAATATAATGCAAGGATAAATAGTCTCTTTAGCAGTATCAACAAATCTGTCCATATTACTTTAGGGTACCCTTGTAAAACAAACAACAAATCATTTCTTTTCTCAGTTTTATTAGTCTTCTCTGTCACATACTAAAGGCATGCAGATATGCATTAGACAATTGCTTTTAATTGAATCACGTTTCAGGAGAAATGAAGCATTGTTTCAATGAGCTGTAAGGGTATCAACTAATTAGTCCATGTCTATATATTCTTTTTGTTAATTATATTAAGGAGTAGTTAATCCATAAAGATTACCTGCCTCCTGTGCCCTGACTCACAACAGCAGCAGCAGTTAAGTTACCTGCCTAAATCACCATCGTTCATTACATCCTGGTTGTCTGTGCTGCTGTTGTGCTTTTTGGGGACACAGTGCACATGCATAGACGTTTCTCTCTTCTGCCCCAAGCTTCATTTTGCCGTCTGTGTCCTTTTCCTCTTTCATCTAGTGCTCCCAGAGCACAAGGAGTTGAGTATTTCTTCAAGTAGCCTTTTCAAGTTTTTGATTTTCTTTAAAAGAATCGCTGACAGTTACATGTTTAGATCTTGATGCTAAACATGTAACTGTGAAAGACTGTGAGTTTGCGACAAAAACAAAACTGACAATATGTGTAGGTATCATTTGTAATTCTGACACATCTGATCATTTTAAGGGGCGTTCAGATGTTTTGCAAGACTCAGTAAGCCTAAGATGTCTATCGTTGTTCTGAGCTATTCTGAAGAAATTATTGTTTCTGTTGTTCGGAAGATCCTGCTTTGAGAGAATTAATACATTTATTTTTTTTCCCTTCACTTTTACCAGACCTTGGAACTGTGATGAATGTTTACACTGAGAACAGACGGAACATGAGAATTTTCACGTTCAAGATACTGTTCAAGACTGTCATTGGCTGTGCCATTGCTGTACTTTTTGTTTTGATCGCTAAAATGTGTCTTTTTGATCGTGCCGCAGTCCTTTGGGAAAAGCCCAGTGCATTTCCTGTGCTGGACCTTCGTGAGATCAACGTGACCACAGGAGCAATATTACGTGTGAGAAACTCCACGGCTCTCCTTGTGTCGGCGTACTTGGACAAGCGCTTCTCTTCCAGAACCGTACGCATCATCGCCATCGTGAAGAGATCCCAGGTGCCTCAATTCTACTGCCAGTTCTACAACAGTTCGTGGCTTGTTACCGCTAGGGCCAAGGTCTTGATTCACCCTGAGCACTTCTCCTTCCCTTACGGTACTGCGTTCATTATGTGCCAGATGCCAAACATGGCCGAAGTCGCTTCTTACATCACTGTAACCACAACGATGAGCCCAAAACCAGCCGGCCCACTCCTCCGTATCCGCCCTGTCAATCGAGGCAGGTCACTGACCTACCCCCGCCAGTTCTCGGTCTGCATTTCTACCTTATTTGGGAACTACAGCAATGTCCTACAGTTTGTGCAATCATTGGAGATGTATCGGATCCTCGGTGCCCAAAAAGTGTTTATCTACAAGAGTGACTGCAGCCCCGTACTCCAGAGGGTATTGGACTACTATGTTGCGGAGGGCTTTATTGAAGTCATTGCTTGGGATATTCAGCACTACCTCAATGTATCCAGGAGCTGGCTGCCTTCACTGGACCCTGGAGACTTGCATTACTATGGGCAGATCACCACCCTGAATGATTGTGTGTATCGCAATATGCCAGAGAGCCGCTATGTGGTCCTGAATGATATCGACGAGGTCGTGGTGCCCATCCTGCACCGCGATTGGGTGGAGATGATGGACACACTTTCCTCAGCCCACCTCGGAGTGGAAAGCTTCTTTGTTGAGAACAGCGTGTTCCGTACCAGTGTGACTGGTGACACAGGAGAGTTTAACCTTTGGGGCCAGGTGCCCGGCGTCAACATTCTGCAACATGTACACCGTGAGCCCTACCGGAGGTTCACCTTCAGTGCGTGCAAAATGATTGTGAATCCACGTGCTGTAGTGTGGACCTCCGTGCACAGAGTCCCCTGGCGTGTAGGAGCCTCCATGTGGGTGCCCAGCTCCGTAGCACGGCTGCACCACTGCAGGAAAGATGATGACATGAAGGTGAGGGAGAAAGACTTAATCAGGGACACCACAATCTGGAAGTACAGCTCCTCTCTCATTAGGAACGTCAACCGTGTCCTGAAAGAGGCTTTCTGACAGGAGCAGATAGACAAGCATAAATCAGGAGCTGGAGATTCCAATACAGCCCCACATATTTGTTGATTATTTTTCCCCCACAGTGTACTTACAGTAATTTTAAAAATCACATGTTTACAGGTATCATTTAAATACAGACGTCTTCTGTAATTTTCTTTGCCTGGCTGACAGAATGTTGCCTGATTGTGGACTGGTGTTGTGATACAAGACTGATCCTTGTTGTCTGAAATTGTTTCCTATGTATTCCACTGTACAGCAGATGTCGCTATTTTTGGAAAAAGAAAAAAAATAAAAATCAGTGGCATATTGGAATCTGCTACCTCAGAAGAAGGCAGATTTGTTAATTATTATTATTACTATTATTATTATTATTAGATAATTCTCTTCTTTTGTTGGGTGGAGTGGTGGCTGTGAAGTTACAGATCTATGCCAGTAATCATAAGGTTTGAATCCCATGAATGCCAGCTGTGATCCTACTCCATTGGGCGATTGAGCAAGGCTCCTAACCTGTACAGTAGTTGCTTCTTCTTGGGTATGACGTTAATCTAAATCCAGCCCTGCAATTTATAGTGAAAATTTGGGAGTTAGTAGCAGGATTGGCCCCCCAGCCACCTGGTGTGGTGCTGAGGTATCACCCACTGCACGACTGCACTCAGGTTCTCATTCCCTGGGGTGGTTTGTCATGGGT
The DNA here is from genome assembly GCA_019775915.2 of Cyphomyrus plagiostoma. NCBI lineage: Eukaryota > Metazoa > Chordata > Actinopteri > Osteoglossiformes > Mormyridae > Cyphomyrus > Cyphomyrus plagiostoma. The sequence goes on along the minus strand of JABFEA020000119.1, from coordinate 8,019,561 downwards.
GCAGCGATGTGGCCTATCAGCACAGACGTCTTACTCCTTTGTTTTTGTGGACTTTAATATTTAGGGGCACAGTACAGCAGTACGACCAATACAAGATTGTTGGCTCGGTTATCCTCAGAACTGACTAGGATGGGAAAACACGCAAATGCTTTCCAATAAGTGGAAGAGACTAATGTTCCAAACGACACATTACACTGTATGTATTCATGACATGCCTCATCGAACTATTTATTTAATTTTTATTAATTAGAGAATGTTATTTAAGCAAATTCATTAAAAGAAACTATTCTGATAGGGAAATGTGCAAATATATGTAAATACGGCTAATGGTGAACTATTCGCCTGAGGGTGGTGAAAATATGCCATGTTTTGCTGTTACAAACAGTCTGTTTCTTCAAATTTAATAAAGTTTCCATTAATCAGCTGCCCTGTAAGCTCATTTTACTGACAAGTGCTTTGGACTTGCCTAGAATGTGAAGTCCGTACTGACATTTCAGCAGATTAATATGTTGCGTAAGAACATTACTCATTTGAAAAGAATTAAGGAGTGACATTTTATTTTCATGTTCATCACTATTTTTTTTTTATTCCTGTATAAAAATGATACTGGGTCATACTGAATAATAGCGGCCAATGGCATTTTGTGTGGAAGTGGGAAGAGGAAGGGAATGTGTTCTCTGGGGGGGGGGGCATTTAGGCACAGGCAAAATGGGCAGCTGCACATGGCAGCATCTTGTTGGAGGTGACACTGGGTACACTGACAAAGACAAAAAAAAATAAAAAATCGATTGTCATATTTATACATATTCTATTTTCCATCACTTATTTGCATGTCAAGCAAATAAGAATTTTACAACTAGCTACTAGTTCTTTTTTATATTACTACTGTTTTTTTTTTAAAGACATATTTCAAATTCCTCTTGCATGTGTTTCAGTGGCATCAAGGTTAAATATATTGGAATTTCCTAAAATGTTCTTCCAGTGTAGGATCTTAATGCATCTCCTTGGGCTAAAATGATTTTAACTACGTTAGTAGAGCAGGAGGGACCAGAAGGGAATAGAGGAGACACAACGAGACGAGGAACAGAAACAGGAGGAAGAAAGGCGAAGAGTGAAGGAACATGGGGGGCCTGAAGGAACCCCAGTGGGCGAAAGGTGGTAGCAAGGGGGGCCGCAGGTGACCGAGGGTGCAGCGACCGGGGCAGGCCGGCCAGGCCCTTCCAGCATGACCTGGGCAATGATACTGACAGGCAGGACGGGCGGAGGCTCGGGCGGTGCGGCGGGCGGAGGCTCGGGCGGTGCGGCGGGCGGAGGCTCGGGCGGTGCGGCGGGCGGAGGCTCGGGCGGTGCGGCGCTGGGACTTCGACTGTAGCTGCGGCAGCAGGCAGCTGGACCATGGGCCAGCAGGGGGCACCACAGCAGGGGCCTCGCGCGCAGCTGGCAGTGCAGCAGGGACCCGGACAGGCGAGGCCGCAGCCATCCCAGGTGGATCCGGAGGCGGCGCTGGTACCTTGGGCGAAGTAGCGGGCTGAGGCACTCTGATACCTAAGGCTGACAGGCCCCAGGCAAGACAGCAGGACGGCCGCAGGAGGCACAGCAGCAGCAAGAAGCCCATAGGAAGACGCGGCGACCTTGGGCGGCAGCAGAGGAGGCGCGAGGCCCCCAGGTCAGGCACAGGTAAGTCAGGAGTGTCCATTATGGCTGCCAAGGTAGGCACCATTATCGCGGGACACCCCTTTAAGAGCTCTGGGGACTCGGGGAATAGTGTCCCAGACCACCCTGGCTCCTTTATGGGCTAGATGTGCTGCCCGGAACTGATATGCTGCCAGAGGTGGTGGCATTTCGTCAGCGTAAAAGGTACCTGCAGACGGGCAGCGGCGTTGCCCTCCGGGTTGACGGTGAAAGAAGCAGGAGATAGAGAGCACGCCCTTAGGAAGATTGCCGGTTCCTCTTCCTGATGCTGTTCTCTGTTCTTCTCCATCCTTTGCCGGTCGGTCGAGGCGGGGGATCTTCCGGACAGGGTGAGCGGCTGGAGCCGCCTCTCTGTAACTCTATCGATCAGCCGCCGGATGTTTCCGTGTACCTCGCGTATGGGGTAGCGTTTCCGAGCGGGGGTGCCATACAAGAGGTCCCCGCTCCAGCTGGTTAGGTCCCAGGCTATGGGGTCCTCCTGGACCTCGGGTTGCGACGGCCAGTACACGACTTCCTGCAGCAGACCGAGATGCTGGACTTCGATCTGCTGCGCCATGTCCTTGTCGAGATCCGTCATTCTGTTGCATAGCGCGGGGAATAACCGAGGCAGCAAGGCAGAAATTCAAACAGAAAACGAGTTTATTAACAGGCACAGGGCGAACAGCGACGCACATTAATGACGGATCTCCTCACACTAACTCACACCGGACTAAATACACAGGAAAAGCTACGATTAAAAGGATACAGGTGAGAACAATCAGGAATAAACACAAGGTAACGAGGTGGGCGTGGCACACACGAGGATCGGACGAGGTGGGCGTGACAATTCGTCTATTCACTTCAGTTATACTTTAGATAAAAAGATAAATTGGCTGAAAAATTGTCAGAATATTCTTGCTTCAGTTTGGTATTTTATACCGCAATTTTTTGTAGATTTTATGAACAAGCTTTTTTGACATGGAAGTCCAAAATGTTCATGATTGATGTGTTTAAGAATTTTCTCTACATATGTTTTTCGTATCAAGTCTGTGAATTATATTTTCTTATTTATATTTGCTGTTGGAATTCTGGAATATTGTAATGACTAAATGTTGACGGAAATTATTTATTTTGTGTTAAGGATTGAAACACAATGTAAATATTCATCAATTGACTTGCGTCCTATCGAGTAACGTTTGATTATACTTAAAACCGAAGGTTGGTAGAAGACATGATAGACGTTAGCAGACATGTTTTACCACGCATATGGCATGCAAACCAAGACAAACCGATTGCGCTATAGTTGTAGAAGTTTAGGTAAATATGTGTGATGTTCTATCTTGCGTCTTCACTGGGACGACACCTGGACATAAGTCGATAGACATCTGTAGTATAAGGTGGAATTTCAGTGAATAAATGTGAGATTTACAACCCTTTTGTTGTGTATTTCAAAGGATAAAGAACAAGATTGAAGACAAAATAATAGTAATAAATATGGAATTTGTAGGGAATATAACATGAGTTAAGGAAAACAAAATAGAAGGAAATAAAACAACAATTTTATATATTTTATGTATTTGATACCAGTTCCATGGGCACACTGACATTGCGTAATATTTATTACAAAAAAACAATATTGCCACATGGGGGCGACAAAGAAAACCTTTTAGACAAATCCATTTTCACCATACAGTACGTTTTAGATCATGCATCTCAAAGGAACATCCTGGGTAAAGGAACGCTCTCAGTGCCAAAGGTTATGTTGATCATCAAAGACTGTAAACAATGGTTCAAATGGCTTATATGGTTCAATAGTTTAGATGGTGCAATAATAATGTAGAAATTTAAATATTGCCCCTGGCATCTTGATTAAAAAATGATTAGTAGAAGCTGCTGTCTAAAGCACGTTGTCTAGCAATTGTATTTATTCAATAGGTGTATAGTACCACACTCAAGAGAGAACAGCAGGACTTCAGCATTTTAAAGCAATTACAGCAGGTGTGTAGTGCAGGAATCTTCATGGTCATAGCTGACAAAGTTTAGATGCAGCCTTTCTTCCATAACATTTATCAGCAATTTGTCACTTAATGTGTCACCTTGGACTCATCAGTGAAAACCATCCTAGTTTGTTTTAGACCACATCAGCCAACAAGAAGAACCATGTTTTGGTTTTTCAGAAGCTAAAGTGCAACAATCCGTTTGGACACAAACAGCCACCTGGACCGAAAGCCGAACGAGGCATGAGGTTTATCACTCCAAGCAAACAAGAACAGCCCATTGCGTAACCACGTCTGCTAGGAGCTGTTGTATGTCCAGTTGCTTTGGCCTCTTCCCGCGCGGAGAAAGTGAGTAATATAACCTCATTCATTTGGCACAGAGCAAAGGAGTTCCTTCCTCCGCGTGAGAGATGTTTCGTCTGAACACATGGAACGTACAGCACAACCCTGGGCCCTTATGTAATGGGAAGGCAGGAAGGAGACCCGTCGGTGCGACAAGGAAGCCGGTGATCTCTGTCAGCATCCAGCTGGGCAACATCTGCAGCTGGACCTGTGTCTGGAAGGCAGAAATGGTGCACCATCTTGTACCATCCATCTTCTGTTCACAATATTCCAAGGTAGGGGGTGACCCAGGACAGGGTGGTAAACCTTGACATGTATGCACCATTCACACCTACAGGCAATTTGATGGGGGGGGGGGACTGGAAGAAACTCCAGAACAACACAGGGAGAACATGCAAACTGCACACAAATGGAGCCACAGTGGAGTCAAACCCTGGTCCCAGAGGTTTACAGCAACAGTGCCAACCACTGCAGTACTATACCACCTCTTACTGTACCACGCGATGAGGAATCTGTCGAAGAAACTTGTTGGTAAATGCTGAGCTATTCTTGTCATTCAATAGCACAAGTCTGTGGCAAGAATCAATGTATAATAATTATAATGTGGACTATGGGACTGAAATAATGCTGGCAGAGAAAGTGATTTTTCTGGTAAAACACTTCAGTGGCACAATGTCATGTTGAACTAGGATGGATTGTCGGTGTGGTCTTTTCGTAACCATGGCAACCGTGCTCCCCCGCTGTCTTGGCTGGAAGATGAGTGACATCTGCTCCTGCCTCAGTGTCTGGAGCTGCTGGTCATTAGAAGCCACCGTGGTAAGTGGTGAAGCCGTGCATCACGACGGGACGTGCCCGATCCAGCGCGTCATTGGCTCCGCGTCACCGTCACTGACAGGTCAACAAACTAATGTCCATCTGGCTCCAGATAAGATAAAATGAGACTTTATTAAAGGGGAAATTTGGGTGTTGCAGCAGCCAATAAAGAATAGAAATAAGGTACAGCAATTTATGATAATAATAATAAATTAAAAATAGAATTAAAAAATAATTCTAGTTCTAATTGGACGGTACACACACGAGTGAGTGAGAGAGAAACGGCATTTCAGTTCTAATGTTTGTCTTGCACATAAAATGTGAATTGACAATAAAATATCTTTGAATCTTGAATCTAAAAGCAGTAGGTTGTACCTACAATGAATATATGTTTGCCCTGCTGGGTCTGTGCAAGTTGTTTTGTCTTGTTTTGTTTGCAATATTTTTTTTTTTGGTTGCAACTCTATTACACTATGCATATTATCTTTTCCCCAGTCTGCCTAACCAGCTGGCTGCTTCGTCACTCTATGCACATTATCTGCATGAGGCACATGATTTTATTTTATGTATGTATATAATAATTTATTATCTTGATTGTCCCTGCTTGTTTTGCATGACGCTTCAAAGTAAATTCCCTGTCTGGAGAAGTATTTGTCAATAAACCATTGTGGTTGTGGCCGTGATTTTAATTCTGATTTTGATTTGTTCTACCTTCTTGGTCTCCAATATACCTACATTTAAATATGTTCATTTATATATAGCCACACTAGACCAGCAATAGCCTACATTGCCTGCTCATAAACACAAGAAGTCACTTTCTGGTGAGGCCATATTATTCCAGATTCCTTTAACTGGCCAAACCGCATCTCCCCTAACCCCACTCTTCGAAAATGAACGTGTAATTACTTCAACAGACCAGCAGTTGCCCAGTAAACGGCATGTAATAACTCTTTTGATGCCTGTCGGGATAGCTAGCCGATGACCTCATTCTTCCGTTCCCCAATGTTCCATAGAGGCGCGTTCTTGTTAGGGTGTGGGGGTGGTTACAGAGAGACTGGGAGAGAGACTCTCAGTAAGGTCACTCCAAGGTCAGAGCCGACAGGCAGCAACTGAGGTCTCAGGTCTTTTATGCTGTAGCCCAGCAAGCAGGTATGTTGTGTCACCTCAGGAGTCTTACACAGGGAGCCATGTGCAGCTCAGATGACTGAGTAGAGCAAGCCACCCTCTATTTTCCTTTTTTAAGAGAATTTGTTGTGTATTCTATAGCTGGGTGGGGCTGGGGGGGGGGGCTACCTTAGCCTCCCTGATGTGGTTTCTGGATGATACCAGCTCAGGACATCTCCTCCCAGTCTTCAGACTCCGACACAACCTGCAATATGCATAGTCTGTCAATGACAGGAGACAGATGCAGCAAAGACCTCCTTTCATTATGATAACCCATATTTCCAAAACGGAGTACACCATCTTTAAATATCACACAAAGAAGATCGTCCTAAGATTGCTGTCTAACAAGTTACCCATAGAATGGGAAAATGATGTTAAGAACATTCCAGAAAGCCACAGAAGAACTACACAGATTTATTTTTGTGAAACAGGTTAAGGAATATTCACAAAACCTGAAATTGTTAGCTTGGTTAATGTTCCTGCACAGTTAATGTTTCTGGGACTGCGAAGCCTTATTTTTTTAATCTAGTATTTTACTCGATTATATTGACCCTCCCAAAATAATAATGTGGATTGTAAATGTTTGACATCCTATAAATGTAAAAATGCAGCTGAGATTTGTGAAACCATATCCCTGTGTCAACTATTTATAGTGCAGTAGGAGCTAAAATCTGACTATAGCTGCATTAAAATGTTTTTAAGTAAGCTATTACAGACCTATAAAATGTTCAAATATTTTCTAATTGATAATAAAGTAGAGCAGTCTTTCTCAGTCATGTTTGTGTACACCCATAGGCCAGCAAAGCTCTTATTGATTTTTTTTATTTGTGGAATTAATTAAACCAAACAAAATGCCTTTTTCTTTAAGTAGATACCTTTGCTTATGCTCCCAATATACAATAATTTGTAAAACTGAATAGCCTGCATTTTAGATCTATATCTGGATTTAATTTAATTTATTTTTAATTGTTCCAAAGGACAACATACAAACAAACAAACAAATTTATTTTTGTATAGCGCATTATCACAACATTACATCGTCTCAAAGCGCTTTACAGCATCCCCACCCAAAGCCCCCAGTGAGTAAACCATAGGCGACAGTGGCAAAGAAAAACTCCCGAGAAGGAAGAAACCTTGGGAGGGACCAGACTCAAAGGGGGAGCCCATCCTCCAGGGGGGCAGCAGAGGAAGCCCTAACCCTAACCAGACACAAAGGGGGAGCCCATCCTCCAGGGGGGCAGCAGAGGAAGCCCTAACCCTAACCAGACTCAAAGGGGGAGCCCATCCTCCAGGGGGGCAGCAGAGGAAGCCCTAACCCTCACCAGACTCAAAGGGGAAGCCCATCCTCCAGGGGCCGGCAGGGAGAGTCAAATACAACAAAATTACAATAAAATTTTGAGACAAACAGGGAGCAGGGGGGAGATGAGAAGCCGGTGCCAACGCTCCCTCCAATCTCCAGGCAACCAGAAGGCAGGGAGCGAGTCATACAAGGAAGATGACACGGCAGAACGGCGGGCTGGATGCACGGACGTCATTGGTAGTGGCGACGTCACATGTTGCAGGGTGTGCTGGACGTCTTGATAGATTGCAGTCTCCAGGCAGCACCCCCCAGGAGGAGTAGGGGAAATAAAATATGCAATTAGTTAAAGTAGGGGAGACTATAGGCAGTGCTAAAAGTTAAATGAGTGCAATATGAAGTGTAATGCTCTGGCAGATGTGGCTATGGCAGCATAAGTAGGAGGGAGAGGCAGGTGGGAATGCAGGCCTGGGGAGTCCCTGAAATGTCAGCACTCC